>CM061538.1:35183420-35588928 GCA_030864215.1 Capsicum pubescens | reverse complement strand
GGGTAGAGTATACACAAATCTTACTACTTGAAATTTAAAATGGAGAAAAGCCTCGTGTTTTTTTTTAACAACAATGGTGTTCGGGCCTCCTTTTTAACAACCGTGGTGTTCGGGTCAGCTTGCGTACTCATTAGTTCCATAGGATACCTGTTACCTCTCATGCAATAAGTACCAGGTAACTCTGTCCACTAAGTCTAGGAATGATGGGTAGAAGGATTTGAACTTGAGACATCTTGATTTTCAACCCACTTCATTGACCACAAGGCCACACCCTTGGGTGAAGAAAAGACCCATATTTTGTGCTTCCATTACCGTTTTTTCTTATTTGGGAGAGGATAGGTGGAGTTATTGCCAGAGGCAGAGCCATGATTTGAAGGTTTTGGGTTCTGGCTTCTAATATTTTTAAGTTACTAGGTTCCAGATTAATATTTCGTGCATATTCAATGCATATTCGCCGAACCAGCATTCCATACTCTAGCTCCGCCAATTGCCTCTAGCTGCTGCATAGCTTTTGAATTCATTTTACTGACAAAGAGATAGTTTACCCACCCAAGAGTTCCATTGATGTTAAATATTTACCATTGTGTCCTTGGCCTTTACAGTAGCAGTGATTAGAAACAGTATCGATGAGTTTCATACATGTTGGCCTTTAGTGAAATTCCTCTGTAATTTATGATTGTTCTTGACATTGCTCGATTTCTAAATTAGAGTGATTGAATGTGAATTCTGAACTACTATACTGGTTGCATCGTTGTCTATTGCAGCCATCGATGGTATGGTTTATTCTTTGTGTGAATATGCTTTAGTTCAAATAACTTTCGAGATTTTTTTTTTGAAATGATGTTGTATCTACAGGTAGAAGAGATAGGATGGGAGCACAATATCAAGTAAGGGTATAGGATGGGGAAGATCTGAGACTTCTCAGCTTTCGCATCAAGTAAGGTCTCTTTTATCTTTCAACTCAATAGTTGGGTTAAATGAGGATTTGTAGGTTTTGGTTTAATGAACGAAGCGGGTATAGATTGCTTCCCTTGTTTTGTAGGAATTATAAGAGGAGGGAGGTTAAAATGGAGGATATCTAGCCCCTCCATGTTATTTTTCTGATGTTGCAGAATTGGACGATACAACAACAACATACCTAGTGCAAAGTGGGGTACCTCAGAGGTGATGTTGCAAAATTGGACGTTAAGGAAGTAAAATAGGGGGCTATCCAACCTCTCCATGTGAGCTTTTCCAACTCATGCAGATTGGACGATAAGAAAATACATCACCTTAATTTCATCATGTGGAGGTAAATGATAAATATTTCACAAAAGAAAGTAAATAACAATAATCCTTTGCAATAGAACATGGTGTACTGTCGATTTTAGTGATGTAGCCACCAAGGCCTTCCACTATAAGATAAAAGAGAAGTAAAAGGAAAGAAAGTCAAGAGCGAAAAGCTGCTAATTTATGGGTTTTAAAAAATTAGAAATATAGATATGACTGGCGGAACTTATATCTGTGAAATTAAGTTCAAGAAAAAGCATTTTGTTTCTAAAGTGCAGCTAGTGGAAGACTGTATTTTGACTTGTCGGGGAATAAAATCTCAAGCTTTTTCTGTCTTCTAGGGACAAGAAGGGAAGAGCACACGTCCTGCAGATAACTTTGGATGGAACATATCCTAGTCATCCACATTTAATATCAGCGGTTGGCATCCTTCAAATTTCAGATAATAGAGCCTTGCACTCTTTAGACAATGCATTAATTTACTGACTATTCCTCAGGACGTGCCTTATCTCTTCAATTTGAAATGGTTAATAAACTCAAGACTGAAATATGTTATCCAACAGTTTCAAAAGGTAAATATGTTGCAACTCTCCCCACAGTTTCATTTGCGTTTGCATTGTAACTAATGATTTACTATTGATTATTTCATCCATCAATGACATGTGTAGCTTATTGACGTTTGTGGATTATGATTTTCTGCTATAATTCCCATATCCTTTTCTTATTGGATCCAACATCTTGAGAAGCTTCAGGACTTTTGGAATCTAATGGATGACATTGACCGCTCTCTTTTGGTTCTGATATACGATATCCTCAGCGTGCTTTGTCACATCGCCAACTTAATATAAGTATGTCCTTATTTGAATGTTGTTTTATACTTTTATATCCCTTAACCAACCCATAACTGATTGATATCCATTTTCTTCTGTTATAGGTAATGACTGCTACATCATATTGTCTATAGATGCTAATGATCCGACATCCATACCAGAGTAAGTTTTTTCTGAAACCAACCACTTTACAAGTATTCTTATCTTTAATGAGTTTTAAATTAATATGGATCTCTTTTAGCTGTCGCTTTCTTGGTTCAGATTCAGGAGTGGAGAGATTGAGGGAGATGTGGAGGAAAAACTGCAAAATATGGTATTTCAACTATTGCTTTTACTTCTGGCTATAATTATCTTAGTCCGTATCATTGTCTACATTTGGATGCTGATGTCGTTGTTTTAAGTGCTCAAAATATTGCTTTGAGTAATTTTTTCTAGATTTTTCAAGAATTATCATATATTTCCCCGATACCTGGTGTTTCATGCGTAAAATCAATGGAACATTTTTTCCATATTCTTCTGCACTTAGTTTTTGCTGCCAATACATGGAATTTTCTCTATGGGTGGTATTTGAACATTAATCAGGAAAAAAATGAAGGGACTGGGGCTGGGTGGGTAAGGATATTTGAATTTCCCTTTTGATCGATTGAGGAGGTCCAGCTTGCTATACATGGAATGTTCTCTACGTTTGGCATTTTGAACAATTTTCAGAAAATCAATTTAGCAATTGGGAGATGAGCGGGTAAGAATTGTTCAACCCCCTTTGGAAAGGAGGTGCTAGGTTCCACCGGTTGTTATATGGAATTTTCTCTATGATTGATGTGTTTAGAACATTTATCAGGAAAAAAGATTAAGGGATTGAGGGCAAGTTGGTAATGATCGTTTTAACTTTAGGGCTGTTAGCATTAGCTAGTTTGTTTGTTTTATTTTTTATGATGACCACAAAGAAATCATCCTGGGCAACCCTTAGGACCACTTCCAGCATTCAAACTCGGGCATAATAGGGCTTCCTTCTCCACTTAAATACCAGGCTTCGCCATATGGCACAGGGATCGAACCTGTGATCTAACTCACAACTACCTCAAGCTTTCCCACTTGAACTAAGCTCTGGGGGAGGGGGCTATCTAGTTTGTCTACTAGAGATATAAGTTAATAGAATCTGCTAAACCAAGGGTTAGATATACAAGGTTGTAAAATTGAAGGTCCAAGAGAAAATATTCTCTATTTACAAAAGTTGATAAAGGTAACTTACCTTCTCTGAAGTTCATCTTAAACCTGTGGGGCACATTGTGGAGATACCACATACGACCAGTTCCAGTGGTCTTTCTTCCAAGTGCCTTGACGCTCCAGTTATCTACATCCAGATACAATAATTAGCAAATACTATCCTCATTATTAGGTTGCAACAAACACCCAGAACTTGTATTGCTTATTGAAACTAAACAACTGTAGCAATGGTTTCTTAATAACCCAATTGGATCTCCGAGCTGGTTTCAGAAATCAAACATAAATCTAACTTCAGTACGTTCATAATGTGTAAGAGTATCCAACCCTTTTATTTCTTTTTTGATAAGAAGAAAAGGTTGGGTTTGAAATAGATACTTGAAAACTAATCTTCATGAAGCGCCCACATGAGACCTCAGATCCCTTTATTTCATCTATATTACCATATTTAAACTCTTTTTTTTTGCTTGACAGCTATTTAAGATTATGGACGAAGAGGTCCGATCTCTATTTCCCTTTTCCTTGTTTGAACCATATGGCCAGAAAGTACATACAAAAGATGAAGTTCAGTAGCAAAGAGATTTTAACCTATTTTCTTGTAATTAATGTTACTCTCAAAGGTAGATAATCAAATCCAAACACTAGTTTCCAAAAACATTTTTCTCCAAACCAACCAAACACTTAATGGGTATCCACGAACCAAACATAAGACCTCAAAAACAAATAAGATTAAGCTTAATCAAAAAATCGTGGGACATGCACAAGGAATATACTAAAGAATAGAAGAACACAATAGCTAAAAAGTGTAATATGATACTATGCAAATGATCTTTATACCATTCAATTCATTAGTTAAAGATCCAGGTAAAATATGAAAAATGGTCTTTATACCAACAAAATAATTGGAATTTTCACTTGTTCCAGACCCACAGAACCAATGACAGGGAGTTAAGGTGTCAATTTTAATTGGTTTCCTTTCTCTCCTATGTTCCTGTACGTAATACAGGGCACCTGTTCTGAATTTTTACTCTATACGGGTCTAATCAAATAATTAATTAGTTGCAATGCTCATGCATGCCGGTGCATGGATGAACTAATCTTGTAATTAACCTAACTTGTAACCATTTCTTCCGAGTCCCAGGCTTGGTTGTTGAATTTACATGATGATTGCTGCAACATCGTTATTTAGGAGGTTAAATATCAGAGAGCTGGTAACAAGAACCCCTGCTTACAATACTGCTAGTGGTATGCATTCATTCTTACCCGAAGCATATGCTTTTGAAATAGATGAAATCTGTAAAGACTCTGATCTATGCTCCTATTGTGCAAATTTAAGATGTTTCTGGAGATGGATTGAGCTTGATATTTAGATGGTGGGCTACCAAAAAGACAACAGGGTCTACAAAGAATGGTCATGATTCAAAACCAAAGAATCTAGGGGTGAAGAAATTTGGTGGGGAGGTAAGAAAATCTCCTCTTCTGGAAAAATTTGGATGAAGCAATAATCGGTTTAGAGAAACTTTTCTGTTCCGCCATTTCAAAAAGAGAAACTTTTTTTGTTCCAATGTTGCATATGAAACTTGCTTTAAAGCCAATTAGCATCACTTTTGTTAAACAGTTTTTTTTACATGCAAAGAGTGATTCCGAGAAATATTATTGTTCGTCAAAGAGGAACCCGATTTCATCCTGGAAACTTTGTTGAAATTGGGAAAGATCACACGCTTTATGCTTTGAAGGAAGGCTGTGTTAAGTTTGAGCACTACAAGTTGAGTGGGCGCAAATGGGTGCATATTGAGCCCAAGGATGGGTATTTGCTTCACCCAATCTACTCAAAGCACTACAGCTGCCGAGACGAAGACAGCTACTTAAGTTTCTCTAATTTGTTAATTGTTGAGTGGTTTGTGGATAAGCCATGAAGGTTGTCTAGTCTTTGTATCTCTTAGGTCTCTTGATTTAAAGCAAATATTTGAAGATTAGTTGATGAATAGATGTTGTGCCTCTATTTTTGATAAAATATTATGGTGGTGGAAACTTTGTATGGATTATTAGGTTTTGGGATTTCCATTTATCATATACTTTTGCTGAAACGTTGTCATGGAGATGAGATGCAGTTTGATGTGGAAACTTGTGTTAGTATTGACAAGTATCTTTAGGACATGTGATGAGAGCACAAACAGTGTTTAGTAGTCTGGTAAGAGATCATTGTTTGGTCAGAGTCAGTTTTTATGAAACTTGGAAAATATCAAGGTTGGAAGCTACCAATTTGCTATAGCATTTGGCATAAATGATTTTATTTCCATTGTAAAGCCTATTTAAAGAAAGTTATCAGTCTCATATTGCAATGGACTAAGCTTTTATTAATATGCCTTACAGAGTTGCTAGTTAATATAATCTGCAGGATACTGATATTTTAAGCCAACTATTATCAGTAGTCAATTTTGTCTCATCTTGTGCCTAAACAGTTATATAAAAATGATAATATAGCATATTCCTTTTTCATTTTGATAATCATTTTTTTATATGATCGTGCAATAAAATCAGACCTTGATACATCGGATTCTCCTTGTGTTAATTCTTTTTCCAAAAAGTGAGCTGAAGATTGAGTTGTTCATTCTAAAGAAGTTGGAGGATTCCAATCCCAAAAAAACAAGTTAAAAGGAAAATGCTACTCTAGACAACCAAATATATGCAAAATAACAAAATTATTCTATAAACCAGTTTCACGTCTTTTCTTTTTAAATGAATGGTGGTCAGAGTCTCAATATAAACTGGGATGCTGAGATTAAATAGATCCTTTTGTTCGCTTTTACTTGTCACAATTTGACTTGACATATTCATTAAAAAAAATAATTAATAACATGACTATTTTACCATAGTACCCCTATTAAATTATGTTTATATTGTGTGTTGAAATTAATTTGGACAAAAAGCAATAACAACTGGGTAAAATAGGAAAAAAGAAATTGTCTTTTCTTAATATGTCAAAAATGACAGTAAAAGTAGAAATACAATTAAAAAATTTACAACAAGTAAAAACAAACGGAGGGAGTAGTTTGCAGATAATGAAAGGTGTCTTTCTTTTGGGATAGATTAAAAAGTAAAAATTTGGGAGAGGAGTGCTTGTCTTAGTATGTTGCAATGAATTGCTATCTTTTGTCCCTCTCATCAAAACCAAGAACAAAACAGAAGCATAATTCTCCATGAAAATTGAAACTACATAAAGTTGCTCCTTAAAATTTTGAGGCATTCATGGAGGTAAGAATACTGAGGGCCGCCGAAAAGTGCATTCACAACTGGACTTTGCATATATCCAAATATGATTTCTACAGCTGCACAGTATACAGATACAATGGACATAAAAGATATGAGTAATAAGATCAGTAAAGCTTTACAAAACTATGTACTCGGAGAGATGAGCAATTTGAAGTCACTCTTTATATGTACTCGACCCCTAATCACATTACTTTCACATCCAGCTGCAAAAATTGCAGCCATTTCTCTCTAGCATTTGAGACAAAATGAAATGGATGTGACTGAAATGCTTCTGGGCTGTCAAAGTCGCTAAGAGGGTAGTGTATGTAATTAGAGATGGTTTATGCCCTCCTTTAATCAAGCTATCAAAAATTAGCCGGGCTTCCTCAGGCCTCCCTCTTTCTAAAACAGTGTTCATCAGTTTTGTTCTTGAGCGAACAGTTCTACAACTATTATTACCATTCACACAGAAGGCACAGAGGTCAGATTCTGGTGTAGGTCGCAGTGGTATCTTATCATATAGATCTTTTTGATAAGATTCAATCCAATTCCACCTTCATAATAACTATGTCTGCTTGATGTAAGCATAAACATTATCAGGAAAGACATCAAAGACTCTCATTGACATATAAATAATGGATCCCAAATAACTTCAGAAGTTACACGCAAAAGGAAAATGGTACAGAAACCAATTCCACCTTCATAATAACTGTGTCTGCTTGATGTAAGAATAAACATAAATAACATACTGACATACCAAAAAATTATCAAAATGTTCTACAATATAGTGCATAGTTTTTTTTGTTTTTTGAAATTGAACGCAGTGCATAGTTTAAAAATGTGCAAACAACATTTAATGTGGCAGGTGAAGCATCAAGTACTGGAAGGAAAATTTAAAACATGGTGGAGGAAAATGAAAGAGGGTATCTGAAAGAATGATCAGAGGGCAGGGTGGAACTCCCTCATAGCAAGTCAAATGAAGTTTAAAACTATATAAAGAAGATGAAACTAGAGGTTTCTGTATGTGTCTCACATACTTGGCATAAACCATGCATGAATGAGTACAACAGAATCAAATGTACTGAGACAAAGCAGGCATTTGATTGCAGATCAAATGGAAGAGTCTACCAACCGACTAGATTTAAGGGCAGCTCTGGTCTATGCACCATTTTGAGGTAAAGTTATATGGTTAAAAATTTGGACGTTACTTAATATATGCACAAACTGAACATGAACTGCCCAGTTAGACAAGTGCTTTTTGTAGCTACCCACTGACAAAAACAAAATGTAGAAAGGTTCACTAAGTATCCATCTTACTTGGTGATGTTGGGCGTATTTATACGTCTAAGCACCATAACTTAACCATGTTTTAGCTAAGTTTTGAGGATAAAATACATAAGTCTTGCACTTTTAGTCCATTTTTAAGTAAGTGAGCTGACCTATGTGATTAGCATGCTTTTCAGGTACTGATGAAGAAGATTTCAGCACTTTGGGGACCTGTGGACAACAAAGGAAAACTTCACATAAAAGGGAAGGCAGCTTTTGGGGTAAATATGATGCATGGGAACTTTTTCCCGGGCAAACTCAACATTTTTAAATAGTTAAGGATGCAGTAGCAACTTAGTAGAGAAGGTTGTTATTAAAAACGTTATTGCTGAATTTTCAGCCATTATTCATAATTGAGATTCTGTAATATTTTGAAAGTAGAAAACGGCTTAGCTTGAGCAACGGAGAGAGAGAAACACGTTCCTCTCTTATTGTCTCTAGTCATCTCCATCGCCGAGATTGTTCTAAGTTTTGGTATGATGACTATGTCTATTTTGATTTTCGTTGTATTCATTAGTAGCTAAACTTATCTGTTAGGGTTATGGAAACATTGTAATATACTCTCTATTGCTATGAGTTTGTGAATTTATGATGTGTCACGCCACTTATATCATTACTCTCTTTATTTTGATTGAATTCTCATGGTTGCAAACATAGGGAATGCGCCATTATAGCATTAACTTGTTCGACAGAAAATTTATTATTTGGAAAAGAGAGTGTGACAAGAAAATAGGGTTTCTAACCTCTATTTACACGTTAATGCCCTAGTAGGATTAACTTCTTGGAGAGTTCGTATAATTTGTTGTACACTTTAGGTTCGAGAGAGCTAAGGTGAATAAATCCTTGATGGTTGAAAAACACTTGGATTTAGAATTTGAATACGACTCTGTATAAGTGCATGCATGTATAAACTTCGCATTACTCATAGTTAATAGAGAAGTAGAAGCTACAAGGTGGACATAACCCTAACTTGTCATTCTCTGTGATCAAATATAATTACACATATCATCTCATTGTTACACTGATAATATTATTGTGCACTTAAACCAAACCCCCCTTATCTTGGAACCTTCGACCAACAGTCTAATAATAATCACAATACTTAGTGATCATAGTATTCCTTGTGGGATTCGACACCCAACCTAGTTGGGTTCTATATTTGACAGCGACCGCTTACACTTTCTAACGTGAGTTGTAATTTGGGCGTATCAAATTTTGGCGCCGTTGCCGGGGAATACGATTGTCAACTAAGTTTGTGATAGTTAATAGACTGTTTGGTCAAAGATTCTCAAATTTTACTTTTTGTTTGTTGTTTTTGTTTTGTTCAGGTTTAGTGGATTGCATGCCAAATACATGGAGATCTGGTCAGCCATTATTACCTATAAATCCTGAACCACATCTCATTGGCCGAATGGATGCGCAACGAGACATTGAAAGGATAGCTACTCAACAGGAGCAGGCTAGATTAGTTGCATTGGCAGCTGCGCAAGTAAATCAACAGAATGCTGATAACCCAGGTCGGGTACCAAATCTTGATGATTAGGACCTGGGTGATGATGAGTTATTAAATCTATGGCGTGCAGATGATGTGGCTGCACTAGTGAACAGGAATATCAACAGAAATTATCAAGATAGGATGAGACCCGAACGCCGAGCTGTGCAAGTTGCTTTTGATGATGATGATGACGACTTGGATAGGGCTGGTTCCACAGGGGCTATTATTCCTTCGCCCTTGGCACCCAGATCCAAGTTCAATATCACTAGCACCATGATGCAGCTATTGCAACTCAAAGGGTTATTTGGTGGACTTGCAGGCGATGATCCGAATATGCATCTAATTAATTTTATCTCAACATGTAAATCATTTGATAATCCAGAGGTTGGACAGAATGCGATCCGACTGCGCTTATTTCCATTGTCTCTATCTGGAGAGGCAAATCTATGGTTAAATGGGCTAACTCCTGACTCTATTACCAATTGGAGGCAACTGAAAGATGCTTTCCTAGAAAGATTCTTTCCGCCATCCAAGAGGGCACAATTGAGAGATGAGATAAGCAATTTCAGACAGTTTCCAAATGAAGCTCTCCACGATACTTGAGAGAGGTTCAAGAAGAAGCTTATGCGATGCCCAAACCTTCAGATGACCAATGTCCACTTGATGGAAATATTATATAGGCCTTTGAACTCGGTGACTAAGCCAGTGGTAGATAATGTTGCGGGTGGGTCATTCATGGACCTTACTTTTCTTGAGGCATCTGACATGTGGATCATATGACATTATAACCTAAGTATGTGATGGATCATTACGTTTGAAACACCTAGGCTCTAGTTGTGACTCTTGTTGTAATTGTTGGTTTTAATTGAATTCATGTAATTGTTCGATTGAGAATCTATAATGCTCCTAATTGAGTTGACCATGTGCCATGAGTGTGTAATACTGTTGTATATTCCTTATTGTAACTGATGCTAGAACTTTCCTGGTGTGTATGCAAAGCGAAATAAAGATTGTGAGTTTAGGAGATGATTTAGGTATTTCTTTGATAGCCATTGTGCATACCTTCTTTTGACCTACCTTTGTACATTATCTTAGATAGCCCCGTCGAGCCTTTAGCTTGTTCTTTTGTTAGCCTCATATGTAGCCTAATCCGTTCTTTAATATATCGTAATTTGATCCAAAAAGCTCCTAAGCGCTTTAATGTAAAATCAATGTGAGTTAGGAGTTTGAGAATAAGATGAAAAAGGTGAAATTGATGCCCCAAAGTCTAGTTATTGGCGTGAGCAATTGATGTGGTTGGGAGTAACTAAAATTGTTGAAAAAGATCAAAATTTTATCCTGGACATGTTACAATGAACCTGTTTTGGCCCTGGTCCTTCTTGGACATTGCGCACCTCAACTAAGGCAAATTGCTTAAGTTGAGGGTGGCTATTATAGGGGTGCGTAACGTGAAAAGGGTGCCAAAAATAAAATAAAATTGAAAGGGTTGCATACTCCCACCATAGTGTTATTAATTAAGCTTAACGAGTTGGGGTGAAAAGAAAATCTGTGAAGATAGAAGAAGTGGAAATTGGTGTTTGAGATTGATCTTAATTGCATAATGTAGTGTATTAAAGCGCTTAGGGAAGATAGTCACTATTTCTGGTCAAAATAGTTCCTACCCATCCTTTAGCCTGCATTACAACCCGTAAAAGACCTATTTGATCCAAATCTTAGCATTCTGATATTAGTGGAGTATTACACTAAGGGAAAGCATAAGGTCATCAGTTGTAATTTGAGAATTCTTTGTGAGAGTGAGCGCAACTTGATTCTTGTGCCCATTTTGTTAGAAATTGCATAATTGTGAGTGATTATGGGTAACTCTCTTGTTGTGAGGGCACATGGTTGATGAAGGTTGGGTAATTTATATGATTTTCTTGAATGATATGCATGAAATTTCCAACTTAATGAGTCTATTCTTGAGGGTAGGTTGTATCTAGGAATGATTCCGGAAGCTACTTCTTGTTCATAATTGTTGTGTGAGCCTATTTGAGCATCTTGTCGTCCTTTGTGGGTGCTAAGGCTTGTGTAGTATGCATAAATAGATATGTTGTTCGAGGAAGAACAAAGCTTTAAGTGTGGGGTGGTGATGTTGGGCGTATTTATACGTCTAAGCACCATAACTTACCCATGTTTTAGCTAAGTTTTGAGGATAAAATACATAAGTCTTGAACTTTTAGTCCATTTTTAAGTAAGTGAGCTGACCTATGTGATTAGCATGCTTTTCAGGTACTAATGAAGAAGATTTCAGCACTTTGGGGACCTGTGGATAGCAAAGGAAAACTTCACATAAAAGGAAAGGCAGCTTTTGGGGTAAATATGATGCATGGGAACTTTTTCTTGGGCAAACTCAACATTTTTAAATAGTTAAGGATGCAGTAGCAACTTAGTAGAGAAGGTTGTTATTAAAAAACTTATTGCTGAATTTTCAGCCATTATTCATAATTGAGATTCTGTAATATTTTGAAAGCAGAAAACGGCTTAGCTTGAGCAACGGAGAGAGAAAAACACGTTCCTCTCTTATTGTCGCTAGTCATCTCCATCGTCGAGATTGTTCTAAGTTTTGGTATGATGACTATATCTATTTTGATTTCCGTTGTATTCATTAGTAGCTAAACTTATCTGTTAGGGTTATGGAAACCTTGTAATATACTCTCTATTGCTATGAGTTTGTGAATTTATGATGTGTCACGCCACTTATATCATTACTCTCTTCATTTTGATTGAATTCTCATGGTTACAAACATAGGGAATGCGCCATTATAGCATTAACTTGTTCGATAGAAAAGTTATTATTTGGAAAAGAGAGTGTGACAAGAAAATAGGGTTTCCAACCTCTATTTACACGTTAATGCCCTAGTAGGATTAACTTCTTGGAGAGTTCATATAATTTGTTGTACACTTTAGGTTCGAGAGAGCTAAGGTGAATAAATCATTGATGGTTGAAAAACACTTGGATTTAGAATTAGAATACGACTCTCTATAAGTGCATGCATGTATAAACTTCGCATTACTCATAGTTAATAGAGAAGTAGAAGCTACAAGGTGGACATAACCCTAACTTGTCATTCTCTATGATCAAATATAATTACACATATCATCTCATTGTTACACTGATAATATTACTGTGCACTTAAACCAAACCCCCCTTATCTTGGAACCTTCGACCAACAGTCTAATAATAATCGCAATACTTAGTGATCATAGTATTCCCTGTGGGATTCGACACCCAACCCAGTTGGGTTCTATATTTGACAGAGACCGCTTACACTTTCTAACGAGAGTTGTAATTTGGGCGTATCACTTGGTGAAATATTACACCCATTAGACATTGGCAAAGAAGAAATTGCACTTGAAAATTGTTGCGTCATCTTCACTTGTTCCGTAAGCAACCTGTTGAATTCAATTATTTGCTCTTTCACCATCAGCTTCAGGTAATATGCTTGAAAAAATTCCTGATTTTCTTCTTCTAGTTTTTGCCAAACTGAAAAATAGGGAGAACGTCACAATGCTAAAGAGTTAGGAAATCGGAATCACATACAAGCTGTAAATTGCTACACGCCTGTAGGCAACACTGGAAACAAGGACAAAAATAAACAGCGCGTACAGTAAGATAGTATATTTACATGTTATACAACACAGCTCATTAGAGGCATTAGTAGCTTCACATTAGTATTAATGTTATGTTTTCTAAAATCAGTTTCATCATAATATGCCTACCACATTTGGAAATACTCGTGAGTACATTCACAAGAAGAGGAACAAAATGGATAGTACAAAAATATCTTCAATTGCTTATCGAATGACGCAGGTATCTGATACAGATAGAAACACTACTCCCACCGAAGAGTTAAGAAAATTAGAAGCAATCATATTTACAGAAATGTCAAGTTTAAAGGAATTCAAAAGGCTTTGAACTTGTACAGAACTTTATAAAGTGTCAAGGTTTCTTCTAAATTCTTTAACTGTAGGAAAAATCCAATTGACGTGAAACATCCAGTTCTGAAACATTCAAAATCTTGTCACAGTTCTGGAAAGTTCGGCGAATTAAAAATAGCATCCTAGACTAGAAACCCAAATTTAAGCATCCAAGACCAGAAGATGAAACGTAGTTGTATTTTGTTTTTCATTTTCGTGCATTCTTACAAGATTACATAGAAGATACTGAGGCTATTCTACAAGTCTCTATAGTTTCTTTCAGTAGTTTCCAAGTAGATGTTTTCTTCCAGTTTGGCAGTTATTGCTTCCTTTTACCCATAAATGTGGCTTCGTAGCCTTTTTATGAATCTACTACAATCTTGTTACCATCTCAACAAGAAAGACTTTCTTTAATGAAGATTGAAGAGTAGTTGGATGACATTAGACCACAAATCAAGTGAAGGATAAAGTTTCTCAATTTCAAATAATACAGAGAAAAATTAACCTTTTTTTCCTTTAAATAATGAAAAATCCATAATCAAGGTTATAAAGAAGCAATGAAAGTAGTGTTAGGGGGTAGGTTCCTCTGTTCAAGAATATTTACATGCACATGCATTCATACATTTGTTTACCTTGGACATTGATCAGCAAAGGAAGCATTTTACTATAAAACTAGTAAGATATAAAGTTTATAACAAGCACTAGTAAACTCGACTTTTCGAGAATGAAAAGGTAATTTCCTATTAAATTTTTCACAGAGAATGAACATCTGCATGTGTGATAAAGATCTAAAATTCAAGGGCAAAAGAAACTCTTTTTTTTTATTTAATGATTGGAACTTTCAATGTATATTGCATTGTTTGATAATGTATCTGTTATTTTCAGCAAGTGTAAGGAATACTGGTAACTGTTATTAGCCATAGGAAGCATTGTGATCCTTAAGTTCAGTCCTCATTCCACATTACATGGAGGTTGTGAAAGTATGCCTTGAAAATATAAAACATACCGAGTTCAGTAAATCTAAGTTCTATGTTGTCGTGGACTAAGAGTATTCACAACTTCTTTCTGACTCATGTATTGATGAAGACACTGCTCTATCTGATTTTGCACCTGAAATTCAAGATAACCATCATCTTTTTCATGCTACAGAGTGCAAACGAGGCATTTTCGGGTCAAATCGGTGTGTTATAGCCTACCGTTTCGGGGGTGGGCTTGGGGTCCGAGCGTGCTGTGGGTCAAAAATCAATCGGGCTTCCCCAAGAAGGCCGATGAATGGCCTAGTGTGTTCCTTTTGGGTAGGCGGGGCAGTTTGGGTGGTCAAACGGGTGAAATGATGCAAATAGAGCGATTTGGGGCCAAATCGGTGTGATATAGCCCACGATTCAGGGGGTAGGTCTGGGGTCCGGGTGTACTGCGGGTTAAAAATCAACTGGGGCATGCTAGGGAGGCTGGGGAGCGGCCTAGTATGGTCCGTTGGGGTGGGAGGAGCTATTTGGGTGGTCAAACGAGAAAAATGGTGGAAATGGGCCATTTTCAGCCTCATTCGGTGGGTGTTAATCCGTGGTTCTCGGGTGGGCCCGGGACTTGGTGTCGGTATGTACGAAAATTGACTGGAGGCCCCCTTCAAGCTGAACAGCGGCTCTGGGTTGTCCGACAGGGTCAGTGGGGTCATTTTGGTGGTCAAATGGGCGACGACACGAATGGACCATTTTTAGTGCTAGCTTATGAATTCCTGGGGATACATGCGTACTGAATGAGTTTTTGTGTGAACCTATTGGTTCGTATCGTGACAACCTACCACTTGAATCATTTTGCACCGGAGAGGCAGACGTAGCTCATCTTTAAATAAATGAGCGAAAAAAGAGTAACTAAGGATTATTTCAGGATTTCGTGTATTTTCCTATGAGTTCCTTGGATACGTGCATCCCATTACTGACATAAATTAAGTTTAATGTATATGCAAATAGGAATAGAATATAGCTGCATTATATCTTCAGATATTGTGACTTGAAGATTTGTTATTTCTTATCTTCTTCAACTCTTTTAACTTCAACATGCTTTCTCTTTAAAAATGCTCAAACAAGGCAACTTTCACATCCTCTCCCTGTTTTACGTGCATGCGAGATTGATGAATGGTCGAGAAGTCAAGAGTATAGGTCTCTTCTTCAGCATGAGATACAGGTGAATTCTGTGCAAAAAGGTTAACGCTGCATGAGAATGAAGTATACATGTAAATATACAGGTATGTGGATTACTCTTTATGCACTAATGTATAGGACTTCAAAGCTTTCTGTAAATGTTTTAGGTACTATATATATTCTCCCTAAAATCTCAGATTAGAGCAGAGGAGTTGTTACTAAAGGTTGGAAGAGCATTTACTTTGGCTAGGTATGTATTACTTCTACTAGCAAAGCAGGATGGTATTTGAAAAAAGCCTGTGGATATAAACCAGAAAAAAGTGATTCTTGTGTATGGTTTGATCTAGAGTGGTTCGTCAGAATCACGATTCACGACTATCAGCTCAAACCTTATGTATTGTATGTATAGATATGCACCAAACATGGAAGGCAAAGGATTAAAATGAACTTGTGCATTTTACCGAACCCAAAACATCCGTTTCATTCTGTCCTTAAACAGCCTGTGACATGTGACATGGACTCATGCTTCCAGTAATGCAATTTACAAACAAAAGACACCAATGGCAGAAGCACATTTAGCATGTGGTCTGCATATGTGAATACTAGAAACAACCAAAATGACAATAGAATGTTTAAGAACCGAAAGACCTATATCAGCAAGTGGTAGTAAGATTATCCTCGGAGGATTCAGCAGCAGAAGCAACTACCAACTGAGGCTGAAGGATGACACCCTCTCTTTGTGCCTTTCTACGTTCACGCTGTATTGTAGAAGTATTCAATTTGTTTCTATTTTACCTCTTAATTAACCATTTTTTTCAAAAAGAATTTGTTCCTATTGACGATTTGTGATATAGATAAATGGATAAATTACTCATATCAATTACCAAGTACACTGGAAAAGATGTCTGATAATCAGGCAAATAAAAAAGGAACAAGGAAGGCTAGCAGCTAGCAGCAAAAAGACAAATGGGAGGCCCCCTCGACTAGCTAAGGAGCGAGTAAATGTGGGTCGACGGGGTCATCTGGGTGGTCAAACGGGCCAAACGACGCTAACAAACCATTTTCAGGCCAAATCGATGGGTTTTAGCCCATGGTTCCAGGGGTGGGCTTGTGGCTCAGTGGCGTTTTGGGCCAAAAATCAACTGGCGGCCCTCGGCTGGCTGAGCAGCGGATGAGTGTTTGTCGGTGGGGCCATCTGAGTGGTCAAACAGATGAAACGGCGGGAACGAACCATTTTTGGGCCAAATTAATGGGTGTTAGCCCACGATTCGGGGGTGGTCCATGTGCCCAACAACATTTTGGGAAGAAAATCGACTGGCACCCACCCAACCCGCTTAGGTACGGGTGAGTATGGGCTGGCATAGCCGATGGGGCCATTTGGGTGGTCAAACGAGAGAAACGGCGCGAACGAGCCTTTTTGGGTCCAATTCGGTGTGGATCGAATTGCATTGATGAGGACGAGAGAGTCATTTTACAAGTCAAACATGTGAAATGACACAAATTGCAAATTTTTTGCAATTTTTGATGCATACAATTTTTTTTTTTAAAAAAAATCTCGGTGAAACTTCTCGAGCAATCCCCCCATGAATTTGGAATATGACTGAGACTCTTATTTGACCTCAAATTATTGTGTCCACTCGGGACAACCTAGCTTACGATACTCCTTGCCTTTTCCCAAGTTTTTACCTCTGTCGTACTTCCAAGGGCTGCTTGTCAAGGAGCAACCAGTTCCTTGTTTCTTTCTTAGTTCTTAGGGTAATAATAACACACGATTGAAGATTGTATAAAGGTGTTAGTTAATTCCATTGATGTATGAATGTTTAGTTTTTACAATTAATGAAGTGATGTCTACAAGTACTTCAAAACTGATGCTGAAACTTCAATTGATATTTCAGCCATATGGTGGACTCCAACATGCATCCAGTAGCGCATCCCTCACATCTATTCCTATATTTTTTTTCATCTATTCCTTTTTGTTAACCCTCATTTACATAACTAGATCCTATTTTCTTACATCTACTCATATACAGTATTCTAACCCCCGAGAACCCTCTTCGAGACCATGTTCAGAGCTGAAGACTAGAATCAATGGACCATCTTCCTTCTATTGGATTTAGAGACTTCCAGAACCCATGCAGAAATGACATTTAGAAACCAAGGACTTCCCATAATAAGACAGCTTGCTTCTTCCATTCGCAAAGGACAGACCATCCTTTCTCCTCTTTCTATGCTTGTTAAAAGTAGAGTGGGGGAATTAGGCATGCCTACCAAACCAAACATCATAAGATATTAGACAGAATCCGAGAGAATGAAATGTATCAAACAATTTCTTGTCCATACAAAAGGGGGCAAGATGTTAGACGAACTTACCGATCTTTTTTACTACAACGTTCAACCATCTCTCAGACACGTGTGAATGATTGGGGATAGTTCATGCAGAATCCCTTTGGGGAGATGCTTAGGACCCATAAGTGATGACCAAACTCAAACCCAAACCAAATGGGCCATCCATGCAAAATTATAAAGTTTCAAGTCTTATCGAAGCTTTAGTAAAAACAGAGAGAACAAAAGATGCCTCTTCACCAGGATGTATGATAGTAGGCACTATTATGTAACCCTTCGGATCAGGATCTAGGACCATCTCACATGATATCTCTCGAGAATTTACATAGTCTATCCCACCAACAGATTCATACAAATAGATGTTATATGCAACACGTCTACCACGAGTTTTCAGTATCCTCATCCCAATATTGAACATCATTGAATCATGGCTTGATTGATAATTCCTGAAACCAGCTGTAGTCCTTGAGAAGCTCACACCCTAAAATAGCATTCTGATTAGTTTATTTGATCAACAAAAAGATAATGCCAATAATTAACGACTCTGTTCCAGATTAATCATGATAGTGCACCTGCGTTAAGGTGATAAATACATGAATGGGCAAGGAAGCATCAGGACCACTTGCTCTTAGTCGATATTGGGGATTCTGATGCCATGTGTCATAATTCTGGTAGCCTCCAGTGCTGTAGCCTCTCCATTGACCATGGATTGAGTAGCGCATCTCTGGTGGGTAGACACGACAAACATATATAGACCTAAAATGTATTTGGAAATCTTGCCAAGACATCTAAAAAATTCCATCGTTTGGCTGTTTACAACAAAACAACAAAAATTAGTGTCATCCAGTAAAAAGGTGTATAAGAATAAGCCTTCGCACATTTTCTTAATAAACAAAAGGACCAGTATGTGGAAGTAAATCTGGTCAATCAGACAAATGGGGTTCTCTCATCCCTCCAGATGCAATTTTTAAGAGGTGTTATTGTCAATTTCTTTTATTTGGCATATTAGATTTTCTATGAAAGTAAGGGAAAAGGAAGAGATTAGGGAAGGTGTGCTACCGAGAGTAAGGGAGTACAATTGGATGAACAACAACTGGGAGTTACTTTTTTCTTTGAGAAGAAATTGGGAGCTACTACATAATAAGATGGGGTCAAAATATAAACTATCAGGAGTTATTCAATCCTAAAAGTGGAATTAAGGTGAAAGGTTGGCCATGGATGATTTCAGACGGGCTAGAGGTAGGCCGAAGAAGTATTGGAGGGAGGTGATTAGACATGACACAGGGCAGTTACAGCTTACTGAGGACATATCCCTAGCTAGAAAGGTGTGGAGGATGCAATTAGGGTAGAGGGTTAATAGGTTGGAATGAGTTCTTGTTAGTAGATACGGTTGCTTTGTTGTAGTAGTGCCAGTAGTCGTAGTGCTATGTGCTCGTCTCGTAGTTTCTTGTTCATGGTGTTCTGATAATGTTTGTTATTTTCTGATAGATTGTTTATAGTATTACTCTTCCAGTGTCTTGTTTCTGATTTTCTCTATTGGTGTGCTATTCCATGTTGTTGTTTTCACTGCGTCTTTTTATACTGTTTATCTGTCCTGAGAAGGGGGTCTATCGGAAACAGCCTCTCTACTTCATCGAAGGTAACAATATGGTTTGTGTACACTTTATTCTCCCCAGACCCCACTGTGTGGGAATACACTGGGTATGTTGTTTTTTGTAAACTCTGGCTCTTAACCGAAGAATTCATTAGGTAAAAACAAAGTCAAAGTCAAAAAACAATAACTTGGAAGAGGGAGGAAGGGGGAGCAACCTGTGGGACATGTTTAAGCTTGTGTTTCATCCTGTAGGTCCACTCAGGTGATGGATCAGTCCAAGGACCATTCTATTCAACTTCATTGCCCATGGATTCCGAATCTGAACAAGTTTGTGGCCATCAACTTCTCGTACTTGAGCAATAAATATGCAAAAAATGACCGTGTAACTGAAATTTTCTTGGCTGGTGGATAAGTCATAAGATAAAAGGATTGAATCTCCACCTGTAATATTGAATAGGCATGACCTTGGACAATACCATTGGAAGATATATGCACATCTGAACCTGAAGGGCTACCAGCACCTAGTAGGAAACCCTCTTGTTTGAAGCGCAGTAGCTGAGACCAGAGTCTTCCACTTGCCAGATCAATCTGTGCCCTTACAGTTCTTATGTCAATCTCCTTACCAGCACCTCCGGTGAGGTCTACAAGAGCATCTTGTACAAGTCCACCCTTTAATGCCTCATATGAGCCGTGAAGCTTTGCATAAGCTTTTTCTAACAAGGAGACTCACATTTCATTACCCTTCCTACTGGTGGAAAATTCTGGTTTACTAGGTGACTCGCATGGAATCCAATCATCTACCACAACAGGGACCCAGTCACCCTATAATAGACATAAGACAGGATTAACTTAATTTAGTAATAACAGGGACCCAGTCACCCTATAATAGACATAGTGACAGGATTAACTTGATTTAGTAATATTTTAAGAGAACGCGATCATATTTTTGTTTCACACAGGAACCAGTATATAATCGACTGAGGTCCTCTCATCAGTTTAGGATAACAACTCCAAGGAGATTAACATAGAAAGAAATCTGTAAGTCAAATAGAACATGAATGTCAATATTCCAGGTACAAAATTCAGTGAAAGGTACTGTATACATGGATTCATAAAACAATTGATGGGAGAAGTTGTGAATCTGGGAATAGTTATGCTTTTCCCCAAGCCCAGCAGCAGTAAAAAATAAAAGTTGCAGTATTTGCTGAATTAATAACACTATTAGTTACATACCAGGAGTTCATAGGAAATAAATGATTTTTTTTCACGTAGGTGTACAATGTGAGCAAGGAAAAAGCAAATTTAGGGCAATGACCAGATTGAGGCCCATATCCACACTTATGCTCCAGAACAGAAGGATCACTCTGAATCCAGAAAAGAAGAAGACACACAAACTATAGTCCTCGCCATTATAATTGATCGACAGGTTTTCTTTTCTTACCCAAAAACGGGAAGATCTACACTCCTCAGACCACACTTTGTAGGACTACACTGGGTATATTGTTGTTGTACCCAAAAAAGAAAAGGAAGATGTTAAACTTCAAAACACCATAATATAGACAAAGAAAAAAAAATCAAAACATAGATAATACCAAATCAACTCAAAGAGGAAGCATGAATATGAGCAGTCAAGTTTTACCATCTATATCGCATTTTGTGGAAGAAACTGCACCCAAAGGACCCTATGTCCATAACTTATATCCTAAGCACCCCAATAAAATAAAGCCAATTCAGAAAAATCTTAGATTCCATCAGAGAAAAATGTCAACATGCACTACACTATTTGGTTCAGATGTCTAGTGATCTTGGAATATTTCATGACCAGAGAGCAGCAAATTAATGAAAAGGTTCAAGGTCTCTCACTCTCCACTTCCAAATTTCTCTTTTTTTTCTTCGAATGATTTACCCCTCCATAATCTATAATCATAGTGGCTAGTGGTTCATCTCTATAGATTTATAGATCCTAAATTTTGAAGACAGGAAATTTATTGCTTCCAAGGTGTTGCTCCAACGGTCCTTTCTGTCCAGAGTTCAAGAGACACGTTAAAACAACTTATAATTTAATCAATTGAAAAAATCCAGTATGTTCATGTCTGGTGGGAACTAAGATGATTCTATGCCCTTTTGAAGAACACATTACAGGCACAAGTAAGTGTACAAATAAAGAAGCCTAACCTGAATGCAATCAGGAAGGAATATATACAGTTCATTTTTGATTGTACAATGAACTGGATTAAAAAGTACAGTATTACAGTGAGCAACTGGATCTATAAAGACAAAACTAGCAACAATCAACTTACCACACAGTAAGTTGGGTGATTGAAAAACCAACAATCACCCAGCCGTCCTGATTAAAAAGTACAGTATTACAGTGAGTAACTGGATCTATAAAGACAAAACTAGCAATCAACTTAGACCTGTTTCCCCAAAAAGCAAAAGAAAGAGGAGGCAAGAGGGGATACTTTGAGCAAAAAGTATGAAGCAAGAGTAGCACAACCTGGAAAACATCTGAAGAATTTGCTACTCCGGAAAATAAGCATGGGTGATTACCTAGATGTTTCTCTTTCTCTATATCAGTAGGCCTCATCCATTCAGAAACAACCTGGGATGAAAACTAATATAGGCTAACGTACCACACATCATAAACAAACCCAGAAAACCAGAAGACCAATAAAACTATGAGCAAAGTGATGCCAATGGACTCACCTGCAATTTAGATGGGGGATTGTTCGGATCCATAAATAACGAGCGGTCATTGGGAGGAAACTCTTGATCAGTGAAGTGTGATTCTCCTCTTGCTAAGAGAGCCTCCTTCACAGCTATTTCCAGTGAAAGAATGTGTTGACTGATTTCCTTCTGCATGTCTACTCGAGGCTTCCTCAACCTTCGAGTAAAAGAATCCACGTCCAACACAACCCCATCACGATCAGACCTTCTCTTCCTCCCACTTGAATAATGTCCATCCCAATCTACATCATCTCTGTCATAAAGATCTACATCCGCAGGATCACTGTCCCACCCATCAACCTAAGCAAGAAGAACCAAAGTCCAAACATGAGACAAATTCCAAAAGACACGCAACTATTCCTTTAATATTTACCAGATATGTTGAAATTAGAAACAGAAAAACTATCAATCAACTCCACCAATATGGTTTCTTAAAGTTTTTTATTGTAAAAAAAAAATCCTTCAAACATCTAGAACTTGAGAATCTGCAAAATTAAGGGACAAAGACCTACAAACCATTCTATTTACAAATGACAATTATTAGATGCATTGGAGGAAACAAATTATTTGACTAAAAAACACAGACCCTAGTTGGAGAATCCATTGCCAATTGTCATCTGGCAGATCAATCATGTTGTACTCAGCAGAACCCATAGCCTCAGGAAGAGATGCAATCTCATCTTCTATCAAGCACCTTCCCCAAAGAAATACATCCATTATGTGCACTTTTGATTTAGCTCCTTCAATATCTGACCTCCCAAGTGAATCAACATCAATGGCTGGCCTTATGCCCACCCACACATCCGTTCCCAACTCCCATATGCAACTAGCCACTCTAAGTGGTAGACCCGTCTGGTAGCCATCAAAATTTCCATCCAGGTAGCAAGTTGCTTCTCCCAATTCAACATCAATAGTCAATGTTATGATATGCCACCTGTAAAATAATTCCTTTACATATGAGACAACCATCTGAGTCCACTCAAGACTCAAGAATGAAGGCGACATGAAAGAAATAACACTGGCACCTCTATTGTTATTTCAAGGAATTTATGCGCTGTTTCTTGTACATTTCACACCACCTTGGTGTGTTCTAATAAAATTCATGGAAGATAAGACAAAACAGAAGTCCTAAGCAACTACAGTGACCATCTTTACACAAAAATTGACACGACAAGGAGGAAAAGCTTATAAACCTTCCATCTGCTATACTGGTGGCACTTATACTCCACTCATTTACAGTAGTTTTCTTGTCAGTTTTAGTAATTAATCTAAGCCCAACTTGTTCGGCTTCAATGCCTTGCTCAGAGCCAGCCACAAGAAATTCCCAGCAAATATTCTTCTGGAACTAGGTGCCGAACAAACAAACAGGTCCAGATTCAGGCTGGACCATTACAGCAAGGGAGCAGCTAATTTTTTGTCATTGACACACAGTAGGATCAATCTGACCGCACTGTCTTCCACTAGTGGTGGGCTCATCATCAAGAATACACACAACGCCAGCAAGTCCAGTCTGCAACAGAAAAGATTAAACATCAGCTCAACATACAGGAATTTGGATCAAGTACAGGGTTAAGTTGTGATTTCTTTGATGGACCATCATAAAAATAGTGATGGGAAGATAATTCAGTTTCAGACCTATTCTAAAAGATTGTAGTGAGGGTTTCACAACTTTCAGTGGTGAGCCCAGACTAGAGTTGTGGGGGTTTCTCTTGTCACTTTCTTCTGTTATTAACATACTATCGTATGTCAGGTTATTTCCTATTTTTATATATGTAACGTATCTCATAGAAGCTCCATAGACTCACTGTGGATAAGTATATACAGTTTCAGAGTGTAACATAAGGATGCCTCAGGTAGATACTCATTTTAGACATGTTATGCCTTCGGGCTTTTGCATGGGTAATTGATGTTTTCTAATCAAATCACTAAATGATGGAAAAGGGATGCTTGGGACCCAAGACATGTTCTATTGATGGTTGTTACGACAGATTTAGGGCACTTTTTGGGTGCCAGACACAGCTCCCTAGTTCAGGTCATGACAACCTTGTGAAGGCATAAGGTAGAATTTCAGCATCGCATTTCGTGATCATAGTTGCACTCTAAGTAGAGGGTAGGAATGACCTATAGTGCCCGATGAGATAGCTGAGCAACACGAATACGACGTGCGATGCTTGAAACTCTTTCCCTTGTAAAAAAGTCATCAAGAACCGAATCTCCTCCGACTGCACGTACAGCAGCAGCCATCGCTGCTGCCTCTCTATTCCCAGCATTAGGAATAGATGATATAAGTGACACCTCTATTTCCTTCCATTTACGTTCCTTTTTCTCAAGGAGTGCTTTCCTCCATTCTTTACCCCTTCCCTCCTCTTCACGTTTCTGTATCAGGATTTTCTCTTCCATCTCCTTCTCCCTCATATAACTGCAGACACCAATTAAACAAAATTTAGAAGAGCTCTAACTCTCATAACTACAGCAGAATTACCAGAACAGTCCGAGTATACTTTTACCTTTCCTGTATGATTTCAAATTGCCTACGATCTTCTGGGAGCCATTTCTTTAGGTCTTTGGCACTAAGATCTGAAAATCCTATGTTGTCAAGGAAAAGTCGCAGACGAACCTCATCCTGGCAAAGCATGCTAATATTCAACATAAGGTGGGTTGGGGGAATTAGAGAAGCTTAAACGCAGATAAGTAGTTTGCAACACATAGTTACCTGTACCCTCTCAGCTTTAGCAGTCAAACCAAGCAAGAGAAGCAAGTAACCGCCAAACTTATCCCACATGTAAACCCATTCAGTATCAATTGCTTTCTTTAAAGCCAGAATTCGAGCATGGGCACACATTTCTCTTCGGTGACCTACATCACTAGTTGCTTCATGCCTAAGTGTCCTATTTCTTAATCTGGAGAAAATTGACCCAGCAACCAGTTCTTCATTTCTAAGACGGTCTCTTAATTTCATGACATCTACTCTTGGAAGCACAAATTGCCTCCCTTATCCGTCATCATTGTTGGGTCACCAACCAATAGAGCAGTTGAGCTTGTCGACCTCTGAGGGGCAGAGTATGTTCCAGACAAAGCATTTCTGGTCTGAGAAAATATCAACAGAATTGAGATTCGATGAGAAAATCAATAATAAAACAAGAAGCTAATCTAAAATTTACAGGTACAAGAATCAGAAGACATATTGACCGCCCGAGAAGTTTCGTCAAACCAATCACCATGAAAGTTACATTATTTGTATCAATACTAGCGAACCTTGTGTTAATGCTTATATTAAGCACATTGAAGTTCAAGCAAAGCGTAGACGATATTCACATCTCTCTATAGGCAGACCTCTATGGATGCATTGTGATTATTTGACATTTATAATTGATACCAACCACATAACACAAAATTTTAATGACAAATCATTGATAACTAAAATCCAACATGAATGAAATGAAAAACATGTAAAGCACTCAAGCACTCGAGCAAAATAAAATAGAACAATCCCAGAATACCAATCAAACTGAAATACAAAACACATCGATGACATCAATAACGGTACAGAAGGGAATATTAGAGATTCAGAATTTTTCAAATTGTGAATAACAAAATAGAAACCACCAATATTTTCATGATTTAGGTTCAACTAGTACATCAATCTAACAGCACCATATTGTTTTTAAGCCAGTTTAGGGGAATCCCCATCCAAATCTTATGCAATAAGGTGAGATAATTCTGATAAACAAGTCGATGATCTTTTAAGTGGCAAACTGTTCTTTATTTCCAATTGAAAACAAGGATCACCTTCAGATGGGATTGAAACCATAAACGACAATAGAAACAAAAAATACTAACTAATAACCAAGGAGAAAAATGAAAGTGTTGGCAGCGGTAATAGAAAATGGCCGTACCTTTGTGGCAGATCGAGCAATTTCCTGGACCATGGTTTCTTTTCTAAGAAAATGAACAACATCTTCCACCATCTAATATCAGAGAAAATGTTAGAAAGTAAACCAGGATATTATAGGAAGTAGTCCAAGCAGAAGAATTGTTTTATGAAAACTCATCTCCAAGGTTACCATGTTGACTATAGTATAAAGAGTTCATGATAAAGACACCAAACAGACACAAAAGAAAAAGTAAGTCTATATAGCTCAATAAGTACAACTATTCCAAGATATCTAAGCAAACCTCAAGTGTTAAACATGGACGAGAGACATCAAAGCCAAAGGCCACAACGAGTTTAATTACTGACACAACATCACCAACAAATGGCGGATAAATTTGCAAACTTGCAACCACACCCCATCCCTCAATAGCCAATGCAATGCCATAGAGCACAAGAAATACAACACTGTCAACAAATGATTTCAGGTAGAATTAGCTGTCAAAATCGTGCAATTTCAAGTAGCAACTTAAGTGGTGAAACACTTGTAATAAAAATACATAGGAAAAGAACTGGTGTTGTAAGAGTTCACAATTTAATTTAACTATGCATTTCAAGCCTATGTTTCTCGGACTCTTCAAAAATGTCGACGGGTGCGTGTCAGATCCTCCAAAAATAGTGTATTTTTGAAGGATCCAACACAGGTGCGGCACCATCTTTTGAGAGTCCGAGAAACTTAGTTCAAGCTGATATACACAATGTAAATCTTAAAAAGAAAAGTAGAAGAAATTGACAAACCTGACATTTTTCCCACAATCCGCATGAGCATCGTAAACATAAACATGCAACACCCTTGGGGAGTAGACTACTATAGGAGGTGAAAGAAGGACCTGGAAGAAAAGGGTTTTGGGGAACAAAGACAATTCACACGCAAGCAAGACCACAAGGCAAAGATAAAACAACTCCAATAAGCAAAAGATAAACATAAATAACATGATTGGAATAACTGTACTTTTGATCCCTCAGACATTAGTTAAATATGATTTGTCCTTGTGATATTTCACTAAGCATATTTAACCTTGAGTTGATAAAAATGTGTCTTTGGTCCCTAAATTTAAAATATTTTATAGTTAGATTAATTAATTAGCCTGAAATAGTTTAACAATTAATAATTTGTTAAATTGGTGGACTCACAAGTATAAGGATCAAAAGTGTACATTTCAATTAATGAAGCTTAAATGAGGAGCTTAACCATCTTAAGGACAAAAATCAGAATTTGCCAATATTTTAGGGACTAAAAACAAAAAAAATTCCAACACACTTCAATACTTTATTTGTCGTTTTAAAGTATAACTAACTGTTAATGCCCTTCCAGCTTCGAGAAAAAGAAATGAGAAGTAACCAACAAAAGCCTTATCTGAAAGAGAAACATGCATTTGACATCAATTATCGAGAACCGCTAAAAACATTAGATTAAACTATCTGAGCATCTTAAGACGGGAAACGAGTATTTACCCTGAAACCATCCAACAAGAAATGCTGAAAGAGCTAAAAGGAATGCAAGAAAACAAAAGAGTAACATTTGTATCCTTGTTAAATAAAAGTTATTTGACGCCCAATAGTGAATAACACCAATAGCTAGAACAAGAAGGAGAAGCACCAGAAGAAATGCAGCCCCTATCTGTTGAAACACAAAGGGGAAAAGAAAAATATACAAACAATGTCAAATAACTGTTTTGAACATGAAAACTACAGCACATGGGACGATCACTTACCGCCCAGGGTTTAATTGTAACTATAATAGCTGGAATGGCTCCAAGCAAAAGAAGAAGACCAATGATTATGAACATATAAGCACCTCGAGAGAGCTTCCAATTGTCGTCTTTCCTGAAAATGGTACAGATAATATGACTCTGGGTAAAAAATCACCGATCATCTTTAAGAAACATATCTAATCTAGAGATATAAGCACTTTATAAATAAATAACATATACCACTTGGACAAACCAGCACCGAGAGACAATACTACTGGAATGCATATCAATGGAAGCAAAGAAGCAAGAAAATCAGCTTTTGTTGGAATCTGATACGTTTTAGATCCAACAGTTTCAAAGTAGGATACGCCACAGAAGGCCACAATAACCGCTAAAAAGATAAAAGAAAAGAAAGTTTTTGTAAAAGGCTTGTCATAGAGAATGAACTGCTAAACAAATGGCTGAAAACCAGACAAAAGGTTGTCATAGAGAATGAACTACCAAACAAAAGGTTGAAAATCAGAGAGGCTACTAGCGGGTATGTCATTTCATAGCTATTGTATTCAACCAAATATTGCTGCCAAAATTTGGTCCATTCGTGTATATTCTCCCTAAATGGAGCACTGATCATGTGGGTTCTTAACATATGTATACATTTGACATAATTTCCCATCTATCAGCAGCACCTATAGTTGAGGGTCTATCGGAAACAATATCTCTACCTCCGTCCCTAGACCTCATTTGTGCGATTACACTGGGTATATATTGTTGTTGTTGTTGCATCAATAGAAGCTACTGATGCTGAATTCTCTCATGTTGTATTATGAATAAAACCTATCCTTCTTTTTTCATTTATCTTCATGCTCTACACAATAACCGCTACAAAGATGAAAGAGAAGAAAGTTTTAGTAAAAGTCTTGTCATAGAGAATGAACTACCAAACAAAAGGTTTAAAACCAGACAAAAGGTTGTCATAGAGAATGAACTACCAAACAAAAGGTTGAAAATCAGAGAGGCTACTAGTATTTTGTAGTATAAGAAAGGGAATAAGAGAGATTAAAGTGGAAGGATTACCTGCAAATATGCCAATACAAATAGCAGATGAGAGATAAAACCGATAACTCGCGAATCAGGATATAATTGGCAGCACACCAGTAACTACCAACGCAATTGCAGAAGCCATTGCCCAGCCAAGGAAAACAGATGATGCATAAGGAGATGTAACACTGTTCCGACCACCAATCCACCCCTTATAATCTAAATCATCCAAAGGCTTTGCAGACACTATTTCTCCAAGAGCTAAAATGGACCCAGCAAATAAGGAGATGGAAATGAAAAGAACAACACCCTGGAAACAGAATTGGCAATTATGATTCAATATAGAAAGTAAAATAAGAATGTATAAGCGTGAATCCTTTGCAAGAAATGTCATATCCCTCGTATTAGATTGAGTTAAAAAAAAGGATTGATGCAACAACAACAACAACAACTATGCCTCAGTCCCAAATAAGTTGAGATCAACTATATGATTCCTTATTTCATCATGTAAGCTCATATCATATCATTATCGATAAAAGTGAAAAGTACGTTAATGATCTATCACTCTTTCCCAAAGTTTCATTGTATGACTCATGAGTTTAATGCAACGATAGTTTGCATAGCTTTGAATATCTCCTTTATTCTTGTAAATCTTAAACAGAGTATTGTTCCTCCATTCATCGGGCATGCTATCACTTCTTAGTATAGAATTGAATAGATTGGTGAGCCATTCCACCGCTAAATCTCCGCGATACTTCTGAACCTCTATAGGGATACTATTTGGGCCATAAGCTTTTCTAATCCACATATTTTTCATGACATCATTCACCTATGGAATCCTAATACCCTTCGGACTCTATATATCTTTTGACTCTATATATGTGGGCACCTGATATCTATGAGGGTGAGTATGCCTAATGTTTCTATCATTCACATACAGTAGATCTAAAAATTTTATACTCCTTGTTCAAGTCGAACAATTTAGCAAAGTAATCTCTGTCTCTCCTTGATTTTGTATCTCCCATCAATACTTGCTGAGCATTGTCATCTGGTTTAAGTCCTTGCTTTTCTTCTCTCTTAGTCATGTTTAAACAATTCTCTCTATCTTTCTCGTGTCCTTAGCATTTAATACAAGCCATCTAGAGCATCCCCTCAGGCTTTACTAAGAGCCTTCTTAGCTTCCAACGAAGTTCTACTGTAATCATATTATTCAAAAGCTTCTTTGTCCTCTGATTTTGTAACTTCCTGTAACACTCTTTTAGCTTTAATAATTCTTCGTACCTCATTATTCCACGACATGATTCATGTGGTCAAGGTCATAGACATCTAGACACAACTAACACTTTTGTAGCTAATTTTTTAATGCAGCCTGACACTTTTTCCATAGCGTGTCTACGACTTCCTCTACATACCAAGCTCCCTTCTCGCATAGTTTTTCCTGAAACACTAACGGTGTAGCACCTTTTAATGCCACCACCTAATTTGTGGTTGTTTCTACGTCATTGTTTTACTCTCTACTCCTAAACTTTACATATAAGCATATATTAGGAGGTAATCCCTTTTCCTGGAATAACCTTCTGTCCTTGAATATACTTTGGTCTCATCTTCTTTAAGGATAAAGTCTATTTGACTATGGTTACCCCCACTCTTACAAGTAAGTAAGTGAGAATCCCTCCTTTTAAAGTAGTCTTCCCTTCGTTATTTCGACAAATATAAGAGACTTTTGGTTCTTACATCAACAACCAGTCATGAAATAAAAAGATTATGAAATTGACTTCAACGATAGATAAAGACCTCCTCAAACATAGAAGTGTACAGCTTAGTGAATCAAACACCCCAATTCAAACTAGTTAGAGTTTGTTGAAAACAAAAAATTGATCTGTAAAAGTTATACTTAAAAAATTTAAGAAAACCCAATCCAAATAAATAGCAAAAGTGCGGAGGACCACAATGATATTAACAGTAAATAAATAGGAGAAAATTACAAAACACACTAACCACTTTCATCCCTAGTGTAAGATGGTTTCCTGCACTGCCCGCATTCTCAGCTCTTGAAGACCAAAATTGGGAACCATTACGAATCCATATAGAAATTACAATATATAGGCACGCTACCATTAATGGTACAGTCAATGATAATCCCAGAAGAACTGATGATTTGCTGCAAATCTAATATGTACAACAGAAGTATCAACCAAAAGATATAGCCAAGAGCATATCATATTGCCTTGAGGATTTAACAAACTAAACAAGGCAATGATCAAGCATTCAAGACACAGCAACCAACAGAAGATATGCATGTGTAATTAATATACAAATAAGGAATAAAACATATATAACGAATAGATCATTGTAATTACTCAACCCTTTATTTTGAGATTTTATGCTCCGTTTTGTGTTTGAAACTTCCTACAGGCTGGTATTATGTTTTACGACTTCTTGGCATGTTTGGATTGGGACCTGAGGGGCTTGGGTGGATTTCGACAGACACGCTTGGGGAGAAGACAACAATTGCAAATTTCTATTGGTGCAAGCTTAATAACGATTATGCAGTATGGTTGGTGGGTAACCTTCAAGGTCACATCGGCATGCCCTAGCAATGCTTCGTAATCGCATAAGGCATAGTCACGATCGCACAATGATAGAGCTTCAGGTATAAGAATTATATCATGCAAATTTCTATTGGTGCAAGCTTAATAACGATCATGAGTGTGGTTGGTGGGTAATCTTCACGGTCACGTCGGCATGCCATAGTAATGCTTTTCAATCGTGTAAGGTATGGTCACGATCGCGCAAGGATAGAGCTTCAGGTATAAGAATTAGATCTTTGGGACATAGTATTTTCCTTCTATTTCTGAATCTTGGAAGCTTGGACTGATACGATCTTAACATAAACAGTTAATAAGATCTTAACAAATAAATGAAATAACAGGATTGAGCTTGGGAGCTGAGACTAAAATGGTTTTGAATAATAGGATTGAACGTAGAAGGGTAGGAAGAGAGTGAATGTAGAAGAATAAAGGGTGGGTTGAAGGAAAAAGAAAGTGGGGGTTGCAGAAGAATAAAGGGGGTGGTTGGAGGTGGAGGGGGGGTTGAAGAAGAAGGAGAAAGTGGGGGAATGGCATGGGTTACCTTTTCTCTTTTCTATTTTTTTTAATACATACATAATATGTATATTAGTGGGGTTCCCTTTAAAAAAAATTGATGTGGCTCTTACGTGGCAATGATGTGGTGCTGAACGACAATGATATGGCACATGTGTAATGCACTCTCCATTGTGAGAATGGTATTATACTGTTAGGGTGGTATTTAATTCACTTAAAAGTTGTTTAGGGGTATCTAAATGTTTGTAAAGTTAAAGTGCTAAATTTCAGACGTATAAGATTAGGGGTGATTTTGTCTTTTCTCATTATTCTATTGTACTTCATTGCCGCCATAATGTCTTGATAATGTGGTCAATTTTAGATTACTTTTAAATTGGTTCACCTGACGGGTAGAGTTAGGGGTCATCACGGCTTAGGGAAATTTGGATCGTGACAATCACAAACTTGACTTCGTGTGCCTAAAGGAAACTTCTTCACACTAATCTAAATGTTTGCAATGAGTATGTTTTAATAGAATATATACAATATAAGTTGCTTCTGTAACTTTACTTGACAGTGATTGAGACACAAAATTAATAATATAAGAAGGGTTTACCTTAAGAATGAAAGCAGCAGACCAACACAAGTGCTCAGCATCCAAGCGATAAAGCCATACTGCAACAATGTAGAAAATTTTACCCAAAAATTAATAGTAGAAACACTGAGCATCTAATGCAAGGAGACAACAGGTCAGACTACCTTCAGAAAGTATTATGCTAAAGTGAATCTCGATTTTTATAGTACTGCAATGGTAAACCCATCATTAAGTTAAAAGTGGATGTCCACTAGTTAGACAGCTATGTGATCAGAAAGAGAGGTCACTGTAAGAATATCAAGTGTCCTGTGTTTGATACCTATAAACGTGATCAACCATCAATTGTCAAATTATCAAAGCATCTTCTCTTCTCTTCTTTCACATGACCTCTCTTAGGAATAACATAAGATGATCTTGAACACCTATTTGGAGCTAGATCTATAATTCAATTGTTTAAAGGTCCAGCATAGCTAAACAAGCAGAACATACCCCCTTAACTGAATTCAAAAACTTGGCTGGCACAAAAAACTTTAGTCTGGGTTTCTAGCGGCCTAAACATTCTTGTGCATTATAGAACAAAACGTTGTCCCTCACATCACAGGTGAACGCATGAAAAATTAAGATTAATATTTAGAATGCAAGAGAGAAAGAGGGAGAAGAGCCTGGACTAGTGCTGAAAACCCAGAACCTAAAGACAATAACTCTTGGAAAAGAAAAGAAGCATAGAAACCAACGTAGGTAGCATCAAAATATACGAGAGCTTTGGAAATCACAATCAACCAACATTAGAAAACTGCACAGAAATTATGGTCTATAGCACAATGATTGGGCTCGAAAATACCCCATTCGCACCGTTTCTCCTTTTTGTCAACCAAATATCTACAAAAAATTAAACGGACCACACTGGGATGATCCCCAACCTCCCTAGCACATCCCGATAGATTTTAGGCCCACAGCGCGCCCGAACCTCAGGCCCACCCCTAAAACCATGGGATATAGCACACTGATTTATCCCGAAAATGCCCCATTTGCGCCATTTCTCCCGTTTGTCCACCTAAACGGCCACAAAAAATTAAATGGACCATACTGGGATTATCCCCCACCTCCTTGGAATACCCCAATCGATTTTTGGACCACAGCACGCTCGGACCCCTGGCCCACCACCGAAATCGTGGGCTATAGCACATTGATTTGGCCTGTAAATGCCCTGTTCGCGCCGTTTCGCTTATTTGTGCACCCAAATGGCCACGAAAAATTAAACGGACCACACTGGGATGATTCCTAACCTCTTTGGCATGCCCCGATTGATTTTAGACCCACATCATGCCTAGACCCCGGGCCCACCCCCAAAACTGTGGGCTATAGCACACCGATTTGGCCCAAAAATGCCCCGTTTTGCTCGTTTGTCCACTTAATTGGCCACTAAAATTTAAATAGACCATACTGAGATGATCCCCAACCTCCCTTTCACGCCTTAGTCTATTTTCGGCCTGCATCATGCTCGAACCCTGAGCCCACCCACAAAACCTTGGGCAATATCACACTGATTTGGCTCGAAAATACCCTGATCATGCCGTTTCTCCCGTTTGTCAACCCAAATGGCCACGAAAAATTAAACTAGACACACTAGACTATCCTCAACCTCCTTGGCATGACTGGGTCTATTTTTATCCCACAGCAAGCCCAGACCCTCGGCCCACCCCCAAAATCATCATTTATAACACACTCATTTGACCTAAAAATGCCCCGTACGTGCTGTTTTGCCCCTTTGTCCCCCCAAATGGTCACGAAAGATTAAAAGGACCATACTGGGACGTTCCCTAAGCTCCCTATCAAGTCCCGGTCGATTTTTGGCCTAGAGCACGCCCGGACCCCCGGCCTACCCCAAAATTAAATAGACCACACTGGGATGATCCCCAACCTCCTGGCATGCCTTGGTTGATTTTTGTCCTACACTACGCTCGAACCCTGGGCTCACCCCCAAAACTGTGGGCTATAGCACACCGATTTTGCACAAAAATGCCACGTTCGCGCTATTTTTCCCGTTTGTCCGCCCAAAGGGCCATGCAAAATTAAACAAACAACACTGGGAGGATCCCAACCTCCCTGGCATACCCCGGTCGATTTTCGGCCCATGACATGCCCGAATCCCGAGCCCATCCCCGAAACTGTGGCCTATAGCACACAAATTTAGCCCAAAAATGCCCCATTCACACCGTTTCACCCGTTTGTCCACCCAAATATCAACGAAAAATTAAATGGACCACACTGGGACGATCCTCAACCTCCCTGGCATACCTCGATTAATTTTTGACCCACATCACGCTCGGACCTCAGCCCACTCCCAAAACTGTGGACTATAGCACACCGATTTACCTCGAAAATTCCCCGTTCGAGCCGTTTTGCCCGTTAGTCCACCCAAATGGCCACGAAATATTAAACGGACCACACTGAGATGATCCCCAACCTCCCTTATATGCCCCGATCGATTTTCAGTATGCAGCACACTTGGACCCTGGGCCCACCAGGAAATCATGGGCTAGCACACCGATTTGGACTAAAAATGACTCGTTCGCGCCGTTTCGCCCATTTGTCTACCCAAATAGCCACGAAAAATTAAACGGATCATACTGGGACGATCTCCAACCTCCCTGGCATGCCTCAGTCGATTTTTGACCCACAGCATGCCTGGACCCTGGCCCACGCCAGAAACCGTGGGCTATAGCACACCGATTTATCCAGAAAATACCCCATTCACGCCATGTCGCTCGTTTATCCACCCAAATTGCACAAAAATGTAAACGGATAATACTTGGATGACCCCCAACCTCCCTGTCATGCCTCCATCAAATTTTGTCCCACAGTACGCTGGGACCCCTGCCCACACCTGAAATTGTGGGTTATAGCGCACCGATTTGGTCCAAAATTGCCCTGTACGAGTTGTTTCTCCCTTTTGTCCACCCAAATAGACACAAAAAATTAAACGGACCACACTGGGATGATCCCCAACCTACCTATCATGCCACGGTTGATTTTCAGCCCACAACATGCCCGGAACCCGGGGCCATCCCCAAAACCGTGGGCTGTAGCACACTGATTTAACTCGAAAATGCCTCGTTTGCGTCGTTTCGCCCGTTTCTCCACCCAAATGTCAACAAAAAATTAAACGGACCACACTGGAATAATCCCCAACCTCCTTGGTATGCCTTGATCAATTTTTGGCCTACAGTATGCCCGGACCCCGAGCCCACCACCAAAATTATGGGTAATAACACACCAATTTGTCTCGAAAATTCCCCTTACGCACTGCTTCTCAGGTTGACCAACCAAATAGCCATGAAAAATTAAGTAGACAATACTGGAATGATCCCCAACCTCCCTTGCACGCTCCGATCGATTTTTGGGCCACAACACACTCAGAACCCGAGCCCACCCCCAAAACCATGGGCTATAGCACACTGACTTGGCCTGAAAATGCCCCATTAGCGCCATTTTGCCCATTTGTCCACCCAAATGTCCATGAAATATTAAACGGACCATATTGGGACGATCCCCAATTTCCCTAGCATGCCTCGATCGATTTTTGGCCCACAGCACGCCCGGACCCTAGGCCCACCCCCAAAACCATGGGCTATAACTCACTGATTTGGCCCAAAAATGCCCCATTCGCACCATTGTGCCCGTGTGTCCACCCAAATGGTCACTAAAAATTAAATGGATTACACTGGGACAATCCCCAACCTCCCTAGTATGCCCCGGTCAAATTTTGGCCCACAACATGCCTTAATCCTGGGCCCTCCCCCATAACCGAGGGCTATAGCACACTGATTTGGCCCCAAAATACCCTGTTTGAGCCCCAAATTGCCACAAAAATTTAAATAGACCACACTGGGATAATCCCCTACCTCTCTGGTATGCCCCGGTAGATTTTTGTCCCACATTACACCCGGAGCTTGGGCCCACCCACAAAATCGTAGGCTATAACACACCGATTTGGCCCAAAAATGCCCCGTTCGCGCTGTTTCACCCGTTTGTCCACCAAATGGCCACGAATATTTAAACGAACTAAACTGGGCAGATTCCCAACCTTCTTGGCATGCCTGAGTTGATTTTTAGCCCACAGAATGCCCGAATCCCTAGCCCACCCCAAAACCGTGGGCTATACCACACTGACATAACCCGAAAATGCCTAGTTCATGACGTTTCACTTGTTTGTCCACCCAAATTCCCACAAAAATTTAAACACACCACACTTGAACGATCACCAACCTCCCTGGAAAGCCCCGACCAATTTTTGGCCCACATCACGCCCGGACCAAGGGCCTACCCCTTAAACCGTGCGCTATAGCACACCGATTAGGCCCAAAAATGCCCCTTTCCCTCCGTTTCACCCATTTGTCCACCCAAATTTCCAAGAAAATTTAAATGTACCACATTGGGATGATCCCCAACCTCCCTGGTATGCCCCGGTCGAATGTTAGTCCACAGCACTCCCGGACCGGCTCACCCTCAAAATCATGGGCTATAGAACACCGATTTGGCCCGAAACTACCCCATTCGCGCCGTTTTGCCTATTTGTCCACCCAAATGGCAGAAAAAAGTTAAATGGACAACACTGGGATGATCCCCAACCTCCCTGACATGCCACAGTCCATTTTTTTTCCCACAGCACGCCCGGACCCAGGGCGCACCCCCAAAACCGTGGGCTTTAGCAAACGGATTTGGCCCAAAAATGCTCCGTTCGCACCGTTTTACCCATACGTCCACCCAAATAGCCATAAAAATTTAAATGGACCACACTGGGATGATCCCTAAATTCCTGGAAAGCCTTTATTGATTTTTGTCCCACAGCACGCTCGGACCCCAAGCCCACCCCTAAAACCGTAGGCTATAGCACACCAATTTGGCCTGAAAATGCCCCTTCACACCGTTTTTCCCGTTTGTCTACCCAAATGGCCATAAAAATTTAAACGGACCATACTGGGATGATCCCCACCCTCTATGGCACGTCCCAGTTGATTTTTATCCCCCCAGCATGCCCGGACCCCAGGTCCACCCCTAAAACAGTGTGCAGTAGCACACCAATTTGGCCCAAAAATGCCCTGTTTGTGCCGTTTCGCCTATTTGTCCATCCAAATGGCCACAAAAATTTAATTGGAACATACTGGGATGATCCCTAACCTCCCTGGAATGCCTCAGTCGATTTTTGGCCCATAAAATGCCTGGACCCCGATCCCACCCTCAAAACCGTGGGTTATATCACACCAATTTTACCCGAAAACCCATTCGCGCAGTTTCTCCCGTTTGTCCTCCCAAATGGCGACAAAAATTTAAACGGTCTACAATGGGATGATCCTTAACCTCCCTGGCATGCTTCGGTCAATTTCGGCCAACAGCACGCCCGGACCCTGAGCCCACCCCTAAAACCGTGGGCTATAGCACATCGATTTGGCTCGAAAATGCTCCGTTCGAGCCATTTTGCCTATTTCTACAACCAAAAGGCCACAAAAATTTAAACAGACCATATTGGGATGATCCCCAACCTCTCTGGCATGCCCCATTCTATTTTTGGCCTACATCACGCATGGACCCTGGGACCACCTCTAAAACCGTGGGCTATAGCACACCGATTTGGTACGAAAATGCCCCATTCACGCTGTTTCGCCTGTTTGTCTACCCAAATGGCCACTAAAATTTAAACGGACCATACTAAGATGATCTTCAACCTCACTGGCATGCCTCAGTTGATTTTCGACCCACAGCACGGTCGAAACCCGGCCCAACCCCCAAAACCGTGGGCTATAGTACACTGATTTGGCCTGAAAATGCCCCGTTTGCACCATTTTGCTTGTTTGACCACCAAAATGGCCATAAAAATTTAAATAGACAACAATGGGATGATCCCAAACTCCCTGGCATACCCCATTTGATTTTTGGCCCACAAAATGCTCGGACCCGCCAACCCCCAAAACCGTGGGCTATAGTACACCAATTTTGCACAAAAATGCCTTATTCGCGCCATTTCACCCATTTATCCTATCAAATGGCTACAAAAATTAAAAAGGACCATACTGGGATGATCTCCAACCTCCTTGTCACGCCTCGGTTGATTTTCATCCCACTACGCGCCCGGTCCCTAGGACCACCCCCAAAATTGCGGGCTATAACCGATTTGGCTCGAAAATGCCCCGTTCGTGCAGTTTCACCGTCTGTCCACCTAAATGTCCATAAAAATTTAAACAGATCACACTGGGATGATCCCCAACTTCTCTGGCACGCCCCAGTCTATTTTTGGCCCATACTACGCCCGTACACAAGGCCCAGCCCCGAAAACATGGGCTATTGCACACTGATTTGGGCCAAAAATGCCCCGTTCGCGCCGTTTCGCCCGTTTGTCCATCCAAATGGCCACAAAAATTTAAACGGATCACACTAGGATGATCCCCAACATCCATGAATTCCCCGGTTGATTTTTGGCCCATAAAATGCTCGAACCCTGGGCCTACCCCCAAAACTGTGGGCTATATAGCACACCAATTTGGCCCGAAAATACCCCGTTCCCGCCTTTTCGCCTGTTTATCCATCCAAATGGCAACAAAAATTTAAAAAAACCACACTGGGGCGATCCCCAACCTCCCTGGCATGTCCCAAATAATTTTCAACCCACAGCACACCCGAACTCCGGGACCACTCCCAAAACCGTGGACTATAGCACACCGATTAGGCCTAAAAATTCCCCGTTCGCGTTGTTTTGTCTATTTATCTACCCAAATTGCCACAAAAATTTAAACAGAACACACTGGGATGATACCTAACCTCCCTGGTATGTCCTGGTCGAATTTCGGCCCACACCACGTCCAGACCCTGAGCCCACCCTCGAAACCGTGGGCTATAGCACACCGATTTGGTCCAAAAAAGCCCTATTCAGGCCGTTTGGCCTGTTTGTCCACCTAACTGGCCACGAAAATGTAAACGGACAACATTGGGATGATCCCAACCTATTTAGCATGCCCCGGTCAATTTTTGGCCCACAGCACACTCGAAACCCAGGCTCACCCCCGAAGTCGTGGGCTATAGCAGACCGATTTGGCCCAAAAATTCCCCAATCGCGCCATTTTGCCCGTTTGTCAGCCCAAATAGCCACAAAAATTTAAACCGACCACACTGAGACTATCTCAAATTTCCCTGGCAAGCCCTGGTCAATTTTTGGCCCACAGCATGATCGGAACCCAGGCCCACCACCAGAACCCTAGGCTATAGCACACCGATTTGGCCCTAAAATGCCCCGTTCCCACCGTTTTGCCCATTTTCCTCCAAAATTGCCACAAAAATTTAAAAGTATCATACTGGGATGATCCCCAACCTCCCTGGCATGCCTCGGTTAAATTTTGACCCACAGCACGCCCGAAACCTGGGCCCACCCCCAAAACCGTAGGCTGTAGCACATTGATTTGGCATGTAAATGCCCCGTTCACACCGTTTCTCCCGTTTGTCCACACAAATGGCCACTAAAATTTAAATAGACCACACTGGGATGATTCCCAACCTCCCTGGTATGCCCCAGCTAAATTTCGGCCATCAACACGCCCGGACCCCGGGCGCACCCCCGAAACCATGGGCTATAACATATTGATTTGGCCCGAAAATTCCCCATTAGCGTTGTTTTGCCTGTTTGTCCACCCAAATGGCCACGAAAATTTAAACGGAAAACACTAGGACATCCTCAACCTCCCAGGGCCGCCTCAATCGATTTTCGGTCGACAGCATGCCCGGACCCCGGGCCCACCCACAAAACCGTGGGCTATAGCATACCAATTTGTCTAAAAAATGCCCCATTCATACCGTTTCTCTCGTTTGTCCAACCATATATCCACAAAAATTTAAACGGACCATACTGGGACGATCCCCAACTTCCCTGGCAAGCCCCGATTGATTTTTAGCCCACCGAACGCCCGGATCCCAGGCCCACCCCCGAAACCATGGGATATAGCACACCAATTTGGGTAGAAAACACCCTATTCACGCAGTTTTACCCGTTTGTCCTCCCAAATGACCACAAAAATTTAAACAGACCATGCTGAGACGATCCCAACATCCCTGGCATGCCCCGGTCAATTTTTGACCCACATCATGCACGGACCACCAGGTCCACCCCAGAAACGGTGGGCTATAGCACACCGATTTTTCCCCAAAATACCCCGTTCGTGCTGTTTTGCCCGTTTGTCCACCCAAGTGCCTACAAAAATTTAAACGGAACACACTGGGATAATCCCCGACCTCCCTAACATACTCTGATTAATTTTTGACCTACAGTATACACATACCCTAAGCCCACTCTCGACACCATGGGTTATAGTGCACCAATTTGACCCAAAAACCCATTCGCGCCGTTTTGCCCGTTTGTCCTACCAAATGACCATGAAAATTTAAAAGATCTATACTGGGATGATTCTCAACCTCCCTGGCATTCCCCGTTCGATTTTCATCCAATAAAAAGCCCGGACCCCGGGCTCACCCCCAAAACCGTGGGCTATAGCACATCGATTTGGCTCGAAAATGCCCCGTTCGAGCCGTTTCGCCTGTTTGTCCACCCAAATGGACATGAAAATTTAAACGGACCATACTGGGATGATCCCCAACCTCCCTGGCATGCCTCGGTCACTTTTAGTCTCACAGAATGCCCGGACCTGCCCACCCCCAAAACCGTGGGCTATAGTACATCGATTTGGCCTAAAAACTCTGCGTTCGCGCCGTTTTGCACGTTTTCCTTCCCAAATGGCCACGAAAATTTAAACAGATCACACTGGGATGATCCTCAACCTCCCTGCTATGCCCCATTCTATTTTCAGACCATTGTGCGCCCGGACCCCTGGCCCACCCCCAAAACTGTGGGTTATAGCACACCAATTTTACCTGAAAATGCCCCGTTCACGCCGTTTCGCCCGTTTGTCCACCCAAATGGCCACAAAAATTTAAATGAACCACAATGGGATGATCCCAATATCCATGGCATGTTTCAATCGATTTTTGATCCATATCACGCCCGAAGCCCGGCCCACCCCTAAAACTGTGGGCTATAGAACACTTATTTAGCCCGATAATTCCCAGTTCGCATTGTTTCTCCCGTTTATCAACCCAAATAGCCACAAAAATTTCATCAGAATATACTAGGATAATCCCCAACTTCCCTGGCACGCCCCTGTTGATTTTTTTCCCACAGAACGCTCAGAACCCGGGCCCACCCCCAAAACCGTGGGCTATAGCACACCGATTTGGCTCGAAAATGCTCCAATCATGTCATTTCACCCATTTGTCCACCCAAATTGCCACAATAACTTAAATGGACTACTCTGGGATGGTTCCCTCCTCGCTGGTACACCCCGATCATTTTTCGGCCCACAACACATTCGAACCCTTTGCCCACCCCTAAAACCGTGGGCTATAGCACACCGATTTGGCCCAAAAATACGCCATTCATATCGTTTTGCCCGTTTTCCCACCTAAATGGCCACAAAAAATTAAACGAACTACACTAGGACAATCCCCAACCTCCCTGGCATGCCCCGATCATTTTTTAGCACACAGCACGCCCAAACCCCGAGGCCACCCCCAAAACCATGGGCAATAGAACACTGATTTAGCCGAAAAATGCCCCGTTAGCGTCGTTTCACCCGTTTATCCACCCAAATGGCCATGAAAAATTAAACGGACCATACTAGGATGATCCCCAACCTCACTGGCATGCCCCGGTCATTTTTTAGCACACAACATGCCCGGACCCCAGGCCCACCCCCAAAACCGTTGGCTATAGCACACCAATTTAGCTTGAAAAATGCCCCGTTCACGCCGATTTTCCCGTTTGTCCAGCCAAATGGTCATGAAAATTTAAATGTACTACACTAGATGATCCCCTACCTCTCTGGTATGCCCTGATCAATTTTCGGCCCACAATACACTCGAACCCCGAGCCCACCTACAAAATCATGGGCTATAGCACACTGATTTGGCCTAAAAATGCCTCGTTCGCGCCGTTTTGCCCGTTTGTCCACCCAAACAGCCACGAAAATTTAAACGGACTATACTGGGACGATCCCCAACCTACATGGCATGCCTCAATCGATTTTCGGCCTACATCACACTCGAAACCCAGGCTCACCCCCGATGTTGTGGGTTATAGCACATCGATTTGGCCCGAAAATGCCCCGTTCGCGCCGTTTCGCCTGTTTGTCAACCAAAATAGCTACGAAAAATTAAACGGACCACACTGGGACAATCCTCAATTTCCCTACCATACTCCTTTCGATTTTCAACCTACTGTACGCCCGTACCCCGGGCCCACCCCCTAAACTGTGGGCTATAACACACTGATTTTGCCCGAAAATGCCCCGTACACGCTGTTTCGCCTGTTTGTCCACCCAAATGGCCACAAAAATTTAAACAGACCACATTGGGATAATCCCCAACCTCTTTGGCATGCCTCGGTCAATTTTTGATCCACAGCATGCCTAAAGCCTGGCCCACCCCCAAAACCGTGAGCTATAGAACACCTATTTTGCGCCATAATTCCCTGTTCACGCCGTTTCGCTCGTTTTTCCACCTAAATGGCCATGAAAATTTAAACGTAACACACTGGGATGATCCCCAACCTTCCTGGAACGCCCCGGTCAATTTTCTGCCCACAGCACGCTCAGATCCCGAGCCCACCCCCAAAACCGTGGGCTATAGCACATTGATTTGGCCCGAAAATGCCCTGTTCATGCCGTTTAGCCTGTTTGTCCACCCAAATTTCCACGAAAAGTTAAACGGACCATACTGGAAAGATACCCAACCTTACTGGCATGCCCCGGTCATTTTTTGGCCCACAACATAATCAAACCCCTTGTCCACCCCCAAAATCGTGGGTTATAGCACACCAATTTGGCCCGAAAATGCCCTGTTCGCGTCATTTCGTCCTTTGGTCCACCTAAATGGCCATGAAAAATTAAACGAACCATACTGGGATGATCCCTAACATTCCTAGCATGCCCCGATCATTTTTTAGCACACAGCACACGCAAACCCCAGGCCCACCCCTAAAACCGTGGGCTATGGCACACCGATTTGGCCCTTAAATGCCCCGTTTGTGTTGTTTCGCCCGTTTGTCCACACAAATGGCCACAAAAATTTAAATGATCCATACTGGGATGATCGTCAACCTCCCTGGCATGCCCTGATCATTTTTTAGCACACAGTACGCCCGAACCCCAGGCCCACCTCTAAAATCGTGGGCTATAGTACACTAATTTGCCTCGAAAATGCCCTGTTCATGCTGATTCGCTCGTTTGTCCAGGAAAATAGCTACGAAAATTTAAACGGACCACACGGGGATGATACCCTACCTCTCTGGCACGCCTCGGTCGATTTTTGTCCCACAGTACGCCCGGACCCCAGGCCCACTTCCGAAACCGTGGGCTATAGCACACCAATTTGTCCTGAAAATGCCTCATTTGTGCCGTTTCCCACGTTTGTCCACCCAAATAGCCACGAAAATTAAAATGGACCATACTGGGACGATCCCCAACCTATCTAGCATACCCCAGTCAATTTTTGGCACACATCACGCCCGGACCCAGGGCCCACCCCCAAAACCATGGGCTATAAAACACCAATTTTTCCTGAAAAGACCCCGTTCGCGCCGATTCGCCCGTTTGTCCACTCAAATGGACATAAAAATTTAAACAGACCACACTGGGATGATCCCAAACCTCCCTGGCATGCCCCACTGATTTTATACCCACAGCACACCTGGAAACTGGGCTCACCCCCGAAACCACGGTCTATAACACACCGATTTGCCTGAAAATGCATCGTTCGCGCCGTTTCTCCTGTTTGTCCTCCCAAATGGCCACAAAAATTTAAAAGGACACTGGGTCGATCCCAAACCTCCCTGGAATGCCCCGGTTGATTTTTTGACCACAGCATGCCTGGACCCCGGGCCCACTCCCAAAACCATAGGCTATAGTACTCCGATTTGGCTAAAAAATGCCACGTTAGCACCATTTCTCCCGTTTGTCCACCTAAATGGACACAAAATTAAACTTACAATACTGGGATGATCCCAACTTCTGTGGCATGCCCCAGTTGATTTTTATCCCATAGCACGCCCGTACCCCGTTCCCACTCCCAAAAATTCCTCGTTCGCACCGTTTCCCCTATTTGTGCACCCAAATGGTCACAAAAATTTAAACGAACCACACTAGCATGATCCTCAACCTCCCTGGCATACCCCGATCTATTTTCGGCCCATAACACACCCGGACCCTGGGTCCAACCCCAAAATTATGGGCTATCGCACATCGATTTATCCCAAAAAAGCCTCGTTCGTGATGTTTTTCCCTTTTGTCTACCCAAATGGCCTCAAAATTTTAAAAGGAACACACAGGGATGATACCCAACCTCCATGTTATGCCCCGGTCAATTTTTGACCCACAAAACACCCGAACCCCGGGCCCACCCTCGAAATCGTGGGCTATAGCACACCGATTTTTCCTAAAAAAGCCCCATTCGCATCGTTTCTACCGTTTGTCCACCCAAATAGCCAGAAAAAATTAAACAAACAACACTGGGATGATCCTCAACCTCCCTGTAACACCCTGGTTAATTTTCTACCCTCAACACGCTCGTACCCCGGGCCCACCTTCGAAATCGTGGGCTATAGCACACCGATTTAGCTTAAAAATGCCCCATTCACACCGTTTTTCCAATTTGTCCACCCAAATGGCCACAAAAATTTAAACGGACCACACTAGGATGATCCCTAACTTCCCTGGCACTCCCCGGTCTATTTTCGGCCCACAGAACGCCCGGACCCCAGGCCCACCCCAAAAACCATGGGCTATAGCACACCGATTTGGCCTAAAAAACCCCTGTTCATGCCGTTTCACCCGTTTATCCGCCCAAATGGCCTCAAAAATTTAAATAGACCACACTGGGATGATACCCAATCTCCATGCCTCGCCCCGGTCTATTTTTTTCCCACATCACGCATGGACCCTGGCCCACCCCCAAAACCGTGGGCTATAGAACACCGATTTGGGCTGAAAATGCCCCGTTCGCATCGTTTTGCCCGTTTGTCCAACCAAATAGCCGCAAAAATTTAAACGGACCACACTGAGAGGATCCTAAACTCCCTGGCATGGCCCAGTTGATTTTTGGCCCACATCACGCACGGACCCTTGGCCCACCTCCGAAATCGTAGTCTATAGAACACCAATTTGGCTCGAAAATGCCCCGTTCGAGCCGTTTCGCCGTTTGTCCACCCAAATGGACAAAAAAATTTAAACTAACCACACTGGGATGATCCCAACTTCTCTGGCATACCCCGGTAAATTTTAGTCTCACAGAACGCCCGGCCACACCCACCCCCAAAACTGTGGGCTATAACACATTGATTTGGCCTAAAAACTCTGCGTTCGCACCGTTTTGCATGTTTTCCCTCCCAAATGGCCACAAAAATTTAAACGGATCACACTGGGACGATCCTCAACCCCCCTTCCATTCCCCATTCTATTTTCAGCCCACTGTGCACCTGGACCCCGGGCCCACCCTCAAAACTGTGGGCTATAGCACACCAATTTTACCTGAAAATGCCCCGTTCATGCCTTTTCGCCCATTTTTCCGCCCAAATGGCCACGAAATTTTAAACGAACCACACTGGGATGATCCCTAATTTCCATGGCACGCCACGGTCTATTTTCGATCCACAGCACACCCGAAGCCCGGCCCACCCCCGAAATTGTGGGCTATAGAACACTTATTTAGCCTGATAATTCCCCGTTCGCGTTGTTTCTCCCGTTTATCCACCCAAATGGCCACAAAAATTTCAACGGAACATACTGGGATGATCCCCAACTTCCCTGGCTTGCCCCTGTCGATTTTCTGCCCACAGAATGCTCCGACCCTGGGCCCACCCCCAAAACCGTGGGCTATAGCACACCGATCTGGCTCGAAAATTATCCATTTATGCCGTTTCGCCCGTTTGTCCACCCAAATTGCCACGAAAACTTAAACGGACCACTCAAGGATGATCCCCACCTCCCTAGCACGCCCCGATCATTTTTTGGCCCACAACACATTCGAACCCTTTGACCACCCCTAAAATCGTGGGCTCTAGCACACCGATTTGTCCCAAAAATACGCCATTCATATCGTTTTGCCCGTTTGTCCACGTAAATGGTAACGAAAAATTAAACGAACCATACTAGGATGATCCCCAGCCTCCCTGGCATGCCCCGTTCATTTTTTAGCATAGCATGCCCGAACCCCGAGGCCACCCCCAAAACCATGGGCAATAGCACACCGATTTAGCCCGAAAATGTCCCGTTAGCATCGTTTCACCCGTTTATCCACACAAATGGCCACGAAAAATTAAATGGACCACACTAGGACGATCCTCAACCTCACTAGCATGCCCCGGTCATTTTTTTGCACACAGCACGCCCGGACACCAGGCCGACCTCCAAAACCGTTGGCTATAGCACACCAATTTAGATCGAAAATGCCCCGTTCATGCCGATTTGCCCGTTTGTCCAGCCAAATGGCCATGAAAATTTAAACGGACCACACTGGATGATCCCCTACCTCCCTGGTATGCCCCGATCAATTTTCGGCCCACAGTACGCCCGGACCCCGGGCCCACCCACAAAATCGTGGGCTATAGCACACCGATTTGGACTAAAAATGCCTCGTTCGCTCCGTTTCGCCCGTTTGTCCACCCAAACAGCCACAAAAACTTAAACGGAGCACTGAGATAATCCCCAACCTACATGGCATGCCTCGATCGATTTTCGTCCTACAGCACGCTCGGAACCCAGGCTCACCCCTGATACCGTGGGCTATAGCACATAGATTTGGCTCGAAAATGCCACAAAAAATTAAACAAACCACACTAGGACAATCCCCAACTCCCTGGCATGCCCCGATCATTTTTTAGCACACAGCACGCCCGAACCCCGAGGCCACCCCCAAAACCATGGGCAATAGAACACCGATTTAGCCGAAAAAGCCCCATTAGAGTTGTTTCACCCGTTTATCCACCCAAATGGCCATGAAAAATTAAAAGGACCATACTAGGATGATCCCCAACCTCACTGGCATGCCCCGGTCATTCTTTTGCACACAGCACGCCCGGACCCCAGGCCCACCCCCCAAACCGTTGGCTATAGCACACCAATTTAGCTCGAAAATGCCTCATTCACGTCGATTCGCCCCTTTGTCCAGCCAAATGGTCATGAAAATTTAAACGAACCACACTATATGATCCCCTACCTCTCTGGTATGCCTCGGTAAATTTTTGGCCCACAGTACGCTCGGACCCCGAGCCCACCTACAAAATCGTGGGCTATAGCACACCGATTTAGCCTAAAAATGCCTCGTTCGCGCCGTTTCGCCCGTTTGTCCACCTAAACAGCCACAAAAATTTAAACGGACCACACTGGGACGATCCCTAACCTACCTGGCATGTATCGATTGATTTTCGTCCTACAGCACGCTCGGAACCCAGGCTCACCCCCGATGCTGTGGGCTATAGCACATCGATTTGGCCCGAAAATGCCCCGTTCGCGCCGTTTCTCCTGTTTGTCAACCAAAATAGCTACGAAAATTTAAACGGACCACACTGGGACAATCCTCAACTTCCCTGCCATACCCCTTTTGATTTTCAACCCACTGTACGCCCGTACCCCGATCCCACCCCAGAAACTGTGGGCAATAACACACCGATTTTGCCCGAAAATGCCCCGTACACGCTGTTTCGCCCGTTTGTCCACCCAAATGGCCACAAAAATTTAAACAGACCACATTGGGATGATCCCCAACCTCCTTGGCATGCCTCGGTGAATTTTTAATCCACAGCACGCCTGAAGCCCGGCCCACCCCCAAAATCGTGCGCTATAGAACACCTATTTTGCCCTATAATTCCCCGTTCGTGCTATTTCGCCCGTTTGTCCACCCAAATGGCCACAAAAATTTCAACGTAACACACTGTGATGATCCCCAACCTCCCTGGCATGCCTCGGTAGATTTTCTACCCACAGCACGCTCGAAACCGGGCCCAACCCCAAAACCGTGGGCTATAGCATACTGATTTGGCCCGTAAATGCCATGTTCCTGCCGTTTCGCCCGTTTGTCCTCCCAAATTTCCATGAAAACTTAAACGGACCATAATGGGATAATCCCTAACCTTACTGGTATGCCTCGATCATTTTTAGGCCCACAACACATTCAAACCCCTTGCCCACCCCCAAAATCGTGGGTTATAGCATGCCGATTTGGCCCGAAAATGCCCCGTTTGAGTCGTTTCGTCCTTTTGTCCACATAAATGTCCATAAAAAATTAAACGAACCACAATGGGATGATCCCCAACCTCCCTGGCATGCCCCAATCATTTTTTAGCACACAGCACACCGAAACCCCGAGCCCACCCCCAAAACCGTGGGCTATAGCACACCGATTTGGCCCTTAAATGCCCCGTTCATGTGGTTTTGCCCGTTTGTCCACCCAAATGGGCATGAAAAATTAAATGAACTATACTAGGATGATCGCCAACTTCCCTGTCATGCCTTGATCATCTTTTAGCACACAGCACGCCCGGACCCCAGGCCCACCTCCAAAACCGTGAGCTATAGCACACTAATTTGGCCCAAAAATGCCCCGTTCACGCCGATTCGCCCGTTAGTCCAGCCAAATGGCTACGAAAATTTAAACGAACCACACGAGGATGATCCCCTACCTCTCTGGCATACCTCGGTCGATTTTCGGCCCACAGTACGCCCGAACCCCAGGCCCACTCCCAAAACCGTAGGATATAGCACACCGATATGGCCTGAAAATGCCTCGTTCATGATGTTTCCCCCGTTTGTCCACCCAAACAGCCACGAAAATTAAAACAAACCATAATGGGATGATCTCCAACCTACCTAGCGTACCCCAGTCGATTTGCGATGCACAACATGCCCGGACCCCGGGCCCACCCCCAAAACCATGGGCTATAGCACACCAACTTGTCCAAAAAAGACCCTATTCGCACCGATTCGCCCATTTGTCCACCCAAATGGCCACGAAAATTTAAACAGACCACACTGGGATGATCGCCAACCTCCCTGGCATGCCCCACCAATTTTCTACCCACAACACACCTGGAACTAGGGCCCACCCTGAAACCACGGGCTATAGCACACTAATTTGCCTGAAAATGCACGGTTCGCGCCGTTTCGCTTGTTTGTCCTCCCAAATGGCCACAAAATTTAAAGGGACACTGGGACGATTCCAAACCTCCCTGTCACTCCCCAGTTGATTTTTGGACCACAGCATGCCTGGACCCCGAGCCCACTCCCAAAACCATGGGCTATAGCACTCTGATTTGGCCAGAAAATGCCTCGTTAGCACCGTTTCGCCCGTTTGTCTACCTAAATGGCCAAAAAAATTAAATGGACAATACTGGGACAATATCAACTTCCCTGGTATGCCCCAGTTGAATTTTGTCCCATAGCACGCTCGTACCCCATTCCCACTCTCAAAAATGCCTCGTTCGCGTTGTTTTGCCTGTTTGTGCACCCAAATGGTCACAAAAATTTAAATGGACCACACTGGCACAATCCTCAATCTCCCTGGCATACCCCGGATCTATTTTTGGCCCATAACACACCCGGAACCCTGGCCCAACCCCAAAATTGTGGGCTATCGCACACCAATTTGTCCCAAAAAAGCCTCGTTCCTGCTGTTTTGCCCTTTTGTCTACCCAAATAGCCTCGAAAATTTAAAAGGAACACACAGGGATGATACCCAACCTCCCTGTCATACCCCGGTCAATTTTTGGTCCATAACACACCCGTACCCCGGGCCCACCCTCAAAATCGTAGGCTATAGCACACCAATTTTGCCTAAAAAAGCCCCATGTGCATTGTTTCTGTCGTTTGTCCACCCAAATGACCAGAAAAATTTAAACGAACCACACTGGGATGATCCCCAACCTCCCTGTAACACCCTGGTCAATTTTCTACCCTCAACACGCTCGTACCCCGGACCCACTTCCATAATCGTGGGCTATAACACACCGATTTAGCCTGAAAATTCCCCATTCACACCGTTTTTTCCCGTTTGTCCACCCAAATGGCCACAAAAATTTAAACGGACCACACTAGGATGATCCCCAACTTCCCTAGCATGCCTCGGTCAATTTTCTGCCCAAAAAACGCCCGGACCCCAGGCCCACCCCCAAAACCATGGGCTATAGCACACCGATTTGGCCTAAAAAACCCTTATTCACGCCGTTTATCCACCTAAATGGCCACGAAAATTTAAACGGACCACACTAGGATGATCCCCAATCTCCCTGCCTCATTACGGTCTATTTTTAGCCCACATCACACATGGACCCTGGCACACCCCCAAAACCATGGGTTATAGAACACCGATTTGGGTTGAAAATGCCCCGTTCGCATTGTTTTGCCCGTTTGTCCACCAAATGGCCGCAAAAATTTAAACGGACCACACTGAGAGGATCCCTAATCTCCCTGGCTCTCCCCGGTCTATTTTTGGCCCCCATCACGCACGGACCCCTGGCCCACCCCCGAACCCGTAGGCTATAGCACAACAATTTGGCTCGAAAATGCACCATTCACGTCATTTCGCACGTTTGTCCACCCAAATGGCTACGAAAATTTTAACGGACCATACTGGGATAATCCCCAATCTCCCTAGCATACCTCGATCAATTTTTGATGTACTATACGCTTGAAACTCGAAGCCACCCCTAAAACCGAAGGCTATAGCACACCGATTTGCCTTGAAAATGCCCCGTTCGCGCTGTTTCACCCGTTTTTCCACCCAAATGGCCACGAAAATTTAAAAAAACAACACTAGGATGATCCCCAATTTCCTTGGTACGCCTCGATCAACTTTCATCCCACATCACGCCCGAAACCCAGCCCCACCCCAATCCGTAAGCCATATCATACCAATTTGGCTCGTAAATTTCCAGTTCGCCCCGTTTCACCCGTTTGTCCACCCAAATGGCCATAAATTTAAACGGACCATACTGGGACGATCCTCAACCTTCCTGGAATACCCCAATTGATTTTTGGTGCACAACAGGCCCTAAACCCAAGACTACCCCCAAAATTATGGGTTATAGCACACCGATTTGGCCCGAAAATGCCCCATTCACATCGTTTCACCCATTTATCCACCCAAATGTCCACAAAAATTTAAAGGAACCATACTGGGATAATCCCCAACCTACCTAGAATATCCTGATCGATTTTTGAACCACAGCACGCACGAACTCTGGGCCCACCCTCAAAACCGTGGGCTATAGCAAACCAATTTGGCCTGAAAATGCCCCGTTCGCGTCGTTTTGCTCGTTAGTCCACCCAAATTGACACAAAAATTTAAACAGACCACACTGGGATGATGCCCAACCTCCATGGTATGCTCTGGTTGAATTTTTGCCAACAGCACGCCCGAACCTCGGGCCCACACCCAAAACCATGGGCTATAGCACACCGATTTAGCTTGAAAATGCCCTGTTTGTGCCGGTTTGCCTGTTTGTCCAGTCAAATGGCCACAAAAATTTAAATGGACAATACTGGGATGATCCCCAACATCCCTGGCATGCCCCGGTTGATTTTTGGCCGACAGCACGCCCGAACCCCGAGCCCACCCCCAAAACCGTGGGCTATAGCACATCGATATAGCTTGAAAATGCCCCGTTCAAGCCATTTTGCTTGTTTGTCCACCCAAATGGCCGAGGAAATTTGAACGTACCATAGGCTATAGCACACCAATTTGGCTAAAAAATGCCCCATTCGTACCGTTTCTCTCGTTTGTCCACCCAAATATCCATAAAAATTTAAACAAACCACACTGGGATGATCCCCAAATTCCCTGGCAAGCCCCAATCAATTTTTGGCCCACAGCACGCACGGATCCCAGGCCCACCCCCAAAACCATGGGCTATAGCACACCGATTTGGCTCGAAAACACCCCATTCACGTAGTTTCACCCGTTTGCCCTCCCAAATGGCCACAAAAATTTAAACGGACCACGCTGAGACGATTCCAACATCCCTGGTATGCCACGGTCAATTTTTAACCCACATCATGCACGGAGCCCCGGGGCCATCCCTGAAACCGTGGGCTATAGCACACCAATTTGGCCCAAAAATACCTCGTTCATGCCGTTTCGCCCGTTTGTCCACCCAAGTGCCCATAAAAATTTAAACGGAACACACTGGGATAATCCCCGACATCCCTGGCATACCCCGGTCAATTTTTGACCTACAGTATGCACGAACCCCAGGCCCACCCTCGACACCGTGGGCTATAGCACACCAATTTGACCCGAAAACCCATTCGCGTCATTTTCCCTTCCAAATAGCCATGAAAATTTAAACAATCTACAATGGGATGATTCTCAACCTCCTTGTCATGCCCCGGTCAATTTTCAGCCAACAGCACGCCCGGACCCTGGGCTCACCCCCAAAACCGTGGGCTATAGCACATCAATTTGGCTCGAAAATGCCCCGTTCGAGCCGTTTCACACGTTTGTCCACCCAAATGGACTTGAAAATTTAAACGGACCACACTGAGATGATCCCCAACCTCCCTGGCACGCTCTGGTCAATTTTTGGCTTACAGGACGCCCGAACCCTCCTACCCCTAAAACTGTGGGCTATAATACATCGATTAGGACTAAAAACTTTATGTTCGCGCCGTTTTGCACGTTTTCCCTCCCAAATGGCCACAAAAATTTAAAAGGATCACACTGGGAATATACTTAAACTCCCTACCATGCCCCATTTTATTTTTAGCCCACTGTATGCCCGGATCCTGGGCGCACCCCCAAAACTGTGGGCTATAGCACACTAATTTTATCTGAAAATGCCCCGTTCATGCCGTTTCGCCCGTTTGTCCACCCAAATGGCCACAAAAATTTAAACGAACCATACTGGGATGATCCCCAATCTCCATGGCACGCCTCGATCGATTTTTGATCCACAACACGCCCGAAGCCCGGCTCACCCCTAAAACCGTGGGCTATAGAACACTTATTTAGCCCGATAATTCCCCGTTCGCATTGTTTCTCCCGTTTGTCCACCCAAATGGCCACAAAAATTTCAACCGAACATACTGGGATAATCCCCAACTTCCCTGGCACACCCCTGTCGATTTTTTGCCCACAGAACGCTCAGACCCCGGGCCCACCCCCAAAATCGTGGGCTATAGCCCAATGTGGTCTGTTTATTTTTTTGTGGCTATTTAGGTGTACAAATGGTCAAAACAGCGCAAACGAGGCATTTTCGGGCCAAATTAGTGTTCTATAACCCATGGTTTCAGGGGTGGGCCCAAGGTTCGGGCGTTCTATGGGATGAAAATCGATCGAGGCATGCCAGAGAGGTTGGGGATTATCCCAGTTTGGTTTTTTTAATATTTTGTTGCCATTTAGATGGAAAAATAGGACAAATGGCACGAACGGGGCTTTTGCGTGTTAAATTGGTGTGCTATAGCCAATGGTTATGGGGGTGGGCCCAGGTTTCGGGCATGCTATGGGCCAAAAATCGACCAAGGTGTTCCAGGTAGGTTGGAGATCATCCCAGTGTGGTCCATTTAATTTTTTGTGGCCATTTGGGTGGACAAAAGGGCAAAACGGTGTGAACGGGGCATTTTTTGAGCCAAATCGGTGAGCTATAGCCCACAGTTTTGGGTGTGGGCCCAGGGATCGGGCGTGCTGTAAGCCAAAAATTGACTGAGGCATTCCAGGGAGGTTGAGGATCATCCCAGTGTGGTTCGTTTGATTTTTCGTCGCCATTTGGGGGGGAAAATGGGCAAAACGGCACAGATAAGGTATTTTCAGGTCAAATCGGTGTGCTATAGCCCACAATTTTGGGGGTGAGCCCAGGGTCCGGGCTTGCTATGGCCTAAAAATTGAGCGGAGCGTGGCAGGGAGGTTGGGGATCATCCCAATTTTGTCTGTTTAAGTTTTCGTTGCTATTAGGGTGGTCAACCAGGCAAAACGACGTGTATGGGGCATTTTTGAGCTAAATCGGTGTCCTATGACCCACGATTTTAAGTGTGGGCCCGGGTTCCGGGCATGTTGTAGGCTAAAAATTGATATAGGCGTACTAGGGTGATTGGGGTTCATCCCAGTGTGGTCCGTTTAATTTTTCATGGACATTTGGGTGGACAAACAGGCGAAACAGCTCGTACGAGGCATTTTTTGGCCAAATAGGTGTGCTATAGCCCGTGGTTTCGGGGGTGGCCCCGTGGTCCGGGCGTGCTGCAGGCCAAAAATTAATTGTGGCGTACCAGGTAGGTTAGGGATCATCACAGTGTGGTCCGTTTAATTTTTTGTGCCGTTTGGGTGGAGAAACAGGCGACATGGCGCGAACGGTGCATTTTCTGGACAAACCGGTGTGCTATAGCCCACGGCTTTTAGGGTGGGCCGGGGTTTGGGGATTTTGTGGGACAAAAATTGATCGGGGCATGCCAGGGAGGTTGGAATCATCCCAGTGTGGTCCGTTTTATTTTTCGTGGCCATTTGGGTAGACAAACGGGCAAAACGGCATGAGCGAGGCATTTTCGGTCCAAATCGGTGTGCTATAGCCCATGGTTTCAGGGGTGGGCCCGAGGTCCGAGTATGTTGTGGGCCGAAAATCGACCGGGGCATGCCATGGAAAATGAGGATCGTCCCAGTGTGGTCCGTTTAATTTTTTGTTTCCATTTGTGTGGACAAATGGGCAAAATGGCGCAAATGGGGCATTTTTGGGCCAAATCAGTGTGCTATAGCCCACATTTTTTAGGGTGGGCTCGGGGTTCGAGCGTGCTGTGGGCAAAAAATTGATCGAGGCATGCCAGGGAGGTTGGGGATCATCCCAGTATGGTCCGTTTAATATTTTATGGCCATTTGCGTCGACAAACGGGCAAAATGGTCCGAATGGGGCATTTTCGGGCCAAATTGGTGAGCTATAGCCCATGATTTTGGGGGTGGGCCTAGGTTCAGGGCGTGCTGTGGGCCAAAAATTGATGGGGGCATGCCAACGAGGTTGAGGATGATCCCAGTGTGGTGATTTTAATTTTTGGTGGCTATTTGGGTGGAGAAATAGACAAAACGGCGCGAATGGAGAATTTTCGAGCCAAATCGATGTGCTATAGCCCACGGTTTCGGTGGTGGGCCTGGGGTCCGACCGTGCTGTTGGCTAAAAATCAACTAGAGCATGCAAGGGAGGTTGGAGATCATTCCAATATGATCCGTTTAATTTTTTGTGGCCATTTGGGTGGAAAAATGGGCAAAACTGCACAAATGGGGCATTTTCGGGCCAAATTAGTATGCTATAGCCCACGGTTTTGGGAGTGGGCCCGGGGTTCGGGCGTTCTATAGGCTGAATATTGATCGGGGAGTGCCAGGGAGGTTGGGTATCATCCCAGTATGGTTTGTTTAATATTTTGTGGCCATTTAGGTGGACAAACGGGTGATATGGCGCGAACGGGGCATTTTCGAGTCAAATCGATGAGCTATAGCCAATGGTTATGGGGGTGGGACCAGGGTTCGGGCGTGCTGTGGGCCAAAAATTGGTTGGGGCATGCCAGGGAGATTGGGGATCATCCCAGTATGGTCCGTTTAATTTTTCATGGCCATTTGGATGGACAAACGAGCGAAACGGTGTGAATGGGGCATTTTCGAGCCAAATCGGTGAGCTATAGCCCACAGTTTTGGGGGTGGGCTTCTGGTCCGAGCGTGCTGTGGGCCAAAAATCAGTCGGGGCATGCCAGGGAGGTTGGGGATCATCCCAGTGTGGTCCGTTTAATTTTTTGTGGCTATTTGGATGGACAAACGAGCGAAACGGTGTGAATGGGGCATTTTCGAGCCAAATCGATGAGCTATAGCCCACAGTTTCGGGGGTGGGCTCAGGGTCCGAGCGTGCTGTGGGCTAAAAAATAACCAGGGCATGCCACCGAGGTTGGGGATCGGCTCAGTGTGGTCCGTTTAATTTTTCAAATCTATTTGGGTGGATAAATGGGCAAAACAACGTGAATGGGGCATTTTTGGGCTAAATCGGTGTGCTATGACCCACGATTTTGAGGGTGGGCCCGGGGACCGGGCATGTTGTAGGACAAAAATTGATCGAGGCATACCAGGGAGGTTGGGGATTATCCCAGTGTGGTCCGTTTAATTTTTTTTGGACATTTGGATGGACAAACGAGTGAAACGATGCGAATGGGGTATTTTCGGGTCAAATCGGTGTGCTATAGCCCATGGTTTCGGGGGTGGCTCCGGGGTCCGGGCGCGCTGTGGGCAGAAAATCGACTGTGGCACGCCAGGTTGGTTGGATCTTCCCAGTATGGTACGTTTAATTTTTTGTGGCTATTTGGGTGGACAAATGAGCGAAACGGCTCGTACGGGGCATTTTTTGGCCAAATCAGTGTGCTATAGCCCACGGTTTTAGGGGTCGGCTGGGGTCCGAGCGTGCTGTGGGCCAAAAATCGATCGGGGCATGTCAGGGAAGTTGGGGATCATCTTAGTATAGTCCATTTAATTTTTTGTTACTATTTGGGTGGACAAACGGATGGAACGGCGTGAATGGGGCATTTTTTGGCCAAATCAGTGTGCTATAGCCCACAGTTTTGGAGGTGGGCTCGTGGTCCAAGCGTGCTATGGGCTGAAAATCGACCGGGGCATGCCAAGGAGGTTGGGGATCATCCCAGTATTGTTTGTTTAATTTTTTGCGGCCATTTGGGCGGACAAAAGGGAAAAACAGCGTGAATGTGGAGTTTTTGTGCCAAATCGGTGTGCTATAGCTTATGGTTTCGGGGGTGGGCCGAAGGTCCAGGAGTGCTGTAGGTACAAAATCAATCTAGGCATGCAAGGGAGGTTGGGGAATGTCCTAGTGTGGTCCATTTAATTTTTTGTGGCTATTTGGGCAGACAAACAGACGAAACATCTCGAACGGGAGATTTTTGGGCCAAATCGATGTGCTATAGCCCACGATTTTGGGGGTGGGTCGGGGTCCGAGGGTGCTGTGGAATGAAAATCGATCGGGACATGCCAGGGAGGTTGGAGATTGTTCCAGTGTGTTCTGTTTAATTTTTCATTGTCATTTGGGTTGACAAATGGGCAAAACGACGCGAACGGGGCATTTTCGGGTCAAATCGATGTGCTATAGCCCACGATTTTGGGGGTGAGCCAGGGGTCCGAGCGTGCTGTGGTCCAAAAATTGATCGGGCCATGCCAGTGAGGTTAGGGATCATTCTAGTGTGGTTCATTTAATTTTTTGTGGCCATTTGGGTCAACAAACGGGCGAAACGGCACAATTGGGGCATTTTCGGTCCAAATCAGTGTGATATAGCCCACGGTTTTGTGGGTGGGCTCGGGGTCTGATTGTGATGTAGGCTAAAAATCAATTAGGGCATGCAAGGGAGGTTGGGGATCGTCTCAGTGTGTTTCTTTTAATTTTTCGTGGCCATTTGGGTGGACAAACGGGCAAAATGGTACAAACGGGGCATTTCGGGCCAAATCGATGTGCTATAGCCCACAGTTTTGGGGGTGGGCCCGGGGTCTGAGCGTGCAGTGGGCCGAAAATCGACAGGGGCATGCCAGGGAGGTTGAGGATCATCCTAATATGGTTCGTTTAATTTTTTGTAGCCATTCAGGTGGACAAATAGGCAAAACGGCGCGAACGAGACATTTTTGGGATAAATCGGTGTGCTATAGCCCACAGTTTTGGGGGTAGGCCTGAGGTCCGGGCGTGCTGTGGGACAAAAATATACCGAGGCATGCTAGGGAGGTTGGGGATCATCCCAGTGTGGTCCGTTTAATTTTTCGTGGCCATTTGGGTGGACAAATAGGCGAAACGGCACGAACGGAGAATTTTTGGACCAAATCGATGTGCTACAGCCCACGATTTTGGGGGTGGGCCAGGGGTCCGAGCCTGGTTTGGGCCTAAAATCAACCGGGGCATGCCAGGGAAGTTAAGGAATATCCCAGTGTGGTCCATTTAATTTTGGGTGGCCATTTGGGTGGACAAACGGGCGAAATGGCGCGAATGGGGCATTTTTGGGACAAATCGGTGTGCTATAGCCTAAAGTTTTTAGGGTGGGCTCGAGTTTTAGGCGTGATGTGGGCCTAAAATCAACCGTGATGTTCCAGGGAGATAGGGGATCGTCCCTGTGTGGTCCGTTTAGTTTTTCGTGGACATTTGGGAGGACAAATGACCAAAACGGCGTGAATAAGGCATTTTCAAGCCAAATCGATATGCTATAGCCCAAGGTTTTGGGGATGGGCCCGGGGTTCGGGCGTGCTCTTGGGTAAAAATCGACCGAGGCATACAAGGAAGTTTGTAGATCATCCCAATGTGGTCCGTTTAATTTTTTGTGGCATTTGGGTGGACAAACGGGCAAAACAGCACGAACGGGGCATTTTTGGGCCAAATTAATGTGCTATAGCCCTTGGTTTCGGGGGTGGGCCCGGGGTCCGGCGGTGCTATGGGCCGAAAATTGATCGAGGCATGCCAGGGAGGTTGGGGATCATTCCATTGTGGTTTATTTAATATTTTTTGACCATTTAAGTGGACAAACGGGTGAAATGGCTTGTACGAGGCATTTTTGGGTTAAATCGGTGTGCTATAGGCCACGGTTATAGGGGTGGGCCCAGAGTTTAGGCGTGCTGTGGACCGAAAATCGACCGAGGAGTGCCAGGGAGGTTGGGGATCATTCCAGTGTGATACATTTAATTTTTTGTGGCCATTTGGGTGGACAAACGGCCGAAACGGTGCGAACGGGGCATTTTCGGGCCAAATCGATGAGCTATAGCCCACGGTTCGTGAGTGGGCTCGGGATACGAGTATGCTGTAGGCTGAAAATAAATTGGGGTGTGCAAGGGAGGTTGGGGATCATCCTAGTGTGGTCCGTTTATTTTTTCTTGGCCATTTGGGTGGACAAATGGGCGAAACTGCACGAACGAGGCATTTACGGACCAAATCGATGTGTTATAGCCCACTATTTCGGAGGTGGGCCAGGGTTCCAAGCGTGATGTGGGCCTAAAATTGATTGGGGCATGCCAGGGAAGTTGGGGCTCATCCCAGTGTGATCCATTTAATTTTTTGTGGCCATTTGGGTGGAAAAATGGGCGAAATGGCACGAATGGAGCATTTTTGGGACAAATCAGTGTGCTATAGGACACGGTTTTGGGGGTGGGCTCGAGGTTCGGGTATGCTGTGGGCTTTAAATCGGCCGGGACATGCCAGGGAGGTTGGGGATCGTCCAAGTATGGTTCGTTTATTTTTTCGTGGACATTTGGATGGACAAATAGGCAAAACGGCCCAAATGGGGCATTTTCGAGCCAAATCGATATGCTATAGCCCAATGTTTTGGGGGTCGGCCCGGGGTCTGGGCGTTTTGTTGGATGAAAATCGACCGAGGTGTGCAAGGGAGGTTGGGGATCATTCCAATGTGTTCCATCTAATCTTTTTGGCCATTTGGGTGGACAAACGGGCAAAACGGCGTGAACAGGGCATTTTCGGGCCAATTTAGTGTGCTATAGCCCACGGTTTCAGGGGTGGGCCCGTGGTCCGGGCGTGCTATAGGCTAAAAATTAATCTGGGTGTGCCCGGGAGATTGGGAATCATTCCAGTGTGGTTTATTTAATATTTTTTGGCCATTTAAGTGGACAAACAGGTGAAACGGCATGAATGGGACATTTTTGGGTCAAATCGATGTGCTATAGCCCACGGTTATGGGGTGGGCCCAGGGTTCAGGCCTGCTGTGGGCCAAAAATTGACCGGGGCATGCTAGGAAGGTTGGGGATAATCCCAGTGTGATCCATTAAATTTTTTGTGGCTATTTAGGTTGACAAACGGGCGAAACGGTGCGAACGGGGCATTTTTGGGCCAACTCGATGAGCTATAGCCCATGGTTTCGGGGGTGGGCCTAGGGTTCGGGCGTGCTGTGGGCCAAAAATCGACCGAGGTATGCCAGGGAAATTAGGGATCATCCCAGTGTGCTCCGTTTAATATTTTGTGGCCATTTGGGTGGACAACTGGGAAAAACAGCATGAATGGGGTATTTTTGGGCCAAATCGGTGTGCTATAGACCACGATTTTAGGGGTGGACCTGGGGTCCGGGCATTTTGTTTCCCAAAAATCGACTGGAGCATGCCAGGGAGGTTGGAGATTGTCCCAGTGTTATCTGTTTAATTTTTTGTGGCTATTTGTGTGGTCAACCAGGCGAAAGAGCGCGAAAGGGGCATTTTTGAGCCAAATCGGTGTGCTATTACCCACATTTTTGAGGGTGGGCCCGGGGTTCGATCATGCTGTAGGCTAAATATTGATTGAGCTGTACCAGGGTGGTTGAGGATCATCCTAGTGTGGTCTGTTTAATTTTTTATTGACATTTGGGTGGACAAATGGCGAAATGGTGAATGGGGCATTTTCGGGTCAAATCAGTGTGCTATTGCCCACGGTTTCAAGGGTGGCCCTGGGGTCCGGGCGTTCTGTGGGCCGAAAATCAATTGTGGCATGCTAGGTAGGTTGGGGATCATCCCAGTGTGGTTCGTTTAATTTTTCGTGGCCATTTGGGTGGACAAACGGTAGAAACGGTGTGAACGGGGCATTTTTGGGCCAAATCGATGAACTATAGCCCACGGTTTCGTGAGTGGGCTCGAGGTACGAGCATGCTATAGGCCAAAAATCAACCGGGGCATGCAAAAGAGGTTGGGGATTGTCCCAATATGGTTCGTTTAATTTTTCTTGGCCATTTGGGTGGACAAACAGGTAAAACGGCGCAAATGGGGAATTTTTGAGCCAAATCGGTGTGCTCTAGCCCACAGTTTTGGGGGTGGGCCTGGGGTCTGTGCGTGATGTGGGCTAAAAATCAATCGGGGCTTGCCATGGAGGTTGGGTATCATCCCAGTGTGGTTCATGTAAATTTTGGTGGCCATTCGGGTGGAAAAATAGGTGAAACGGCGCAAACGGGGTATTTTTGGGATAAATCGGTGTGCTATAGCCGACGATTTTGGGGATGGACCCGAGGCACGAGTGTGCTGTGGATCAAAAATCGACCAGGGCATGCCAGGGAGGTTGGGGATCATCCCAGTGTGGTCTATTTAATTTTTCATGGCCATTTGGGTGGACAAATGGGCGAAACGGCACGAACGAGGCATTTTTGGACCAAATCGATGTGTTATAGCCCACGGTTTCGGGGGTGTGCCAGGGGTCCAATCGTGATGTGGGCCTAAAATCGATCGGGGCATGACAGGGAAGTTGGGGATCATCCCAGTGTGGTCCATTTAAATTTTTTGTGGCCATTTGGGTGGAAAAATGGGCGAAATAGCGCGAATGGAGTATTTTCGGGACAAATAAGTGTACTATAGGCCACGGTTTTGGGGGTGGGCTTGAGGTTCGGGCGTGCTGTAGGCCTAAAATCGGCCGGGACATGCCAGGGAGGTTGGGGATCGTCCCAGTATGGTTCATTTATTTTTTTGTGGACATTTGGGTGTACAAATAGGTAAAACGGCACGAATAGGGCATTTTCGAGCCAAATCGATATGCTATAACCCAAGGTTTTGGGGGTGGGCCTAGGGTCTGGGCGTGCTGTTGGCTGAAAATCGACCAGGGTGTGCAAGGGAGGTTGGGGATCATTCCAATGTGTTCCGTCTAATTTTTTTGGCCTTTTGGGTAGACAAACGGGCAAAACGGCGCGAACGGGGAAGTTTTAGGCCTATTTAGTGTGCTATAGCCCACTGTTTCAAGGGTGGGCCCGTGGTCCGGGTGTGCCAGGGAGGTTGGGGATCATCCCAGTGTGGTTTATTTAATATTTTTTGTCCATTTAAGTGGACAAACAGGTGAAACGGTACGAACAGGACATTTTTGGGTCAAATCGATGTGCTATAGCCCACGGTTATAGGGGTGGGCCCCGGGTTCAGGCCTATTGTGGGCCAAAAATTAACCGAGGCATGCTAGGAAGGTTGGCGATCATCCCAGTGTGATCCATTTGATTTTTCGTGTCCATTTGGGTTGACAAACAGGCGAAACGGTGCGAACGGGGCCTTTTTGGGCCAACTCGATGAGCTATAGCCCATGGTTTCTAGGGTGGGCCCAGGGTCCGGGCGTGCTGTGGGCCAAAAATTGACCGAGGCATGCCAGGGAAATTGGAGATCGTCCCAGTGTGGTCCGTTTAATTTTTTGTGGCTATTTGGGTGGAAAAATAGGAAAAACAGCGTGAATGGGGCATTTTCGGGCCAAAAAAGTGTGCTATAGCCCACGGTTTTAGGGGTGGGCCCGGGGTCCGGGCATTTTGTGGCCCAAAAATCAACCGGAGCGTGCCAGGGAGGTTGGGGATCGTCCCAGTGTTGTCTGTTTAATTTTTCATGGCTATTTGGGTGGTCAACCAGGCGAAACAGTGCAAAAGGAGAATTTTTGAGCCAAATCGGTGTGCTATTACCCACGATTTTGGGGGTGGGCCCGGGGTTCGATCGTGTTGTAGGCTAAAAATTGATCGAGCTGTACCAGGGTGGTTGGGGATCATGCCAGTGTGGTCCGATTAATATTTCATTGACATTTGGGTGGACAAACGAGCGAAATGGTGAACGGGGCATTTTTGGGTCAAATCAGTATGCTATATAGCCCACGGTTTCGGGGGTGGCCCCGGGATTCGGGCGTGCTGTGGGCCGAAAATCGATCATGGCGTGCTAGGTAGGTTGAGGATCATTCCAGTGTGGTCCGTTTAATTTTCCTTGGACATTTGGGTGGACAAACGGGCGAAACAGCTCCTACGGGGCATTTTTGGGCCAAATCGGTGTGTTATAGCCCATGGTTTCGGGGGTGTCCTGGGTCCCAGCGTGTTGTGGGCTGAAATTTGACGGAGGTATGCCAGGGAGGTTGGGGATCGTCCAAGTACAGTCCGTTTAATTTTTTGTGCCATTTGGGTGGACAAACAGGCAACATGGCGCGAACGGGGCATTTTCTGGCCAAATCAGTGTGCTATAGCCCACGGTTTCTGGGGTGGACTAGGGTCCAGGCATGCTGTGGGCCAAAAATTGATCGTGGAATGCCAGGGATGTTGGGGATTGTCCCAGTATGGTTCATTTTATTTTTCGTGGCCATTTGGGTAGACAAACGGGCGAAATGGCGCGAACGAGGCATTTTCGGTCCAAATTAGTGTGCTTTAGCTCATGGTGTTGGGGGTGGGCCCGGGGTTCGGGCGTGCTGTGGACTGAAAATTGACCGTTCCATCCAAGGAAGGCTGGGGATCATCCCAGTGTGGTCCGTTTAATACTTCCTGGCCGTTTGGGTGGACAAACGGGTGAAACGGCTCGAATGGGGCATTTTCGGGCTAAATCAGTGTGCTATAGCCCACGGTTTTGGGGGTGGGCCGAGGTCCAACCAGTTTGTATGCTGAAATTTGACCGGGGCATGCCAGAGAGGTTGGGGATCATCCCAGTGTGACCCGTTTAATTTTTCATTGCCATTTGGGTGGACAAAAGGGCGGAACGACGCGAATGGGGCATTTTTGGGCCAAATCAGTGTGCTATAGCCCACAGTTTTGGGGGTGGGTCATTCTCCGTGGGTGCTACATTCAGCTACTTCTACAACTACAACAACAACCACAAACCCAGTGTATTCCCACATAGTGAGGTTTGGGGAGGGTAAGATGTACGCAGTCCATACCTCTACCTCTAACGAAGTAGAAAAGTTGTTCCCGATACATTCAGCTACTTCTATATGGAGAAAAATGCTCGTCCAATGTCCTATCAGGATTTGGGTTATTTGTGGTTACTCAATAAAATTGGAGCTAGGTCGCAGCTCGTGGCAATGTCAGCAGTTGTAATTGCATTTGTAGCTGGTATGTATGCTACTTAAGCACATTCAGTTGGTCTTGCAGTTACTGTCTGTGCCATCGGTTGGATCTCTTTCATTATGTACGTGTGGGCAGTGTTGAGGCCAATATTCTAGATAAGACTGGTAAAAAATAATCTATACGTACAAAAAGTATTTTTTGACATATATACTTTGTGTAATTTTCTATATACATAATAAGATGCTCAACTGACCACCCTTTACTGCGTGTGGGTCATTTATCTTCTTGAAAAAGAAGTGTAGAGAGAGACACAAGTGTCAAGTCTACCTTCTGCACCTCGATTAATTCTATGAGGTAGTTGCTACCTATTTTTACTAATACATAGTGGGGTCAGAGGCGGATCCAGGATCTGGACTCTCCGAGTGCCAAATCAACTTAACAACGGATGCGGAGGGACGTGGCCGATGAGGCTGAGGCCGTGACCTTTACTGGTGACGTTAAAAAATCGGGCAGTAGCATCAACAAATATTAAAAAAGCAGGGAGTGATAATGATTTGGGAATTGAGATTTCAGAGAAATGGAATTTTTTTTAATTTGAGGAGAGAAAATGAAATTATACATATTATAAAACAAATTATAACTATTAATATTTGAAAAATAAAATAAAAAATAAATATAGTTATTAATTAATATTTTTTTTAAGAAAATGATAATTTCAAAACTTCAATCTCAATAATTCATATACTCAAAATATGTGGAATTGATAGATATTACAAGTGTATCTCTTTGGAATCGTGGTGTGATCTCTTGTGTAAATATCGATAAAAACTCATGGATCTTCACATCTTTATAGTTAACTTTGAATTTCTTCCAATCGTAAAGTCCTTGTCCTTCCACGTCTATCATGAAATTTTCATATCCACTAGTAGTTCTCATCTCCTTAGCCACGTCATCTTTTGTTATCTCCACGGGCGAACTATTAAAAGTCACGTGCAATTTTCTATTGATGATAAAGATCTAACGTGTTCGTTCAAAGAATATTTTCTTTGTAAGAAACTTTAACGACCACATTCTTCCACTCGACTTTACGAGGAATGTGATTCTCGATGATGAAATTTATAGTCTAAGTTTTAAGGAGAAAGGGATGTATAATAAGTATGAATGGATGGTGAAATATCAATGTTAAAAGTTATAATTGCTTCAACTGAAAATTGGGGTTGTTTTGATTTAATTGAAATTGTCATAAGCCAAAACATGAAACGTTATTAATTCATACTCTATAAGTCTTAACATATTATAAAAAGAAAAAGAAAAAAGGGACTGATTAATTAGTCATTTGTGGCTTCACTTCAAGGCTAAAATTAAGGGGGGGAAAGAGTCGAACCTGCGACCTGAGAAAAACAAATGCGACGCTCCACCACTCATACCAGAGGGCATTTCTGTATTGTGGGTGGCATGTTTATTATTTGACTATATCTGTCTCTATATATATATATATATGTATATAGAGAGAGCTTCCGTCAAAGTTTGCGGGTGGCGTGGCACCCTCGCCTCTCTTAATAGATCCGCCCCTGAGTGGGGTGTAAGTATTTAGAATCTGAAGTCATGCTCGGACATAACTTGTGAGATTGAGATATTATGATAAAAATATACATTATGTCCCATGAAAAAAAATTATTTGTCACGAGGGGTTACGACCATACAAAATAAAGGCAAGAAGTGTAAATGACGTGTGGTGACTATTTTTATGGGGTGGTATTTAATTTTTGTATCGTCGTTTATTTTATAAAATTTTGTGGACCAAAACATCCTTGTCTAAAACCTAATTTCATTTGGGCATAAGCCAGAGACTTTTGCCTCACTCACTTAGTATAAGTTTTGTTGGAATTAAGTTGTACACATAAATTGTTGTGTGGTATTTCTATGACCTAGTTTCTATTTATAACTAACTATAAGTAGTTTGTATAATTTTTGTCTTGCCCCACATAATTTTTGTAGGAATTAAGTTGTTTCTTTTAAGGTGTATTTTGTGGGTTTTGAAATCGAATTTTTGAGAGGCAGGGGCGGATCTACTATAATCCAAACTTTCCTAAGTGAGAGGCAGAATTATAATTAAATAAAGGGAAAATGCTTAAAATTCCACTGAACTATCAGAAATGGCTCCTTTATGCCATCCGTTAAAAATTGAGCTCATTCATGCCATCACCGTTACAAAACCAGCTCATCCATGCCATTACTTTTTAACGGTGGTTTTCAAAAACAGCTTTGCCACGTTGCCTTTTATTAGAGGTCCACTTCATTAATTAAAATAAGCAAAAAGGCTCAAATATGCCATTGAATTATCAGAAATGACTCATTTATGCCATCAGTTAAAAGTTTGGCTCATTCTTACCATCACTGTTATAAAATCAACTCACCGATGCCATTACTTTTTAATGATGAGTTTCTAAAAATAGTTTTGTCACATGGTCTTTTATTAGAAGTTCACGCCATTAATTAAAATAAATCAATATTAATTTTAAAATATCGAAAATTAGTTAGTATCGGGATTATTTATTCCATCATATATACCATAATGATGGGAGAAGTTATTTCATATACATGGCGGGATAATTGGAATAACAAACTTCTTTTAAACCATTATTTGGAAATGATTTTTCAACAATTTATACTCCACTAATTCGTGATGGGAGAAGTTATCCCATATACATGACGGGATAATTGGGATAACAACTTCTTTTAATTCGTTATTTGGAAATGATTTTTCAATAATGTATTCTCCCCTAATTCGTGATGGGAGAATGGAGAAGCTCTATTGATACACCTCTTTCTTTTTCTTGCTTGTCCTAATCGTTCATTGACTTATTTTCTTGCAACTTCGGAGTATATATTGGAGTCACTGAAATTAAACTAATCAGTTACTGTAGGATAAAATTTTTGAAGTTTCTGTTAAGCGTAACATTTATAATGATTTAGAATCAACTAGAAATAGACAAAGGATATACATTAATCACTATATTTCTGATTAGAAAAATAGTTGTTGTTGTAGAAAAAAAAATACTTTAATGGGTGTGGATTGAGTTATGTTAAATGAATCGGTTGTTTTTAATGGGTCTACGATATTTAAAATTAATATTTATTTATTTTAATTAATGTCGCGAACCTCTAATAAAAGGGCACATGACAAAACTGTTTTTGAAAACCCATCATTAAAAAGTAATGACATGGGTGAGATGATTTTATAACAACGATGACATGAATGAGCTGAACTTTTAACTGATGGCATAAATGAGCCATTTATGATAGTTCAATGGCATATTTGAGTCTTTTTCCTTATTTTAATTAATGACGTGCACCTTTAATAAAAGGCCACATGGCAAAGCAGTTTTAAAAGCCACTGTTAAAAAGTAGTGGCATGGATGAGTTGGTTTTGTAACGACGATGGCATGAATGAGCTCAACTTTTATCGGATGGCATAAATGAGTCATTTCTGATAGTTCAGTGGTATATTTGAGCCTTTTTCCTTAAATAAATTATCAACAGATTATCGGTTCACTCAATAAAAAAAACATAGCCAAATTGAGATCCGAACCAATAATGATAGGACAGTGAATCAAGATTCAAACCACAAATCAATAATTCAATAACTTAATTATCAGTTTAGTCTACAGTCTGACCTGAAATTTGCAAGAGTCATATGCCTTGCAAATTTTATTTTATTTTTTATGAATTTTTTTTGGTTATTTTACTAAAATAAATTTTTTTGATTTTTTTGAAAAAAATAAATGAAAAAGTGAAAATGAATCCAAAAATAGTGAAAACACCTCAAAGAGGTATATTTTAGAATCCAAATATTGTGAATTTTTTTTTCAAAAATATCAAACAAGTATTTTGAAATAGAGTGAACACATATTCCAAAATATTGTGAATGTTATTCATAACCAAACGCCTACTAAATCGACCAAAATCTGGGTCTTTCAGGCCTTTGCTAAGCAGGACATTACACCCAAAATACCCATTGACCAAAACTCAAAATAGTAACCTTGTTGCTACATTCTAGACAAAATAAAAGGTATTTATATCATTAGATTATTCGTAGAGAAATAATTTTTATGAGATGCATTAATTAGTAATATTGACATTTGATATAACAACTTAAATTAGATGTAAAAGGATTTTCATAGTCCATTTAGGATAAACTCAATTTATCATGAGATATTTGGTCTACAACGAAGAGGAGCCATAGAGTAAGGTTACAAGTTCAAGCCGTGAAAATGGCTTTTACAGAACTGTAATATGAAGTTGCGTATAATAAATTTTTATGGTTTGAATTTTTTTACAAGTTCCGTACATGACCTTCACTGGTTGCAATGTGAATTGTTGTCATCTAGTCATTTTCACCGCCTGCAAGAAGGTACACTAAGGACAGCATATTAGAAACTACGTCTTCCAATCCTAATTTAACAGCATAGTGCAGTGAATTCCAACCCCATAAGTCAAGTTCTTCGCATAAAGGCTTATTCCAACGTCATAGTGATCTAATGCAATCTGGATGTGTCAACACGATAAATGCGTAAATGTCACGACCCGAACTGAGGACCTTGCCGCGAAGTGCATCCCGAACTATGAAGGCCCAAGAGCCCCTCTAACTGGCAATTATATGCATAATTCATATACTATAAAAATGAGGAATAAAAAATGGAAACATGGTCACTTTAATATATCAACTGAGTAATGCAGAAAAAAATTCAATAAAACTCAAATCATCTAATACTCATCTACAAAATTTCTACTACAACTAAAAAACAACAATCTGTCTGAAACCGGGAAGGCCCCCGGTCGGACTATGAACTAAAACTCAATGAGATCAACATAAGTAAACAAGACGCCTTCCGAAGTAAGGGAGGCTCACCAACTCTGAATGTTTGACAACAATGTAAGACCCCGTGAAGTTCCCTCGTCGTTTAAGCCTTTCGAGCGTATTGAAAGAAGTTTTACACTTAGAAATTTTGGCTAAGTGTTCCAACACTTATTTTATTTTTGATCCCTTAACTTCGATGGATTATTTCACGACCTTTCTGACATCAGTTTTTCGATTTGCAAGTTGCATTGCGATGGGGAAAGTCAATATTACATCTCGGGTGAGTTTTGGAATGTTTGGACCTCGTTTAAGGCATGTTTAGTTTTCGAACCAGTGAGCCTCCGCGATAAAGGGGCGGGCGGCGCCCTGGTACTTCACCGCTCTAAGCAGGGCGCTGCCCTGCTTTCCCCACCACTCCAACCAGGGGGCCGCCTTGGGTACAGCGGTGCTCTAGGATGGGCGACCCCCTGGTACTCCAGTGGTTCCAATAATTTTCAATCTTCTTCCGTGTTATTATGCTCTAATTGGCCAATTTCAGTAGAACATTCATCAGTTTCTCTCCAGAAATGGCGTACTTCCTCCAACCCAGAAACTTAGATCCACTAAAATTCATCCGTTAAATCCCAGAAAAAATCCAAGAATCATAATCCCCAAGTCGAGATCTTCAAGGAGCACCTATTATTTTTACGAGTAGAGTTCCGGAATCGCAAGTTCATCTAAATCCACAAATTTGAGGTATGTGGGGTTTTAACAAGAACAATTCTTCTGTTCTTGTGCCCAAAACTTTATTATTTAAAGTATTTATGATTTATAAATGAAATTAAGTTCAAATATTCTTGTTTGAAGATTCTAAATTTATGAGTTATTCAAGTTTTGGTATTTTTTATATTTCTAAGTATTATGCTTTGATCCAAAAGTTTATATTGTGATTTGTATGTTTTCTTTACGAGTTAATATTGTTGAATAAATTTCATGAATGATATTGAGCATGAATTATTATTTGGAGTTGATATGAGACAAGTATGGAGTTTGAGATTATATTTTGTAAGATTGAATTATTATATTTATGTCAAGGTTGAAGTTGGATTTTGATGATGCTATGATCTTGAGTCTTTAATAAATTATTTACCAAGATTTGAATTGAGGATTATACCATGAATTTTGAGGTAAAATAGGAATCCACAATTTCATATGATTTAAATTAAGAGAAATATGATTTGGTCTTCATTATAGACCCTTGAGTTGTTTTAAGGTGGATTTCCTAAAAGAGTTCTGAGCTTGAGTACGGTAGTAGTATTTAGCACCGAGCGGGAGGTGTGGGTTTAGCGCATCCTACTTCCCCAGAACTACGTGCCACCGTAGGATTGAGATTTATGGGCCTAAGGCCGAGATAGTGATCACTGAAATTGAGGTTCTATTCCGAAGGCAAGGGTAGAACAGTTCTCCCCAACGTGGGTGAGACGTTGGACTCCATGACAGCTCACATGGTTTATGTCGGTTAAAAGAAACTCCCACAGTCCCAAAGTTCCAAAGTATTATTTTAAAGATTCCTTTAGTTTATGAGTTTTGAGAATAAAAGAAGGAAATTCAGATTTTTAGTTAACTATAACGAGTCATGAGATTTATGATACATGTTCACTATTTATGATTTATGATGCCTATATTGCAGATTTTATTCAAGCTTTGTGAGTCATTATTGTCAGCATGCATGATTTCTATAAAAACTAATGATATTATTTATCTTAATGCATACGCCCCCATATACTCAGTACATTTCCAAAGTGCTGAACCACATATACGTCTATGTGCTACATTGTCTCATAATGTAGGTTCAGGTGCTCAATCCCAGCAGTGACAGTGATTTCGAGCGCCTTCATCTATATTCCGCAGTGGTGAGTCCTCATGGTTTGAGGACCTAGTCTCCTGATGTTTAGTACTACCAGTAGTTGTATTTATTTTCTTTTATTTGAGTACGAGTTAGTTGGGGATCTGTCCCAATGACTCCCTATTCTTGAGTTTTAGAGGCTCCGTCAGACTAAGCTATCAGTTGTATTTTCAAAATTTTCTGTATCTTGTGACTTGGACATTATATATATATATATATATATATATATATATATATATATATATATATATATATATATATATATAGTGTGTAAATTGATGAGATTTAATCCTAATTATCTGATTTGAGTTCTTAAAGTGAGTATAGAATGCAGTAGTAGGTTCAAAGGGTTAGCTTGGGGCTACTCGTAGCCTTAAGCACCGTGTGACGTCTCGGGGTGAGATTTTGGGTCGTTACAAACAATCTACTGTTTAGCAGGACCGCTAGACTGGCCCTCAGAACCTGAAATATAGGGAGTCAATACAAATGTATTGGTATGCAGAGCAATCCAAAATAACATATTTTTATATAACATAAGTGAGAGCAATTCATAAAATATTTTACATACGATATATGAAAACACATGGGCATACTTAAAAGACTTTGAAACATTTCTTTGAAACCACAACTTACTCTTTATCTTACTTCTGAGCTAGATAGTACACCCTACAAATTTATAATTCCATGAGCTATATGGATTCCACCGTTAACTCGGCGGCCAAGCCCCCAATCCAAGTTTGCCGTAAGGATTGGAGTATTTATAAGGGGGACCCGCAAGATCACACAGTAGGGTGCCAAAATCCCCAATCAAATCAACATGTCATGGTAGTGCACAAGATCACAAAGCAGGGCTCCTAACCATAGTCCCAAATTGGGATGACATGAATCAAGGTATACAAGATCACAAAGCAGGGTAGCATAATCCCATGTCGGTAAATCACGATTTCTAGTGTTGAGTCTTTCAACTCGTACTTTCTTCAGGTAACCATCTAACTCTCTTTAAGCCCATTTTAAAACTTTTCTAAACATGCATCTTTCTAAATTTAAAATCTAAAAATCTGTGTTTTAGTCTGTTCTGAATCTGCTATGGCATTCATCTGTTCGGTATCATCATACCAAGACTTACAAGTCGTATGTCTAAGACATATAATGTTCTTCTTTAGATTTTTTAATCAACTCAGTCATTTGACCATCAAAAACATTTAAATAATGCAAGGGAGTCCTTATTTCAAAACATGTGCAAAACTTATTCAAAGGTTCTCCCTTTCCAATATTTCAACACATGATTGTAATACCCCGTATTTTTAGGTTAGTCTTTGAACCATTATTTCTACGTGTATAAGTAATAATCCTAGTGATTCTCATGTGAATATAAGTTCTATGATCTTTACACTAGTTTGTGAAATGCTCATGAGGTTAAAAATGTTCATAGAAATCATTTAGAGCCAAGTTGAGTTAAGATCCTTTGATTCGTCCAAAGTTTGGTATTCGATTCTACAAGGATCTACTTGAATGTGTATAACTTTTTATATATATAGAATTTTGAATATCAATACCCACTAAATTATAGATAATGGAGTTCGCTTTCCAACGATACCAATTTTGCCTTAATCTGATACCCGAGGGAAAAGTTATAGTTATTTTTGTGAGTGAGGAAGTGAGGTCGTGAGGTCATGCTATAAGCGTGTGACGCACGCTCCAGTCCACCCCTAAAATTTTTTGCTTTCAACTTCACGTCCAGAGGGGTATTTGGGTCAATTTTCCAACCTTACCTAGCCCCAAAAATACAAAATTCAGCCCTAATTCACCAAAATATACTCACTTTCTCTCAAATTCTCTCAAGAACAAGCCTAAGGGTTTCCAATTCAAGATTCAAATATCAAGGATTTCACCATCAATCTCCTCAAGATCAAGCATCAAGGTATGTGAAGTGTTCATCTAAGGGTTTTCTTCCACCCTTGGAGTTCAAGAAACTCTTTTAAATACAAGTTTATTGATTTTATAGATTTCAATGTTGGATTCGAGTATAATCTTGATCATGATGTCAAATTGGGTTTTAATTCCATGATTTATCTCGAGCTTCATGAAAACTAGTTAGTTGTAGAATGATTTATATATGAAATTCATGTTGAACTCTTGAATTACAAGTTGGATGTAGCATCCATGATATTGTGACATGTTAATTGATATATGAGATACCCATGATTCCCATGTGTTTGATAAATTGTCTATGAGAATGAAATAATGTCATTATAGTATGCTAACATGTATTCCCCATTCATGTACAAGTAATGCATCACAAGTGTTTGTTGAAATGTCTTAGTGAATGAATTATGAACATGTAGCCATTGTTGTGCTTTCAAGCTTGTGCCATGATTTACTTATTATGCTATCGAGTCATGGAGGTATTTAATACCCGACAATTTAGTTGTTTACCTAGAGCCAGTGTTAGTTATATAATAGTCTCAGTCATGTCACGATCATTAGTACTCTCAGTCAGTTACAGAACTCATAAAAAAATTAGTAAACTCAATATCAGTCCAGTCCAATTCGGTATTCAGTTCAAACCTCGGTAAATTAAGTCAGAGACAATGATACACTTGAAAACAAGATTTCCAGCAAATAACTGATGAAATGACAAAGTTTCACCAGTAACAATGGCGTAAAGTTATCACAACCAAAACCTCAAATAGCAACAAGATACTTGGGAGAAAAAACAACTAAAAACAGATAATCGCAGGCACAGAACCAAAAATGTAAATACCTTCCGAGGCTTTGAAGTCATGGAAAAATCTTCAGCCTGCAGCGACCGTAGGAAGGCCAAAATAAAACATACAACAGGAGACAAAAGGAGAACCGCGATGCCAAATTCAAACTACAGAAATTCGTTCACTAAATTTTGTTAGAAAATGGAAAATACAACCATATGGAGTACATTTTAGCTGCACCGTATTCCAAATATACTAAACTGAACTTTAAAAGTACTAATACATTTCTTACCTGTTGGTGTGTAGCATTCAAAAGTTTTATTGTCTTTGGTCGAAAGATAGACACAACGAAGGTTTCAATAATGAAGATTAAACTGAAAAGAAGCCATTCTCGCTCTGGATTTCCTGCTACATGATGCAACATTACTCTACAACGTTGAAGCCATTTTCCTAATACTTGGAGTCTAAGTTCTTCCGAGAATGAAATATGATTAGGTAACACATCCTTAACATCATTTGAATCAGTGACAGGAGGGTTACTGTCGCGATGTTCTCGATCAGAGTCCAAACTACTTCTCTGCAACAAGGCTAGAATCATTGGGTCCAATCCATTCTCCTTCAGCATCACTGCAAAATTAGGATCAAGCCCTTTATCTTGCAATAAATTAGCTAATTCATGATCAGTGTGTCTTGGAATGCAAGTGCCAAATTCAAGTCCAGTATCTGTTGATTTGCAGAAGTGGATGTACTAGAATCACCGCCTTGGATTTCAAGGCCACTGCTAGAACAAATGATGATCCTACTTCAGGCTCTTGAACAACTAAACGACAGGAACTACTATGTAGATCTAGACTTGGTCTTCCACTGTCTATGCTCTTATCACTATTAATCCCCTCAATGTTATTCCAAGTACTGCCATCACCAGTGCAAGGCACAGTTGCATTACCAAGATGACCAGCATCAGCACTACTACTGTGTTTCACACTTGAGCCACACCCCTCAGAAGAGCTTACAGAGCTATTTTGGTATTTTCTGCGGAAACCTTCTCTAAGGCGGAGAACTGTGCTCTGCAAGGCATCTCGTCTAGCTTCTAATGGGTTTGTAACTGATAAATGCCGTGAAATAGCAACACCCAACAGCACAGATGCTACAACTGCATAACTGATATAATTTCCAAAGTACCTGAAACAAAATTGTTGCAGTAAAAGATTAGAAGATTTTTTTTATAACAAAAGATTAGAAGTTTCTATTCAACAAATAATATTAAAAGGGATGCATATTCCACAAGTATAAAAAGACTTGATTATGGAATAAAATGAATTAGCAAGGGTTAACAAAAAACAGGTAATGAATTCCAAAATAGATCAGGAACACCCGAGATGTACCGGCAACAAAAAGTATGATGACTCGACTTTTCAGAAGCTTAAAACCATACAAGCAAGCTCCCAAGTTTCAATCTGATTGAATGAAAAGCTAGTGAATTCATTACTTACCACAAAGAAATAAGAAATTATTTCACAATACGAGTCAGAAAAGGAGACAGATATATGTAGGAAATGCACTACCAAGGATTATCACGACAGTTGATGTTGTAGCCCCAAGCCAGTTTGATTCCTTTACTGTCAGACCATACAGGATTGAATACACAAGAAGTACTACAAGTTAACCAACATATAGATGTCCAAGATGCAGAGCCCTGCAGAGCCCAAGTTCTAAGTGAAGAAGAGTAAATTATAGACTTCAGAGAAAATATTGAAAAGATAGTGCAGAAAATATGATAAGCAGTATAAATGAAAACCCACTGAAGACATAATATAACAAGGTGACTTTCTAATCTAAAGCAGCATTTAAATTAATTTGCTTAGCAGTGGGATTTTAAGTTCTACTGCATTTACTGGACTACTGGAGAGTGTGTTTTGTTCTCTCAGAGTTAGTATTCCTTTTATTCAAATAGATTTAAGTTACACCCATTGTTTAGAATTCTTTGGCTCTTAATTTTCAAATTCTGTTAGTTGAGAACATTTTGTCCTATCTTCATATCTTCCATATCTTATAACAAAAATTATTTTCCATCTAAAAAAAGAGTTGTCATATTAGTCATCCCTGTTCTTTATATAGAGCTCTTCCCATCCTTGTTCAAATCCCTAGCCAACAAGAATGATGTCCCCCTTCAAAAAGTATTACATCTTACTCTGTCTTTCTATTGCCTATAAACAGTCTAGCACATCAATGATGTCTTCTGTTAGAGTTAATCATCATGTTTACACCACAAGTAAAGAAGTGTTAAACTATTCATGTTGATCTTCTGGACATCCTCAAAACAACCCTTGTTTCTTTCTGTCCAAACTGTCCACCATATACATGTTGAACAATTTTCCATCTCTCCTCCTTTATTACATTTACATCCCTGTTCCAGCTGCTTAGTACTTTTTTTAATGCTTCCAAGTTCTACCCACCTGATCCCCTTCAGGTTGAAAACATTCTCTACAGCTGCTCTATCTGTTTCCAATGTAAGAAAAGATGGTTGATTGTGTAAAGAAAGGATCTTGGGCCTAACTCAACCCCAAAAGCTAGCACATGAGGGGAGGATTGCTCAAGTCCATATAAGAAGACCGACAGTTCACTCCCCAATAATATGGGACTTTCACCCACTCTAACACCACCTTCACGCCCAGGCCGAACAAGAGCGTGGTCCGGGAGCTCAAACGTGGATGGACCTGGCTCTAATACCATTTAAAGATGTGATACCTGGACCAAACCCAACCTCAAAAGCTAGCTCAAGGGGGGACAATTTCTCAAGTCCATATAAGTAGACTGTGAATCAATTCCCAATCAATGTGGGACTTTCATCCACCCTCGTGTCAGGCTCAACTGGAGCATGGACCGAGACTCCAAGAATACAAACGGGGCTATTTGTGTGTGAAAATAGAAAACGCACTGAACTTCACCAATTTTCCTCAAAAAGCACTAGGCTATTTGTGTGAGAAAAACATATTTGTTTGATTCGACAACAAAGTTTATTAAGAATGACATGCAACAGCGGAGGAATGATGAACTTTTGAGTGGTTACTTTGATGATTCATGCAGAAACAGATATACTTATGAATATTGCTAATGATTTTATAGTAAAACATTTCAATAGATGAAAGCTTATCGAGAAGGGTTGTGATAATGTACTTACGTTCTACTTTCATTAGTAAAGGATGAAGTAGGTGTGGCTTTTCTACCATGGGGCTAATTGATGTTTATTTTAAAAATAATATTTACTTGCTCTACTGCCTAAAATTTTCTTCCTTACTTCGGTGCTGAGTTCTGGAATCATTCTTTATGAGTTAGCGGGTATGTCATTCCATAGCTGTTGTATTCAACCAAATATTGCTGCCAAACTTTGGTCCATTCGTGTATATTCTCCCTAAATAGAGCACTGATCATTGGGTATATGTTGTTGTTGTTGTTGTTGCATCAATAGCAGCTACTGATGCTGAATTCTCTTATGTTGCATTATGAATAAAACCTATCCTTCTTTTTCCATTTATCTTCATGCTCTACATAAAGCGCGTAAAAATTATTGCAGTCATTGTGATCCAAGATTTCATGCTCTTAATTACTTGAGGTGAATAAGGAAAAGAAATAGCGATTTTGTGAATTGAGGTTCGGATTTGAAACTCCACAAATGCAAAAAAGCACTTGGTGATTCTTCATATCTATTCAATTTTTGTTGAACAAATGGTACATGTACTATTGGAAAGGTAGCTATCCCGTGAAATCCATCAAGGTACATGCAAGTTGGTGTGGAGATTTACTCTTTCAATACATTTAGGAACCAAAAATAAAAATAAATACTATCGTGCAGTTTAATTCAACCTTAGTGATAGAATACATCAATGAGAAGTTAACTCAGTAAGCTTAATAAGATTTTCCCTACAAGGAATGAAAGCGTGGATGACCCGACATCAAATATACGATTGTTATTATACACACAATCTCCATACAACAACAAAACATACCCGATGTATATTCGGGCAGAATATATGCAAACCATACCTCTACCTCATAGACTAGAAGAAAATGGTAGCACCAATCCTCACTAAATACTTCATAAGACAAAAAACAACCAATACTTACAAAACCAAATGAAGAAAAAGAAGTTCATTGTCTTGATCACCAGCAAGTAAAAGAAATGTTTACAATTGGAGATTCAAAAAGATTGCAAAAGAAAGAAGCAAACTTTCTATTTAACAAGTATCAAAGGGGGAAAGAATAAGAGTAAAACTAGTAAGTATACGAGAAGTATGAACACTATAGTCAATGAACAAAATATGAATTATAGTTTGTCCATTTAGCATCCATCACTCCAACAGAGAATCAGGACTTGCAAAAAGGTCAAAATATTTTCCTATCGAGTCTTTCAAGATTATGATTTGACCCTCTTTCATAAGAAAGTCTTCATCGAGGGTATCTACCTTTCTTTTCAACATGTTGATCTCATAATTCAACAGCATGTTCATCTCACTGTAGCTCTTAACTTCCTCCCACATAAAATCCCTCTCCTGAAACACTTTTAGTAGTATCGCCTTCACAACGCCAAGTTCATTCTTGCATTCTTGCAAATCATTAGTGAGCTGGTTGATATTTTCGTCCTTTTTAGTACCTTCCAGAATCAACCGTAAACCATGAAAAACAAGAAAGACACAAAGATCATCAATAACATTTCATCAGAAATTTAAAACAAACTCATAGCCTAGAAGTTTAACCAAATCATGAATCCTTTTTAACTGTTAAAATTCACAGTAGATAACTCGTGATCTTGTCCAAGAATTAAGTCAGATGAACGAGCAAACTTACCGAAACCCCTTCGGGTAACTTTACCAAATCAGAGCACAATCAGATTAATGGGTTTGAGGATATCACAAAGTTTATCATGTTCTTGGTTGGTCCAAGTGATTACACATTAAGGCGATCAGACATATCACAGAAGACTACCACATGCCAGTAACTCATGTATACAAGTTCATAAAGAAAATCATGAAATTCATATGGAACAAAGATGAACCAAAAATCAAACAGAAGTAGAAAGCTAAAGCAGAGAGAGTAACATGCGAACAGGCTATCATATATGAAGACGAGGTATCCAAAGTTGAAAAATAAAAACTATTTCGTTGCAACAAGATCTTAACATTGCCTGCTTACCTGAAGCTCGAGATATTTCAACTTGGGTGTGGCATAAGAAAGAGCTTCCAACATATTTTCCACTTCACATTTGAGAATGTCGTTACCTCTAACTGTTGCGGCCAGATCAGGCTGAAGTTGCTTTATGTACATCTCCTCGGAATAGAGTTTCTCCCTTAGCACCGTTGTCAGTAAAGTCTCCGATTTAAGCTCTTTAACCTTTTCCTGGTAGTTTTAATGGACATAATCTCTATTTTCTTGAGCTACTCGATATTTCGCTTGTAACTGAGTGAGATGCCGACTTAGATTTTGATTCTCCTCTGACACTTGCTCTATTCTCTTAGACAAATCTTCAAGGTGTTTCTCCGAAAATGACATATTGATTTTATTATCTACTGCCTTCTCATTAAATGAAGAGACTTCTCTTTGTAGAGAGATATTCTGCTCTGCAATCTCCCTCGCTCTTTCACGGTTATGTTGTTCAATTTAGTATTTCTCAAGTTTTAGAGACCAATTGTTGGATCTTCAATCCAACTCCTTTTCCAGTACTAATTGTAACTCATTCTTTTCTGTCTCCAATCTTCGTGTCCATGAATCTAGTTCTGCCTGTAATATGTTGGCTTCTTCCTTAGCAGAAGCCCTTTCAGCAACTTGATTCCGTAGCATGCTTGAAACTTTAGAAGCCATTTGTACCTTCTCTTTTGTCGATCTTTTTATAGTCCAAATCAACACTGGAACGCTAAGGTATCTGCCGTGAAGAAACATTTTTCATTACTTTGGACAAGCAAATGCAAATTAAAACATCAGTTTAAGTGTGAAAAAGAAAGCTACAGCAAAATGATATGCATACCGTCTTGAATCACGACCAAATTTCTTAGGATGAACTTTCTTACTGTGACCATGGAGAGATTCGCTCAGATCCGTGAAATTCTTTTTTCCTGACCCCCTGTCATAGAAGGATCCAGATGACAATGAAACACTCCTCCAAGAAGAAACTTCCTTGGACTTTAATGGTGGTGAAGGGGTCTTGTTTGCATCATTAGTTGATGATCAAAAAAAGAAGAAATTGTTCTTCATCATCTCTATGTATGGAGACTGTACATGAATCAAACTAGTGTCCATGATATTTCAAAGGACAAAGCAAAACACTCATAAACAGCCACTCACAAATCATCATCCATTATCAAAATATTGCAAGCTAACTAAATACTTATGAGACAAAGCAAAACATCTCTCTTTCTACATGCTTAGAAAATTTTTTTCCCATAAATCCTCGGCAAGGAAAGAAAAAATAAGAGGATATTTATGAAGACATAAGCAGTAATAACAGTAGAAAGTAAGAAAACAGAGGTATACGATACAACAAGTAGAAAAGAAAAATATATACTAATACTACTACCAGAAGAGACATGACGCGAAACTATTTACTACTAGCCTTCTACTGAAAATTAATAAAATACCCCACAACCAAATATCACAAGAACAATTCAAAGAACTTATCAAATCCTTCTGATAAAATAAATAAGCATGGTAAATAATAATAATAAAAAAGAAATTACTGAATCAAAGAGTTGAAAGAGTAAGTACTGGTAAAAGGTTGTCAGAATCTGTAGGATTCTTGTCATTTTTTCTTGAAATGTAAAAACAGCAAAAGACTAGAATGGAGAAAACTTTTTTTTTCTGTGTCTTTCATTCATCATCGTACAATGCATATATACAACTAACAAGGATCTGTAAATTGCAAGTAAATATTCACAAGGATCTGTATATGGCAAGTGAATATTTACAAGGATCCAAAAACATGGCAAGTGAATATTTACAAAGAACAAAGAAATTTGGGCTCACTATTTGGACCTTTCTTGTACTTGTATTTGTGCTAAACAAAGAAGTGAGTCCAATTCGTACACTGTCATGATATGTGAAAATATGCACACTTTCTGTATTATATATAATCATATTTTAAGTTTTAAAATTCTTACTATTTTACAATAAATATAATTAATAATGATAAATTTGAGGAAATAAAAATGTACCCCTACTCAAAAGGCTAAATAATTTCCCCCAAAAAGAAAAGCTAGATACAAATTAATATAAGTGTTGTAACTTTTCTTTTTAACCAAAAGAGTCAAATCCAATGTTACTCTACACCTCTCTTAAGCAAAAAAAACAAAAAATGATAGATAACAACAGAACACAGGTTACAACAAAACAATATGATTAAGACTCTAATCTCTATATAAAAAATCATAAAGTCTGACTAAATATTCATCTACCACATAAAATAAAAACAGAATAGAAACTACAACAAACAATACAATAATCAAAATATCATAACAATATTAAACCTCACCTTTACACAAATTCCTTAAAGCTCGATCGAACTTTCATCTATCACCTATACTAAGCAGAAAAAATAACATATATCAATTGAACAATACGATAATCAAGATATCTGAATAATACAATTAAATTTAATATTTACACTAAAATTCCTTAAAGTCCGACCTAACATTTATCACCTATATTAAGCAAAAAAATAAAAAATAACAAATAGCAACAGAATAAATCGGCATCACAATAACAATATTTATTTTAGAGTCCATAATACACTCAACCCTAAATAAAGAATAAATATGATAAAAAATTTAATTATTTTTACCAATAAATATCGTATACATTAAATTGAACCACTATAAACACAAATATAAAAAATCAAAGAAAGTCTTTTGACAATGATAAAAATAATGTGGGATTAAATACCAAGAAAACAATACACCTATAATGAATCAATAATTGGTAGAAAGAATTCCAACCAAAAAAAAAGAAATAATTCGGTTGTATGTATTTTGGTGGACGAAGTGTTGTCCTTATAATGAATATATGTGTGAATTCAAAAGCTAAACCTAGATCAATTACAAAATAAAAACTATCTTTTGCCATATATTTTAAAACTCCTAATTTAGGAAAAAAAAGTTTTACCATATATTTTAGGAGACAATATTATAAATAAATGAAATAATAATTTAAAAAGGTGAAAAGACTATTTTGCCTATTGTTCAGTGTTTTAATGAAGGGCAAAAAGTTCAAATAACATTTTTAAGGGTCTTCACACTTTTAATATATTATAGATTATAGATATAGATATAGATGTAGATTATAGATATAGATATAGATTATAGATATATATAAAAAAAAAGGTTTAGAGTATGCTGATGTGGCATACTTCTAAAGCCTCCATTTCTATTTTTCTTTTTTCTCAACTTTTTGAGATTTTTTCAATTTATTTATTATATTAAAATAATTTACAACTCCCCATTTACTATTCTTTATATGGGTTGACACCCATATATTCCACACAAGAGCCTCTTTATGGCATGGCGCATGCAACATGTATGTATTTTTGCTGAATATTCTTTGAAGTCATTCTCTCTATTTCTTCCTCTAGGTGTAACCATTCCAAGATTCTGTACTTAATACTGTAATAATATTTTTCAATCCTCTTTATTATTCGGTTAATAAGCATATTATAATCTATATCTATAATCTATAATATATTAAAAGTGTGAAGGGCCTTAGAAATGTTGTTTGAACTTTTTGCCCTTCATTAAAAATCTTTGGTTTAGACAAAATAGTCTTTTCACTATTTTTCTAATATTTAAGAGTTGAAAATCAATTAAATATATTTATGATAAAATATTTACATATTAAAAAGCATGTTTTTATTTCGGTAGAAAACGTACAATCTAATTTTGTTTTTTTTGGGTTTTTGATGGACTCCTAATTATATAGGAACTCAAACTCCTATATATGGAAATTTATCTTCTTTTAGCTCTTGTTTACGATTTTTTTCCTTTTTTCTTTGTATAAAATCCTAAAATATAATTTATGTGACTCCAAAATGTAAAGAAAGTCAAATTCCTAGATACATGATGAGCTTTCATACTACCTTTTCTACACGTTTTTTTGTCATTATTTTATTTTTATCCTCAAATTTTCAATTGAAATCTTCTACTATCATAATTAAAGTGGAAAAATAATTAACTGATTTGAAAACTAATAATTAGATGACTATTTTTATGAGAATAACTATTTTTTTATGATTAATATTTTTTTATTAGTTTGAGAAATTTAAATCAACTAAATTTAATTTTAAAAAGATTTACAAAAATTTATAAATAAATATAAAAACTTTAGAATAAAAAAAATTAAGAAGTACCAAATTTTTGAAAGTTTTAAGTACATAATAAGAATGTAATCAATTATTTTGTAAAGATTTGACTTTAAAAATTAAATATAAAAAAATCTATCGTACCACAGTGCATGGTTCAAATTGATTTGTTTCTCTTAGCCCCTGACAACAAGAGAAAGAGGTACTGCATGAAAAACGAAAAAATGATTAACCATCAACCACTTTAAACTTGTGGCAAAATATATATGTGCTTACACTAAAATATATGTTTATGTTTACATTATTATACTAAAGTGTGAAGGAGTTTTGAAAATTAATTTAAATTTTTTTGCACTTTATTAAAAATCTCCACAATAGAAAAAATAATTTAATTTTAAATAATTAAACGTTACACGTGCGAGGCACATGCAGTTAAACTAGTAAATTTAAAGGATGTATATATGGAAGTATTGAGATGGTAAAAGAATATAAAAAAAAAAAGAGGAAGAAGATGTTAATTGGCATATAATTTGGAGTAAAATGTGGATTTTAATTTACTGATTTTAGGCAAAAATTAGGACAAAGAAATTAAAAAAATATTGGCAAAATATCAAGTGAAAAATTAGAGGTGAATATTTGCATAGATTTGTCAATCATTTCAAATAATGAAGAGAATTATATTCTAACTTACAAAATATATTAAATGTCTATTAAATAAAATATGAGAAAGTGCAATTTTTTAAAAAATCTCTTATGCGTTAGAATGGGTATATCTTATGTATAAAAATAAAGATCTCTTATAAAAAGTCTGTAAAACTAAATAAAAAATAAAAAATTATAACATACAAAATCAGTTCTCCTCAATAATATAACCATGTACGAAAGTATATATTATCTATATGTATATATTGCGAAAAAGGGATAATAAACAAGTAATTTCACCTATAATTAATATATATTTAATAATAATAATATATATATTACTCTTATATATAAATGAAGAGTTTTGGTACTACTATTTTATCTTTTAGTGCCTACTTGCTATTATCTTTTAGTGCCTACTTGCTATTACTATTATTACTAGATATACCGCACGTGCATTGCACGTGTGATATGTTTATTGTTGAATTAGTATATTTAGAAATATTTATGTTCTTTCATATCTTCATTTAAGCAGAGAAAAATGAGGCTTCTCTCTTTTGTTATTTTTGTAGTTTTGAAGTTATGTCATTGACAATTTTGAGTCATCAATAGTCGAGTTATACTGTGCAGTATAAACTGCTAACTAATCAAATATAATACTGTATCCGATTCCCTAGCTTAAAGATGTGTGCGATACGTTGCTTTACGTGTGTTATGTGTGATGATTGGCTTGAATTATATCATTGGTAAATAAGTTTGGGAATACGTCAATACAGTAACGGAATGGAATTAAACTTACAATTTTTTATGTGCACAGGCCGTTGTTGTAGTGGATTTTGAAAGTATTGTAGATATAGAAAAGAAAGGCAGTCGAACAGATGATCTGGGAAGATTTGACAGTAAGATCCTATTGCAAAAACAAAGCGGTGTTATACTCTGAAAGTTTTGATAAATAGCGATCATGCCAAAATATAATATTTTATATTCAAAGTATTGTGAAGGTGACTAAAGAAGTTAATCGAACGTTAAGATACTCACAGAAAATGGATTTTGATGAGGAATTTTCATTAGTTGATTCATTATATAGATGGTCAAACGAATTGGTGGCAACGCTTGGAAAAGTACCGTTTCCCAAAGTATGCAACTAATCAGGGTAAAAGTACCATTGCTTTGCGTGTGATGCTTGTCTAAAATTTTGAAGCGTTAGTTGAGAGGGGAGGTGTACGATTATTAGGTTTAATTGAAGTACTTAGGTTTTGTCAGAGTAATTACTATGGTAAAATTGTAATTTAATTTTTAAGTTATGGGCCTTCCTTCTACAACAGTTTATCTTTTATAATTTTTATGAATATCTGCATGATTCATCCTAAAGTAATTAGCAAAGCATAATTATATTGGTGATTTTTTATTGGACTTCCACTTGTACCGACAATTCCTTATTGTATAGATGTAAACGTTATTGAATTCATGGTTTCCTAAACTCATCTACTTCACTCTCTTTAGTATCAACATCAAACCCTCTCGGTAGTTACCTTTTTAATGTGTTGGCTAATCATCGACCACCATACTCTTCTCTGTACGGTGTACTAATCGGTGCGTTCAAGATTTGATTTAAAAAATAAAATATGCAATCCAAAGACGCCATTTCTGGTTTTATGAATTAGATGAAACAAATAGTACTGCCATTAAGTGTAGCCTAATCTATGGGTTATCATCTTAAAATTGACAAATTAAAGAACTCGTTATACATGTTTATTCCTTTTTACCGTGTTAGTTGAATAATTCTTATCCTCCCACAGCGATAGTTAGAGTACAAGAAATTAGCAATAGATGTCGTTATTAGTTGTTAGTGTTCTAAAAGAAGTTAATTCTACTAAGGTGGTTAAAGGGGCGTAAAAGTTTATTTGGGATGCAGGCTTAATTACAATTTGAAGCGGTTTGAAGAAAGAATTGGCATAGGAGTTGTTTTTTTGGGGGATTATGTCGAACGCTTGCTTTCTGTTGTGTCTCATCTCGCTTATTACTCCTAGTATCATCCCCTGCTCGTAATTACTGCTTTTTATTGTTCATCGTGGATGTAGTATTTCTATTCCAGTATAATTCGAGTTATGGTCCCCACTGATTACACATTCTAAGGTCTCATTGATACGGTAGAATCGATGGTGGGCAATAGATTACGGCATGGCGTTGGTAATGCATTAGTATACAAAATCCTCTTGTACAAGTATGTGGTTGAAGGAGAAGGTTTAACTGAACATAATTTGATATTGATGATGACCTTTAATCGAAAGCAAGAAATATATGGATGTTAGTGGTTCATAGCAGTTGTAATGTACAGATTTTGAGGACTGCAAGCTTCTAAAACTCTTCGTTGGTACTTGAATGTGCATGAATTACAATTGATTCTGCTAATATACTTTAATATACTTGCCTGGACACAAATACATTATATGTTTCGTAAAATATGCATTACAATTAAAACATCTTTTAGACTATGTTGGTATTCTTTAACTTTATTTTGGGGCAAAACGTAAATGGACAGATGCCATCTGAATCTTCCTATTCAACTTGCGGTAGTTCTTACTTTCTTCCTTCTGTAATAAATAGGAAAAATTGGATATGTTAGTCATAATAACTTAAAAAATGAATAATTAGTTACTATAAGTTGTTGTAATTAGAGTTCATACCTTTACAGAGGTTGAATCGATGTACTCTTTGACGCTATAACCAAAGAAAAATTTGGCGGCTTAAATTAGTATAACTCGTGCGCGCCATTCTCCACCAGAAACTTCCAGCATTAAGGAGTGCAGGATCCATTTTAAGTTGACAAATTGCGAAAACATAAATTTTCCCAGCGAGTGTTAATTTACACACCTTTCTTGCAATCTTTGTTGTGTTTGTATTCTCAATTTCTCTACATCATAATGCAACAGTTGTTTTTCTTGGCAATGAAACTGAAACTGGCCTTTGTTAGATTAAAGTCCCAAATTTGTGAAGCTAATTTTCATCTATAAATAGGAATTTCCAAAAGATGCCAGCGCATCAGAAACAGATATACATGTCTTACAGGGCCTCTCAACTTGTATAACAACATGAAAATGGAAAATAAATGCACACGTCCGACTTTGGCCATAACTGGAAGTCGTATAATTGTGTACTATCATGTGAACATATAAATAGGACTTTCTCTTATTTGGCATATGTCGATAGTATGGACTTAGGTATTTATATGCATAAAGCTTAATTGTTTAGCTATAAAGTTTGTCATCATGTAAACACGTGTAACAGAAGTTAGATGTTGTATACATATGAATAGGGCATACCTTTTGGTAAACGTTCAGATTGTGAGATTTGAAGGCAAGACGCTCCCCTTGCGTGATGTCGTAGGGATGGAAACATGTGAGCATAAGAGAGATAAGGATATGTAAAAATATTATCATTTTAAAACCTTCTCGTGACCTATAGAAAAATTGTGGATATCTTAACTTTACAAATGACACATATATTGACATTATGTAAATAGTGTAACAGAAGTGAGATGTCGTATAAATGTGAAAAAGGCATACCTTTTGGCAAACGTACGGATTGTGAGACTTGAAGGCAAGACTCTTCCCTGGTGTGATGTCGTAGGGCTGGAAACATGTGAGCATAAGAGGGATAAGGATGTGTAAACATATTACTTCATGTAAGCATAGTGGAATCTTAATGGATCAAATCATTTAGTCCTGAAAGAGGTAGAAATAAGGAAGGTTGCATTACTTGTAACATATTTCTTATTCATACTGAGACTTTTCATAAAATCATTTGTTTATACATTAGCCTTATTGACTCTATGATAACGATAAGGAATGATTTGTAGGCACATATCTTTACTGTAATCACATAAACAAACTGACAACTTATTAGTATAGTCACTGGGATTTCTACATGCAAATATCTGTTTCCCCCAATGAAGTTGTTGCTACCATACCAGCGGAACATGTTGGATATTTGACGTCCATAAATGAATTACAAATTTAACAGTGAAGAACATGTTTTGATTCAAAAGGGACTATGTTTGGTTAAGCAGAACATGTTTTCATTCAAGAACGACCATGTTTTGTTAAGCAGGAGTAACAGGGCATACCTTTGGGCGGCCATCTATATTGTGAACCTTCTGATTATTAAATTGACGTAGGCTTAACTTTTTGCATCGGTTTAGATTAGGAACCTGTTGATTGGTAAATTAAATAAAGCACTCCACAGCAATCCTGTGAAAAATTGTTTCCCCGTGAATTTTTTTCTATAATATGAGCGGAACATATACCATACCAGCAGAACATGATGGAGAGTTGAGGTCCATAAAAGTATTAAAAATTTAACATTCAATGACATGTTTTGATTCGAAAGCGACTATGTTTTGTTAAGCAGTAGTAAAAGGGCAGACCTTTTGTCGTCCATCCGAATTGTGAATCATCTGATTATTAAATAGATTTAAAGATTCCAGATCAAGGCTGAAACCACCAGTTTTTCCCATGAAGTTGTTGCTACCATACCAGCGGATCATGTCGAGATGTGACATCCGTAAAAGAATTAAAAAATTAACAATGAACAAAACATTTGCATTAGAAAGTGATTATGTTTGGTTAGGAAGAAGTAACATCGAATAATTTTTTACGTCTGTACAGATTGGGAACCTGCTGATTGGTACATTGAATAAAACACTACACAACAATCCAGTGAACAACTGTTAGAAAAAAATATTCCACAACAATCCTGTGAACAATTCTTTCCCCGAAAACTTGTTGGTAGCATACCAGAGCAACTTGTTGGAGATTTCACAAAAGTGAGTATGTTTGATTAAGTAGGAATAACTGGGAATAACTTTTGGCTTCCGTAATTACAAATTTAACAGTGAAGAACATGTTTTGATTCAAAAGGGACTATGTTTGGTTAAGTAGAACATGTCTTCATTCGAGAGCGACTATGTTTTGTTAAGTAGGAGTAACATGGCATAACTTTGGGCGTCCATCTGCATTGTGAACCTTCTGATTATTAAATTGAAGTAGGCATACATTTTTGCGTCTGTTTGGATTGGGAACCTGCTGATTGGTAAATTAAATAAAGCACTCTACAGCAAACCTGTGAACAACTGTTTCCCCGTGAATTTTTTGCTACAATATGAGCGGAACATGTACCATACCAGTGGAATATGATGGACAGTTGAGGTCCATAAAAGTATTAAAAATTTAACATTCAATGACATGTTTTGATTCGAAAGCGACTATGTTTGGTTAAGCAGTAGTAAAAGGGCATCCCTTTTGCCGTTCGTCCGAATTGTGAATCATCTGATTATTAAATGGAATTAAAGATTTCAGATCAAGGCTGAAACCACCATTTTTTCACATGAACTTGTTGCTACCATACCAGCGGAACATCGTCGAGATGTGACATCCGTAAAAGAATTTAAAAATTAACAGTGAACAAAACGTTTGCATTAGAAAGTGATTATGTTTGGTTAGGCAGAAGTAACAGCGCATACCTTTTTGCGTCCTTCCGGATTGGGAACCTGCTGATTGGTACATTGGATAAAACACTACACAACAATCCAGTGAAAAATTGTTTCCCTATGAACTTGTTGGTAGCATACCAGAGGAACTTGTTGGAGATTTCACAAAAGTGAGTATGTTTGATTAAGAAGGAATAACTGGGAATACCTTTTGGCTTCCGTCCAGATTGTGAGCGTTGAAGGCAAGAATCTTTCCCTAGCGTTTAAGCAGGAATAACTAGGAATAACTTTTGGCTTTCGTCCGGATTGTGAGCGTTGAAGGCAAGACTCTTTCCCTAGCGTGATGTCGTAGGGGCTGTATAGTTGCTGCATATGGTTTACAGTGGCGTTCCTGGCATTGTGACTATTGGAGGCAACGCTTATGTTTTCCCGATTGTTTTTTTTATATATATATAAACTTGGGTTTTTATGTTGGGGTAGTTTAGTAATTTCACTTTAAGATTTTTAAGTTGGTGCTTTTAAGGTAGTATAGATATAGATATAGATATAGATATAGATATAGATATAGATATAGATATAGATATAGATATAGATATAGATATAGATATAGATATAGATATAGATATAGATATAGATATAGATATACATATAGATATACATATAGATATATATTAGTGATAAGGGTAAAGTTGAAAAAAACTGGTTAATTATCTCATTATCTCTTAAACATGTAAGCTATTTTGAGACATTTTTTTAACTAACATATTAACTATTTTGAGACGGAGAAAGTTAAATTTTGCTAAGAATTTTCTCATAATCATTAAGTTTTAAGAGTTGCACGCCAAATTTTGGCAATTCCAGTAAGTATATTTAAAGGCAAAGGTGTTCCGTCGTGCTTAAATTCTAGTCTGCCTCTGATTAACTAGGTGTATAAAACTAGTGTAATTTTTTTAATTCCTTATATTTTATCCAATCAATGTGAGAGATAGAGCAGGAGAGTTATTTAAAGGGATCGATTATCTCCTTTCCCGCATTAGATATAATGCAATTTAGGTAAAAAGTTTTAATTTTAATAATATATGGTTTCCTTAAGGTTGGAATTAATTAAATTGAGATCTCATTATTAATTAGTAAGATCATTGTAAAAATTAAAATAGGTATAGAGATTACATAATTGTGTATGCATGCAATTAAGGTAATTAATAACAAAAACTGACAAATTCCTTTCTTTAAAGATTTGAATGAATTAAATTTGAGATCTCTTTATTAGTTAACCATATATTTTAATTTTGGAATCAAAATTTGAGATCTCTATATTAAGTACGAGTATTATTATTATTAGTATCTGTAAAAGGTCTATAGATTTTAGTCTATTATATAATAGGTATAGCATTTATTTTACCTGTTTCTTTACCATATAGATGAATCAAAGACAAATAAGTTCTTAGTTATGCCTTCGTGTGTTGTTCCCCTTCGTGTATGTTGATTTGACTGCTCACATCTTTAGCCAAGAATAACTAAACCTGCAGCATTTTCAAGAAAAAATGACAAGAATCCTACAGATTCTGACAACCCATTTGTCCGTTTCGCCCATTTGCCCACCCAAATGGCCACGAAAATGCAAACGGACCACACTGGGATGATCCCTAACCTCCCTCGCATGCCCCGGTCTATTTTTGGCCAACATCACGCACGGACCCAGGGCCCACCCCTAAAATTGTGGGCTATAGTACACCGATTTGGTCCAAAACTGCCCCGTTCGCGCCGTTTCGCCCGTTTGTCCACCCAAATGGCCACGAAAATTTAAACGGACCATACTGGGATGATCCCTAACCTCCCTGGCATGCCTCGATTGATGTTTGACCCACAGAATGCCCGGAAACCGGGCCCACCCCAAACCCGTAGGCTATAGCACACTGATTTGGCCTTAAAATACCCCGTTCGCGCTGTTTCACTTATTTGTCTACCCAAATAGCGATGAAAATTTAAACAGACTACACTAGGATGATCCCCAACCTCCCTGGCATACCCCAATTAGATTTGAACCCATTGCGCTCTCGGAACCCGATCCCACCCCCAAAATCGTGGGCTATATCACACCGATTTTGCCCAAAAATGCCCCATTCATGCCGTTTCGCCCATTTGTCCACTCAAACGGCCACAAAAATTTAATCGTACCACACTGGGATGATCCCCAACTTCCTTAGCATGCCCCTATCAATTTTTGGCCCACATCACGCCCGGACCCCAGGCCCACCCCTAAAACTGTGGGCTAAAGCACACCGATTTGGCCCGAAAATGCCCCATTCGCACTGTTTCGCTCGTTTGTCCACTAAAATGGCCACAAAAATTTAAACAGACCACAATGGGATGATCACAACCTCCTTGGCATGCCTCTATCAATTTTAGGCCCACAGCACGCCCGGATCTCGGGCCCACCCCCAAAACGGTGGGCCATACCACACCGATTTGGCCCAAAAATGCCCAGTTCGTGTCGTTTCACCCGTTTGTCCACCCAAATGGCCACAAAATTTTAAACAGACCATACTGGGATGATCCCCAACCTCCCTGACTCTCCCCGGTCAATTTTCGACCCACAACATGCCCGAACCCCGGGCCTACCCCCAAAACCGTGGGCTAGCACACCGTTTTGCCTGTTTTTCCTAACAAATGGCCACAAAAATTTAAAAGGACCATACTAGGATGATCCCAACCTCCCTGGAATGCCTCGGTCAATTTTTATCCCACAACGCGCCCGAATCTCGGGCCCACCCCAAAAACAGTAGGTTGTAGCACACCGATTTGGTCCAAAAATGCACCATTCGCGTCGCGTCGCCTGTTTGTCCACCCAAATGGCCACAAAAATTTAAAAAGACCATACTGGAATGATCCCCAACGTCCTTAGCATGCCTCGGTCGATTTTTGGCCTACATGACTCCCGTACCCTAGGTCCACCCCCAAAACCGTGGGCTATAGCACACCGATTTAGCCTGAAAATGCACCATTCGCGCTGTTTTGCACGTTTGTCCACCCAAATGGCCATAAAAATTTAAACATAGAAAACTGGGATGATCCCCAACCTCCTTGGCATGCCTTGGTCAATTTTTCGCACACAGTACGCCTGGAGCCTGGGCCCACCCCCAAACCGTGGGCCATATCACACCGATTTGGCTCGAAAATGCCCAATTTGAGCCATTTCACCCATTTGTCCACCCAAATGGCGACAAAAATTTAAACAGACCATACTGGGATGATCCCCAACCTCCCTAGCTTGCCCCGATTGAATTTTGGTCCAGAGCACGCCCGGACCCTAGGCCCAACCTCGAAACCGTGGGCTATTGTATACTGATTTGACCCAAAAACCCATTCGCGCCGTTTTGCCCGTTTATCCTCCCAAATGTCCACGAAAGTTTAAATGGTCCATACTGGGATGATTCTCAACCTCCCTGTTATGCCCTGGTCGATTTGTGGCCCACTTCACGTGCGGACCCCGGGCTCACCCCCAAAACCGTAGGCTATAGAACCCCAATTTGGCCTAAAATGCCCTGTTCCTGCTGTTTCACCCATTTGTCTACCCAAATAGACACAAAAATTTAAAAGAACCATACTGGGATGATCCCTAACCTCCCTAGCACACCTCGGTTGATTTTGAACCTGCAGCACGCCCGGAACCCGAGGCCACCCCCAAAATCGTGGGCTATAGCACACCGATTTGGCCCAAAAATACCCCGATCAAATTATAGCCCACAGAATTGCCGAACCTGCCCACCTTTGAAACAGTAGGCTATAGCACACCGATTTGGCCCAAAAATGCCTCGTTCGTGCCGTTTCTCCCGTTTGTCCTCCCAAATGGCCAGAAAAATTTAAATGGACCACACAAGAATGATCCCCAACCTTCGTGACATGCGCCGATTGATTTTTGTCCCACTGTGCACTTGAACTCCGGGCCCACCCCCAAAACTGTGGGCTATAGCACACCGATTTGGCTCGAAAATGCCTCGTTCATGCCGTTTCGCCCATTTGTCCACCTAAATAGCCCCAAAAATTAAAAAGGACCACACCGGGATGATTCCCAACTTCCCTGGCATGCCCCGATCAATTTTCAGCCTACAGCACGCCTGGACCCCAGGCCCACCCCTAAAACCGTGGGCTATAGCCCACTGATTTGGCCCTAAAATGCCCCGTTTGTGCCGTTTTGCCCGTTTGTCCACCCAAATGGCCACAAAAATTTAAACGGACAACACTGGATGATCCCCAACCTCCCTGTCATGGCCCGGTCGATTGTTGGCCCACGGCACGCCCGAACACCGAGCCCACCCCCAAAACCGTGGGCTATAGCTCACCGATTTGGCTAAAAAATGCCCCATTGGCGCTGTATAGCTCGTTTGTCCACCCAAATAGCCACAAAAATTTAAACGGACCATACTGGGATGATCCTCAACCTCTTCGACATTCCCCGGTCAATTTTTAGCCCATAGAATACCCGAACACTCCCACCCCCAAAAACGTGGGCTATAGCACACCATTTTTAACCAAAAATGCCTCATTCGCGCCATTTCTCTCGTTTGTCCTCCCAAATAGATATGAAAATTTAAACGGACCACACTAGGACAATCCCTAACCTCCCTGTCACACCTCGGTAAATTTTCATCCCACTACACGCCCGAAACCTAGGCCCACCCCCAAAACCGTGTGCTATAGCATATCGATTTGGCTAAAAAATGCCCCATTCTCGCCGTTTCACCCGTTTATCCACCCAAATAGCCATGAAAATGTAAATGGACCACAATGAGATGATCCCCAACCTACCTGGCACATCCCAATCAATTTTCAACCCACAGCACACTCGAACCCCAGGCCCACCCTAAAACCGTGGGCAGTAGCACACCGATTTGGCCTTAAAATGCCCCGTTAGCGCCGTTTTACCCGTTTGTCCACCCAAATTGCCATGAAAATTTTAAAGGACGACACTAGGATGATCCCCAACCTCCTTGGCATGCTTCGGTCGATTTTTGGTCCACATAAGCCCGGAGTCCCGGCCCACCCCCAAAATCGTGGGCCATACCACACCAATTTGGCTTGAAAATGCCCAGTTCGCGTCGTTTCACCCGTTTGTCCACCCAAATGGCCACAAAAATTTAAACAGACTACACTGGGATGATCCCCAAACTCCCCGGCATACCTCAGTTGATTTTCGGCCCACAGCACGCCTGGACCTACCCCCCAAACCGTAGGCTATAGCATACCGATTTGGCCCAAAAATGCCCCGTTCGCACCGTTTTGCCTGTTTGTCCACCCAAATGGCCACAAAAATTTAAACAGACCACACTGAGACGATCCCCAACCTCCCTGGCATGCCCCGGTCAATTTTCAGCCCGCTGTGCGCCTGAATCCCGAGCCCACCTCCAAAACCGTGGGCTATAGCACATCAATTTTGGCCCAAAAATGCCTCGTTCGCGCCATTTCACCCATTTTTCCACCCAAATGGCCATAAAAATTTAAACGAACCACACTGGGACGATCTCCAACTTCCCTGGCATGCTTCAGTCGATTTTCGGCTGACATCACGACTGGACCCTAGTCTCACCCCCAAAACTGTGGGCTATAGCACACTAATTTGGCCTCGAAAATGTCCTATTCGCACTGTTTCACCCGTTTGTCCACCCAAATAGCCATGAAAATTTAAACGGACCATACTGGGACAATCCCCAACCTCCTTGGCATGCCTCGATCAATTTTTAGCACACAGCACGCCCGGAGCCCAGGCCCACCCCCAAAACCGTGGGCCATACCACATCAATTTTCCCCAAAAATGCCCAGTTTATGCCGTTTCACCCGTTTGTCCACCCAAATGGCTACAAAAATTAAAACAGACCACACTGGGATGATCCCTAACTTCCCTAGCACGCTCCGATCAATTTTTGTCCCACAGCACGCCCGGACCCTGGGTCTACCCCTAAAACCGTGGGCTATAGCACGCCTATTTGGCCCAAAAATGCCCCGTTCGTGCCGTTTCACCCGTTTATCCACCCAAATGGCCACAAAAATTTAAACGGACCATACTAGGATGATCCCCAACCTCCTTGGAATGTCTCGATTGATTTTTAACCAACAGAACGCCTGAACCCCGGGCCCACCCCAAAAACTGTGGGCTATAGCACACCGATTTGGCCTTAAAATGCCCCGTTCGCGCCGTTTTGCTCGTTTGTCCTCAAAAATTTCCATGAAAATTTAAACGGACCATACTAAGATAATCCCCAGCCTCCCTGGTACTCCCCGGTTGAATTTTGACCTACTGCACGCTCAAAACCTGGGCCCACCCCCAAAACCATGGGCTATAGCACATCGATTTGGCCCAAAAATACCCCGTTTAAGCCGTTTTCCTTGCTTGTCCACCCAAATTGACACAAAAATTTAAATGGACAATACTGGGATGATCCCCAACCTCCTTGGCATGCCTTGATCAATTTTCGATCCACAAAACTCCCGAACGCCCAGCCCACCCCCAAAATCGTGGGCTATAACACATCGATTTGGCTTGAAAATGCCCCATTCTAGCCGTTTTGCCCGTTTGTCCACCCAAATGGACACAAAAATTTAAATAGACCACATTGGGACGATTGCCAATCTCCTTGGATTATCTCGGTCTATTTTTGTTCCACATCACACACGCACCCCAGGCCTACCCCCAAAACCATGGGCTATAGAACATCGATTTTGCCCGAAAATGCCCCGTTCGTGTAGTTTCTCCCGTTTCTCCACACAAATGGAAATGAAAATTTAAATGGACTATACTGGGATGATCCCCAATCTCCCTGACATGCCCCGATCAATTTTCAGCTAGCAGTTCGCCCCACCCCCGGGCCCACCCCCAAAACCGTGGGCTATAGCACATCGATTTGGCTTTAAAATACCCCGTTCGAGCCGTTTCACCCGTTTGTCTACCCAAATGGCCACGAAAATTAAAACGTACCATACTGTAATGATCCCCAATCTCTCTGGCTTACCCCGATTTATTTTTTTCCCAGATCACGCATGGACCCCGAGCTCACCCCCAAAACCGTAGGCTATAGCACACCGATTTGCCCCGAAAATGTCCCGTTCGCGTCGTTTCGCCCGTTTGTCCACCCAAATGGCCACAATAATTTAAACAGACCATATTGTGATGATCCCTAACCTCCTTGTCATGCCTCGATCAATTCTCAATTAATAGTATGCCCGAAACTCGGGCCCACTCCCAAAACCATGGGCTATAGCAATCTCGATTTGGCCCAAAAATGCCCCGTTCACGCTGTTTCGCTCGTTTGTTCACCCAAATGTCCACAAAATTTAAACGGAACATACAGGGATGATCGTTAACCTCTCAGGCAGGCCTCGGTCTATTATTGCCCCCCGTAACGCTCGGACCCGCCCACCCCCAAAACCGTGGCCTATAGCACTCCGATTTGGCCCAAACATGTCTCATTCACGCCGTTTCGCCCGTTTGTCCTCCTAAATGGCCACAAAATTTATATGGACCATACTAGGATGATCCCCAACCTCCCTGGCATACCTTGGTAAATTTTCAGCCCACTGCGCGCCCGAATTCGGGGCTCACCCCTAAAACCGTGGGCTATAGCTCACCGATTTGGCCTAAAAATGCACCGTTCGTGCCGTTTCGCCCGTTTGTCCTCCCAAATGGACACAAAAATTTAAATGGACCACACTCAAATGATCCCCAACTTCCCTGGAATGCCCTAGTCGGTTTTTGTCCCACAGCACGCCCGAACCCAGGGCCACCCCCAAAACCGTCGGCTATAGCACACTGATTTGGCTCGAAAATGCCCTATTCGAGCCGTTACGCCTGTTTATCAACCCAAATAGCCACAAAAATTTAAACGGACCACATGGGGAGGATCCCCAACCTCCATGGCACGTCTCGATCGATTTTTGACCCACAACACGCCTGAACCTCAGGCCCACCCCCAGAACTGTGGGCTATAGCACACCGATTTGGCCTGAAAATGCCCTGTTCATGCCGTTTCGCCCGTTTGTCCACGCAAATTGCCAAGAAAATTTAAACGGACCATATTGGGATGATACCCAACCTCCCCGGTATTCCCCGATCAAATTTTGGCCCACAGCATGCTCGGACCCTGGGCCCACCCCCAAACCATGGGCTATATCACACTGATTTAGCCCGAAAATACCTCTTTCACGTTGTTTCTTCTGTTTGTCCACCCAAATGGCCACGAAAAATTTAAATAGACAACACTGTGATGAACCCCAACCTCCCTGGCACGCTCGAACCCCCGGGCCCACCCCTAAAACCGTGGGCTATAGCACACAGATTTGGCCCAAAAATGCCCCATTCGCACCGTTTTGCCTATTTGTCCACCGAAATGGCCACAAAAAATTAAACGAACAACACTGAGATGATCCCCAACTTCCCTGGAAATTCCCGGTCGATTTTTGGCCCACAGGACGCCCGGACCCCAGGCCCACCTCCGAAATCGTGGGCTATAGCACATCGATTTGGACGAAAAATGCCCTGTTCGAGTCGTTTCGCTCGTTTGTCCTCCCAAATGGCCACAAAAATTTAAACGGAGCATACTACAATGATCCCCAACCTCCCTGGCAAGCCCTGGTTGATTTTTGGCACACAGCACGCCCGGACCTCAGGCCCACCCCCAAAATCGTGGGCTATAACACATCAATTTGGCCCGAAAATGCCCCGTTCGAGCCGTTACGCCCGTTTGTCCTCCCAAATGGACACAAAAATTTAAACATACAACACTGGGATGATCCCAAACCTCCCTGGCATGCCCCGGTCAATTTTTCTCCCACAGTATGCCCGGAGCCCTGGCCCACCCTTGAAACTGTGGGCTATAGCACACCAATTTGGCCCAAAAATTTCCCATTTGCGTTGTTTCACCCGTTTTTCCACTCAAATAGCCACGAAGATTTAAAAAGAACACACTGGGATGATCCCCGACCTCTCTGGCATGCCCTGGTCGATTTTCATTCCACAACATGCTCGAACCCTGGGCCCACCATCAAAATCGTGGGCTATAGCACACCGATTTGACCCGAAAACCCATTCGCGTTGTTTCCCCGTTTTTCCTCCCAAATGGACATGAAAAATAAAATTTTCCACATTTGGATGATCCCAACCTACCTGGTACGCCCCGAATGATTTTCCCCGTTCCAGCCGTTTCGCCCGTTTGTCCACCCAACTGGCCATGAAAATTTAAACGGACCATATTGGGATGATCCCCAACATCTCTGCCACGTACCAGTCTATTTTTATCCGATATCAAGCACGGACCACAGGCCCACCCGCGAAACCGTGGGCGATAGCACACCGATTTGGCTCGAAAATGCCCCATTCACGCTGTTTTGCTTATTTGTCCACCCAAATGGCCACAAAAATTTAAAAAAACCACACTGGGATGATCCCCAACCTCCCTGGCATGCCCTGATCTATTTTTGGCCCACAGAATGCCCGAACCCGTCCACCTCAAAAACTGTGGGCTATGGCACACCGTTTTTGCCCAAAAATGCCTCATTCATTCCATTTTGCCCGCTTGTCCTCCCAAATGGATACAAAAATTTAAATGGACCACACAGGGATGATTCCCAACCTCCCTGGCACACCCTGGTCGATTTTAGCCCACTCCACGCCAGGACCCTGGGCCCACTCCCGCATTTGTCCACCCAAATGGCCACAAAAATTTAAACAGACAACACTGGGATAATCCCAACTTCCCTGGTAATCCCCGATCAATTTTTGTCCCTCAGAATGCTCGGACCCACCCACCGCCAAAACCGTGGGCTATAGTACACCGATTTTGCCCAAAAATGCCTCGTTCGCGCCATTTCGCCCGTTTGTCCTACCAAATAGCTACGAAAATTTAAAAGGACAATACTGAGATAATCTTCAACCTCCCTGGAATGCCCCAGTCAATTTTTAGACCATGGCGCGCCCGTACCCTAAGCCCACCCCTGAAACCGTGGGCTATAGCACACCGATTTGGCTCGAAAATGACCCGTTCATGCCGTTTTGCCCGTTTGGCCATCCAAATTGAAACAAAAATTTAAACAAACGACACTGGGATGATCCCCAACTTCCCTGGAATATCCCAGTCGATTTTCGGTCCACAACACTCCTGGACACTAGGCCTATCCCCAAAACCATGGGCTATTGCACATCGATTTGGCCCGAAAATGCCCCATTCGCGCTATTTTGCCTGTTTGTCCATCCAAATGGCCATGAAAATTTAAATGGACCACACTGGGATGATCCCCAACCTCCCTGTATGAATCGGTCGATTTTTTTCCCACAGAACGCCCGAACCCTGAGCCCACTCCCAAAATCATGGGCCATAGCACACCAATTTAGCCTGAAAATGCCCAGTACGCGCCATTTCACCTGTTTGTCCACCCAAATTGCCACAAAAATTTAAACGGACCACACTGGGATGAACCCCAACTCTCTGGAATTTCCCGGTAAATTTTCTTCCCACAAAACGCCCGGACCCCAGGCCCACCCCCGAAACCATAGCATACCGATTTGGCCCAAAAATGCCCCATTTGCGCTATTTCGCCCGTTTTTCCACCCAAATAGCCACTAAAATTTAAATGGACCACACGAGGATGATACCCAACCTCTCTGACACGTCCCAATCGATTTTTGACCCACAGCACGCCTGAACCCCAGGCCCACCCCCAAAACCATGGGCTATAGCACACCGATTTGGCCTGAAAATGCCTCGTTCGCGCCGTTTCACCCGTTTGTCCATGTAAATTTCCACTAAAATTTAAACGGACCACACTGGGATGATCCCCAACCTCCCTGGTAAGACCCAGTCAAATTTTGACCCACAGCATGCTCGAACCCTGGTCCCACCCTCAAAACCATGGGCCATAGCACACAGATTTAGCACGAAAATGCCCCGTTCGCGCCGTTTTGCCAGTTTGTCCACCCAAATGGCCACAAAAATTTAAATGGACAACATTATGATGATCCCTAACGTCCCAAGCATGTCCCAATTTATTTTTGGCCCATAGCACGCCCGAACCCCGAGCCCACTCCCAAAACCGGTGGCTAGAGCACATCGATTTGGCCTAAAAATGCCCCGTTCTGCTATTTTGCCCGTTTCAAATGGCCATAAAAATTTAAACGAACCATACTAGGATGATCCCAAACTTCCCTGGAAAGCCCCGGTCAATTTTTGGCCCACAACACGCCTGGACACCTGGCCCACCCCCAAAACCGTGGGCTATAGCACACCAATTTGGCCCGAAAATGCCCCGTTCGCATTGTTTAGCTTGTTTGTCCTCCTAAATGGCCACAAAAATTTAAACGGAGCATACTGGGACTATCCTCAAACTTCTTGGCACACCCCGATAAATTTTTGGCCCACTGCATGCCCGGACCCCCGGCCCACCCCTAAAATCGTGGGCTAGAGCACACCGATTTGGCCCAAAAATGCCTCGTTCGCGCTGTTTCGCCTGTTTGTCCACCCAAATGGCCAAGAAAATTTAAACGGATCACAATGGGATTATACTCAACCCCCTTGGCATGCCTCGATCAATTTTCAGCCCACAGTATGCCCGAAACCTAGGCCCACCCCCAAAATCGTAAGCCGTACTGCACCAATTTGGCTCGAAAATTCCCAGTTTGCGCCATTTCACCCGTTTGTCCACCCAAATGGCCACAAAAATTTAAACGGACCATACTGGGATGATCCCCAACCTCCTTGACATGCCCTAATTGATTTTTGGGCCACCACACGCCTGGATCCCGCGCCTACCCCCAAAATCGTGGGCTATAGCAGACCGATTTGGCCCAAAAATGCCCCATTCGCGCTGTTACACCCGTTTATCCACCCAAACTGCCACGAAAATTTAAACGGACCTCACTGGGATGATCCTCAACCTTCCTGGAATATCCCAATCGATTTTCGACCCACAACACGCACGAACCCCGAGCCCACACTCAAAACCATGGGCTATAGCACACTGATTTGGCATGAAAATGCCCCGTTCGCGCCGTTTCACCCGTTTGTCCACCCAAATTGCCACGAAAATATAAATGGACCACATTGGGATGATCCCCAGCCTCCCTGGTATGCCCCAGTCAAATTTAGGCCCACACACACCCGAACCCCGGACCCACCCCCGAAACCATGGGCTATAGCACACCGATTTCTCCCGAAAATGCCCCGTTCGTGCCGTTTCGCCTGTTCGTCCACCCAAATGGCATCGAAAATTTAAATGGACAATACTGGGAAGATCCCCAACCTCCCTGGCATGCCTTGATCAATTTTTGGCCCACAGCATGCCCGAACCCCGGGCCCACCCCCAAAACCGTGGGCTATAGCACATTGATTTGGCCTGAAAATGCCCCGTTCGAGCCATTTCGCCAGTTTGTCCAGCCAAATAGCCACGGAAATTTAAACATACCATACTAGGATGACCCCCAAACCTCCCTACCTCGCCCCGATCTATTTTTCACCCACATCACGCATGGACCCCGGCCCGCCCCCAAAACCGTGGGCGATAGAACACCGATTTGGGCTGAAAATGCCCCGTTCGCGTCGTTTTGCCTGTTTGTCCAACCAAATGGCCATGAAAATTTAAACATAACATACTAGGATGATCCCCAATCTCCCTAACTCACCCCAATCTATTTTTGGCCCACATCACGCACGGACCCCTGGCCCACCCCCGAAACCGTAAGCTATCGCACACCAATTCGGCCCAAAAATGCATCGTTCGCATCGTTTCACACGTTTGTCCACCCAAATGGCCACGAAAATTTTAACGGACCATACTGGGATGATCCCCAACTTCCCTGTCATGCCTTGATTGATTTTTGATGCACAGTACGCCCGAAACTCGGGGACACCCCCAAAACCATGGGCTATAGCACACCGATTTGGCCTAAAAATGCCCCGTTCGTGTTGTTTCGCCTGTTTGTCCACCCAAATGGCCACGAAAATTAAAACGGACCACACTAGGACGATCTCCAACCTTCTTGGCACGCTTCGGTCAATTTTCAGCCCACAACACGCTCGAAACCCAGGACCACCCCCAAATCCGTAAGCCATACCACACCGATTTAGCTTGAAAATTCCCAGTTCGCGCTATTTCACTCGTTTGTCCACCCAAATGGCCACAAAAATTTAAACGGACCATACTGGGATGATTCCAAACCTCCCTGGCATACCCCGATTGATTTTCGGGCCACAGAACGCCCGTACCCCAGGATTACCCCAAAAATTATGGGCTATAGCACACTGATTTGGCTCGAAAATGCCCAGTTCGCACCGTTTCACCCGTTTATCAACCCAAATGGCCACAAAAATTTAAATGGACCACACTGGGATGATCCCCAACCTCCCTGAAATATCCCAATCAATTTTTGAACCACAACACACACGAACCCTGGGCCCACCCTCAAAACCATGGGCTATAGCACACCGATTTGGCCTGAAAATGCCCCGTTTACGCTGTTTCGCCTATTTGTCCACCCAAATTGCCACGAAAATTTAAACGGACCATACTGGGATGATCCCCAACCTCCTTGGTATGCCCCGATCAAATTTTGGCCAACAACATACCTAAACCTCGGGCCCACCCCCAAAACCATGGGCTATAGCACACCGATTTGGCCGGAAAATGCCCCATTCGTGCCGTTTTGCCTGTTTCTCCATTCAAATAGCCACAAAAATTTAAATGGACAATACTAGGATGATCCCCAACATCTTTGGCACATCCCAATTGATTTTTGGCCCACAGCACACTCGGACCTTGGGCCCACCACCCAAATCGTGGGCTATAACACATCGATTTAGCTTGAAAATACCCCGTTTGAGCCATTTCGCCTGTTTGTCCAACCAGATAGCCACAGAAATTTAAATGTACCACAATGGGATGATCCCCAATCTCCCTGACTTACCCCGGTCTATTTTTGGCCAACATCACGCACGGACCCCGGGCCCACCCCCTAAACCGTGGGCTATAGAACACCGATTTGGGATAAAAATGCCCCGTTCGCATCGTTTTGCCCGTTTGTCTACCCAAACGGCCACAAAAATTTAAACAAACCACAGTGAGATAATCCCCAATCTCCTTAGCTCACCTCGATCTAATTTTGGCCCATATCACGCACAGGCCCTAGCTCCACCCCCAAAACCGTAGGCTATAGCACGCCGATTTAGCCTAAAGATGCACCGTTCGCGTCGTTTTGCACGTTTGTCCACCCAAATGGCCACAAAAATTTAAATGGACCATACTGGGATGATCCCTAACTTCCCTTCCATGCCTCAATCAATTTTCAACGCACAGTATGCCCCAAACTTGGGGCCACCTCAAAAAACGTGGGCTATAACACATCAATTTGGCCCAAAAATGCCCCGTTCGTGCCGTTACGCCCGTTTGTCCTCCCAAATGACAACAAAAATATAAACGGACCATACTGGGATGATCCCAACCTCTCTGGCATGCCCCGATTTATTTTTGGCACGCAGCATGCCCGAATACCGAGCCCACCCCAGAAACCGTGGGCTATAGCACACTGATTTGGCCAAAAAATGCCTGTTTCTACCGTTTCACCTGTTTGTCCACCCAAATAGCCACGGAAATTTAAACAAAACATATTGAGATGATCCTCGACCTCCCTGTCACGCCCCGATCGAATTTTGGCCCAGAAAACACCTGGACCACGGGCCCACCCTCGAAACTGTGGACTATAGCCCACCGATTTGACCCAAAAACATATTCGCGCTTTTTCGCCTGTTTGTCCTCCCAAATGGCCATGAAAATTTAAACGGTCCACATTGGGAGGATTCCCAACCTCCCTAGTATGCCCCGGTCTATTTTTTGCCAATATCACGCCCGGACCCTAGGCCCACCCCCAAAACCGTGGGCTATAGCAAATCGATTTCGCTCAAAAATGCCCCGTTCGAGCTATTTTGCCAGTTTATCCACACAACTGACCACAAAATTTTAAAAAAGCATATTGGGATGGTCCCCAACATCTCTGGCATGACCCGGTCTATTTTTGGCACACATCACGCACGGATCCCAGGCCCAACCCCAAAACCGTGGGCTATAGCACACTGATTTGGCTAAAAAATTCCCTATTCACACTGTTTTGCTCGTTTGTCTACCCAAATGGCCACAAAAATTTAAACGGACCACACTGGGATGATTCCCAATCTCCCTGGCATGTCCCGATCAATTTTTGGCCTACAGAATACTCGAAACCACCCACCCCCGAAACCATGGGTTATAACACACCATTTTTGTCCAAAAATGCCTTGTTCGCGACATTTCGCCCGTTTCTCTGCAAAAATGGCTACGAAAATTTAAACGGAGCATATTGGGACGATCCCCAACCTCTCTTGCACATCCCAGTTGATTTTTAGCCCACTTCACACCTAGACCCTGGGCCCACACCCAAAACCGTTGGCTATAGCACACCGATTTGGCTCAAAAATGCCCCGTTCACGCTGTTTTGCCCGTTTGTCCACCAAAATTGCCTTGAAAATTTAAACCAACGACACTAGGATGATCCTTAACCTCTCTGTCATGCCCTGGTCAATTTTTTACCTGCAGCACACTAGGACCCAGGGCCCACCCCCAAATCGTGGGCTATAGCACACTGATTTAGCATAAAAATGCACCGTTCGCGCTATTTCGCCCGTTTGTCCACCCAAATGACCCTAAAAATTTAAATGGACTACACTGGTATGATCCCCAACTTACCTGGCAAGCCTCTGTCATTTTTTGGCCTACAGCACGCCCGGACCCCAGGCCCACCCCCGAAACTGTGGGCTATAGCACACCAATTTGGTCTGAAAATGCCCCATTCGCACCGTTTTGCCCGTTTGTCCACCCAAATGGCCACAAAAACTTAAACGGACTATACTGGGATGATCCCCAACCTCCCTGGCACACCTCGGTCATTTTTCAGCCCACTGCACGCCCGGACCCCGGGCCCACCCCCAAAACCATGGGCTATAGCACACCGATTTGGTCTGAAAATGCCCAGTTCACGCTGTTTCACCCGTTTTTCCACCAAATGGCTATGAAAATTTAAACAGACCAAATTGGGATGATCCCAACCTCCTTGGCATGTCTCGGTCAATTTTTGGCCCACATCACGCTCGAAGCTCCAGCCCACCCCAGAAACCGTGGGCTATACCACGCCGATATAACCCGAAAATGGCCAGTTCGTGATGTTTCACTTGTTTGTCCATCCAAATGGCCACAAAAATTTAAACAGACCACACTGGGATGATCACCAACCTACCTGGAAAGCACGACCAATTTTCGGCCCACAGCACGCTCGAACCACGGGCCTAACCCCAAAACCGTGCGTTATAGCACACCGATTAGGCCCAAAACTACCCCGTTCGCGCCATTTCTCCCGTTTGTCCACCCAAATTGCAAAGAAAATTTAAACGGACCACATTGGGATGATCCCTAACCTCCCTGGTACGTCCTGGTCAAATTTTGGTCCACAGCACACCCGGACCTTGGGCCCACCCTCGAAACCATGGGCTATAGAACACCGATTTGGCCCAAAAATGCCCCATTAGCATCGTTTTGCCTTTTGTCCACCCAAATGACAACAAAAAATTAAATAGACAACACTGGGATAATCCTCAACCTCCCTGGCATGCCCCGGTCGATTTTTGGACAACAGCACGCCCGAACCCAGGGCGCACCCCCAAAACCGTGGGCTATAGCACACCGATTTGGCCCGAAAATGCCCCGTTCACGCCGTTTCGCCCATTTGTCCACCCAAATGGCCATAAAATTTAAATGGACCACACTGGGACGATCCCCAACTTCCCTGGCAAGCCTTTATCAATTTTTGTCCCACAACACGTCCGGACCCCAGGCCACCCCCGAAACTGTGGGCTATAGCACACCAATTTGGCCTGAAAATGCCCCGTTCACACCGTTTGACCCGTTTGTCCACCCAAATGTCCATAAAAATTTAAACGTACCATACTGGGAGGATCCCCACCCACCCTGGCACACCTCGGTCGATTGTTAGCTCATAGTATGCTCGGACCCCCGGGCCCACCCCTGAAACCGTGGGCAATAGCACACCGATTTGGCCCAAAGATGCCCTGTTTGTGCTTTTTCGCCCGTTTGTCCACCCAAATAGCCACAAAAATTTAAACGAAATACACTGGGATTATCCCCAACCTCCCTGGAATGCCCCAGTCGATTTTCAGCCCAGAACACGCCTGTACCCCGATCCCACCCTTGAAAGCGTGGGCTATATCACACCGATTTGACTCGAAAACCCATTCGCGTAGTTTCACCCGTTTATCCTCCTAAATGGCAACAAAATTTAAATGGTCCATACTGGGATGATCCCAACCTCCCTGTCATGCCCCGATCAATTTCGTCCAACAACACGCTCGGAACCCGAGCCTACCCCCAAAACCGTGGGCTATAGCACATCGATTTGGCTCAAAAATGCCCCGTTCGAGCCGTTTCGCCCGTTTGTCCACCCAAAAGGCCACAAAAATTTAAATGGACCATATTGGTATGATCCCCAACCTCTATAGCAAGCCCCGGTCTATTTTTGGCCCACATCACGCATGGACCTTGGGCCCACCCCTAAAACCACGGGCTATAGCACACCGATTTGGCATGAAAATGCCTCGTTCATGCTTTTTCGCCCGTTAATCCACCCAAATAGTCACGAAAATTTAAATTGACCATACTGGGATGATCTTCATCCTCACTGGCATGCCTCGGTTGATTTTTTACCCACAACACGCTCGGAACCCGGGCCCACCCCCAAAACCGTGGGCAATAGTAAACCGATTTGGCCTGAAAATGCCCCATTTATGCCGTTTTGCTCGTTTGTCCACCCAAATGGCCACAAAATTTAAACAGACCACACTGGGATGATCCCAAACTCCCTGGCATGCCCCGATCAATTTTTGGCCCACAGAACGTCCGGACCCGCCCACCCCCAAAACCGTGGGCTATAGTACACCAATTTTGCACAAAAATGCCTCATTCACGCCATTTTACCCGTTTGTCTTACCAAATGGCTACGAAAATTAAAACAGACCATACTGGGATGATCTCCAACCTCCTAGGTACGTCCCGTTCAATTTTCAGCCCACTGCGCGCCCGGTCCCTAGGCCCACCCCCAAAATCGTAGGCTATAGCACACCGATTTGGCTCGAAAATGCCCCGTTCGTGCGGTTTCACCCGTCTGTCCACCTAATTGGCCATAAAAATTTAAACAGACCACACTTAGATGATCCCCAACTTCCCTGGCATGCCCCAGTCAATTTTCATCCCACAGCACGCCCGGACACCAGGCCCAGCCCCAAAACCATGGGCTATTGCACACTGATTTGGCCCGAAAAAACCGTATCCGCGCCGTTTCGGCTGTTTGTCTATTCAAGTGGCCACAGAAATTTAAACGGATCACACTGGGATGATCCCCAATCTCCCTAAATGGCCCAGTTTATTTTTGGACCACAGAACGCCTGGACCCCGAGCACACCCCCAAAATTGTGGGATATAGCACACCGATTTGGCCCTAAAATGCCCCGTTCGTGCCGTTTCTTCCGTTTATCCACCCAAATGGCAACGGAAATTTAAACAGACCACACAGGGGCGATCCCCAACCTCCCTGGCATATCCCAAATGATTTTTGACCCACAGCACGCCTGAACTCCGGGCCCACCCCCAAAACCGTGGGCTATAGCACACCGATTTGGCCTGAAAATGCCCCATTCACGCCGTTTTGTTCGTTTGTCCACCCAAATTGCCGCAAAAATGTAACGGACCACACTGGGATTATCCCCAACCTCCCTGGTATGACCTGGTTAAATTTTGGCCCACACCACACCCAGAAACTGAGCCCACCCCCAAAATCGTGGGCTATAGCACACGGATTTGGACCAAAAATGCCCTATTCGCCCCGTTTCGCCTGTTTCTCCACCCAACTGGCCACAAAAATTTAAACGGACAACACTGGGATGATCCTCAACGTATTTTTCATGCCCCGGTCAATTTTCGGCCCACAGTACGCTTGGAACCCAGGCTCACCCCCGATGTCGTGGGCTATAGCACACCGATTTGGCCCGAAAATACCCCATTTGCGCCGTTTTGCCCGTTTGGCCACCCAAATGGCTACAAAAATTTAAACAGACCACACTGGGACTATCCCCAACTTCCCTGGCAAGCCCTAGTCGATTTTTGGCCCACAGCACGCCCGGACCCCAGACCAACCCTCGAAACTATGGGCTATAGCACACCGATTTGGCCCGAAAATACCCCATTCCCGCCGTTTCACCCATTTGTCCACCCAAATGGCCACAAAAATTTAAACGGATCATACTGGGATGATCCCCAACCTCCCAGGCATGCCTCGATCAATTTTTGACCCACAACACTCTCGAAACCCGGGCCCACCCCCAAAACCTTGGGCAATAGCACACCGATTTGGCCTAAAAATGTTCCGCTCGCGCCGTTTTGCCCGTTTGTCCACACAAATGGCCACTAAAATTTAAATGGACCACACTGGGATGATACCCAACCTCCTTGGTATGCCCCAGCCAAATTTCGGCCATCAACACGCCCGGACCCCTGGCACCCCCCCGAAACCATGTGATATAACACACCGATTTGGCCCAAAAATGCCCCGTTAGCGCCGTTTCTCCTGTTTGTCCACCCAAATAGCCACGAGAACTTAAACGGACAACACTGAAACATCCTCAACCTCCCTGGGCCACCTCGATCGATTTTTGGCCCACAGCATGCACGGACCCCGAGCCCACCCACAAAACCGTGGGATATAGCACACCGATTTGGCTCAAAAATGCCCCATTCATGCCGTTTTTCCCATTTGTCCACCAAATATCCACAAAAACTTAAAAGGACCACACTGGGATGATCCCCAACTTCCGTGGCAAGCCCCGATCAATTTTTGTCCCATAGCACGCCCGGACCCCAGGCCCACCCCCAAAACTGTGGGCTATATAGCACACCAATTTGGCTCGAAAACACCCCGTTCATGCCGTTTTACCCGTTTGTCCTCCCAAATGGCCACAAAAATTTAAACAGACCACACTGGGACGATCCCAACCTCCCTGGCAGGCCTCGGTCGATTTTCGTCCCACATCATGCACAGACCCCCGGGTCCACCCCTGAAACCTTGAGCTATAGCACACCGATTTGGCCCAAAATGCCCCATTCGTGTCGTTTCGCTCATTTGTCCACCCAAGTGCCCACCAAAATTTAATGGAACACACTGGGATGATCCCCTGCCTCCCTGGTATACCCCGGTCGATTTTCAACCTGCATTACGCACGAACCCCAGGACCACCCTCGACACCATGGGCTATAGCGCACCAATTTAACCCGAAAACCCATTTTCGCCGTTTCACCCGTTTGTCCTCCCAAATGGTAATGAAAATTTAAACGATCCATACTGGGATGATTCTCAACCTCCCCGGCACGCCCCGGTCGATTTTTGGCCAACAGCACGCCCGGATCCCAGGCTCACCCCCAAAACCGTAGGCTATTACAGCAGATAGATTTGGCTAAAAAATGCCCCGTTCGAGCCGTTTTGCCCATTTGTCCACTTAAATGGACACAAAAATTTAAATGGACCACACTGGTACGATCCCCAACCTCCCTAGCACGTCCCGGTCAATTTTTGGCTCACAGAACGCTCGAACCCGCCCACCCCCAAAACCGTGGGCTATAGCACATTGATTTGGCGTAAAAACTCTGCGTTTGCGCCGTTTTGCACGTTTTCCCTCCCAAATGGCCACAAAAATTTAAACGGACCACACTGGGATGATCTTCAACCTCCCTTCCATGCCCCGTTCGATTTCGAGCCCACTGTGCGCCCGGACCCCGGGCCCACCCCCAAAACGCTAGGCTATAGCACACCAATTTTACTCGAAAATGCCCCGTTCACGCTATTTCTCCCGTTTGTCCACCCAAATGACCACAAAAATTTGAACATACCAAACTGGGACAATCGCCAATCTCCTTGGAATGCCTTGGTTGATTTTCGATCCACAGCACGCCCGAAGCCCGGCCCACCCCCAAAACCGTGGGCTATAGAACACCTATTTAGCCCGATAATTCTCCGTTCGCGCCGTTTTTCCCTTTTGTCCACCCAAATGGCCACAAAAATTTCAACGGAATACACTGGGATAATCCTCAACCTCCCTGGCAGGCTCCAATTAATTTTCTGCCCACAACACGCTCGGACCCCGGGCCCACCCAAAAATCGTGGGCTATAGCACACTGATTTGGCCCAAAAATGCACCATTCGCACTGTTTCGCCCGTTTGTCCACCCAAACAGCCATGAAAATTAAAACGGACCATACTGGGACGATCCCCTACCTACCTAGCCCACAACACGCTCGGAACCCAGGCTCACTCCCGAAGCCGTGGGCTATAGCACACCAATTTGGCCTGAAAATGCCCCGTTCGCGCCGTTTCGCCTGTTTGTCCACCAAAATGACCACAAAAATTTAAACCGGCCATAATGGGATGATTCCCAACTTCCCTGGCAAGCCCCGGTCGATATTTGGCCCACAGCACGCCCGGACCCCAGGCCCACCCCAAAACCGTGGGCAATAGCACACCGATTTGGTCCAAAAATGCCTCGTTCGCATCATTTCGCCCATTTATCCACCCAAATGGCCACGAAAAATTAAACGGACAACACTAGGACGATCCCCAACCTCCCTGGCATGCGTCGGTCATTTTTTAGCACACATCGCACTCGGACCCCAAGTCCACCCCAAAACCGTTGGCTATAGCACACCAATTTAGCCAAAAAATACCTCGTTCACGCTGATTCACCCATTTGTCCACCCAAATGGCCACGAAAATTTAAATGGACCACACTAGGATGATCCTCTACCTCTCTGGTATGCCTCGGTCAATTTTCAGCCCATAGTATGCTCGGACCCCGGGCCCACCCACAAAACCGTGGACTATAGCACACCGATTTAGCCTGAAAATGCCTCATTCGCACCGATTCGCTCGTTTGTCCACCTAAACAACCACAAAAATTAAAACGGACTATACTGGGACGATTCTCTACCTACTTTGCATGCCCAGGTTGATTTTCATCCCACAATACGCTCGAAACCCAGGCTCACCCCCGAAGCCGTGGGCTATAGCGCACCGATTTGGCTTGAAAATACCCCGTTCGTGCCGTTTTGCCCGTTTGTCCACCAAAATGTCCACAAAAATTTAAACCGACCACACTGGGACGATCCTCAACTTCCCTGGCAAGCCTCGGTCGATTTTTGTCCCACAGCATACCCGGACCCCAGGCCCACCCCCAAAACCGTGGGCTATAGCACACTGATTTGTCCCAAAAATACCCCGTTCACACCATTTTGCCCATTTTTGCCCGACCTCCCTGGCATGCCCCGATTGATTTTCAGCCCACAGCACGCCCGGACCTTAGGCCCACCATCAAAACCGTGGGTTTTAGCGGGGTCCGAGCGTATTGTGGGCCAAAAATCGACCAAGGCGTGCAAGGGAGGTTAGGGATCATACCAATGTGGTCCATTTATATTTTAGTGGTCATTTGGGTGGATAAACGAGCAAAACAACACGAACGGGGCATTTTCGGGCCAAATCGGTGTGCTATAGACCACGGTTTAGGGGGTGGGATAGGGGTCCATGAGTGTTGTGGGTCAAAAATCGATCGGGGCGCGCCAGGGAGGTTGGGGATCGTACCAGTGTGGTCCGTTTAAATTTTTGTGGCCATTTGCGTGGTCAAACGGGCAAAACGGCACGAACGGGGCATTTTTGGGCCAAATCAGTGCATAATAGCCCGCTGTTTCGGGGATGGGCCCGGGGTCCGGACGTGATGTGGGCTAAAATTTGAACAAGGTATGCCACGGAGGTTGGGGATCATCCTAGTATAGTCTGTTTAAATTTTTGTGGCCATTTGGGTGGACACACAAGCGAAACGGCCGAACGGGGCATTTTCAGGCTAAATCAGTGTGCTACAGCACACAGGTTTGGGGGTGGACCGGGGTCCGGGCGTGTTGTGGGACAAAAATCGACCAAGGCATGCCAGAGAGGTTAAGGATGGTCCCAGTATGGTACATTTAAATTTTCGTGGTCATTGGGCGGACAAACGGGCGAAACGGCGCTAACGGGGCATATTTGAGCTAAATTAGTGTGCTATAGCCCATGGTTTTGGGGGTGGGCCAGGGGTTGGGCGTGATGTGGGCGAAAAATGGACCAGGTCATGCTGGGGAGGTTGGGGATCATCCCAGTGTGGTCAGTTTAAATTTTTGTGGCCATTTGGGAGGACAAACGGGCAAAAACGGCGAGAACGGGGCATTTTCGATCCAAATCGGTGTGCTATAGCCCACGGTATTGGGGGTGGGCCCTGGTTACGAGCGTACTGTGGACCAAAAATTGATCGGGGTATGTCAGAAAGGTTAGGAATCATCCCAGTGTAATCCTTTTAAACTTTCATGGCCATTTGGGAGGACGAACGGGCAAAACGAGTGAACTGGGCATTTTCGGGCAAAAGCGGTGTGCTATAGGCCACAGTTTCGGGGGTGTACCCAGGGTCCGGGCGTGCTGTAGGCCAAAAATCAACCAGGGCATGCCAGGGAGGTTGGGGATCATCCTAGTGTAGTTCGTTTAAATGTTCGTGGCCATTTGGGTGGACAAACAATTGAACGGGGCATTTTCAGGCCAAATCGGTGTGCTATAGCCCACGGTTTTAAGGGTGGGCCCGGTGTTTGGGCGTGCTGTGGGCCAAAAATTGATTGGGGTGTGCCATGGAGGTTGGGGATCATCCCAGTGTGGTCCGTTTAAATTTTCGTAGCAATTTGGGTGGACAAACGAGCGAAATGGCTCGAACGGGGCATTTTCGTGCCAAATCGGTGTGCTATAGCACATGGTTTTGGGGGGTGGGCATGCGGTACGGATGTGCTGTTGGCCAAAAATTGATCGGGGTGTGACAGAGAGGTTGTGGATCATCCCAATGTGGTCCGTTTAAATTTTTGTGGCCATTTGGGTGGACAAACGAATGAACGGGGTATTTTTTAGCCAAATCGGTGTCCTATAGCCTACGGTTTTGGGGGAGGGATCGGGGTCCGAGCGTGCTGTGGGTCGAAAATCAACTGTGGCGTGCCAAGGAGGTTGGGTATCATTCCAGTGTGGTTCGTTATAATTGTTTTGGCCATTTGGGCGGACAAACAGGCGAAACGGCGCGAACGCGGGATTTTTGGGCCAAATCGGTTTGTTGTTGTTATGCCTCAAATCCTATTGGGGCGGACCGGCACCCGTAACCAAGGAGCCCCGGGAGAACCTTCTCACAACCTTATACTTCCCATGCATACCTCTATGACAACCCAAAATTCGGACAGCATCATGCCGCATATAAAAGAAAATAATCACCTGTATAAGCTCGAGCACACATATATATGTATATACAATACTTGGTCGTTGAAGCCATCACGTCTATTAACAAAACACCACCTTGGCTGTACATTAGGTCTACAAAGCTTCTAGACAATACACAGAGTTTAACTAAGGTCGGGACACACCCTGCCATATAACTAACTTCTATAAAATACCAAAAGTGACTGGATATGACACGGAAAACCCCGAAGTAAATTAGAGCTCACCAAAAGCAGCTAGATATCCTAGCTCCTACTTGTGCGGTGTATGAGCTGAAGTACCTGTGCCTGCAACATAAAATGCAGGTTCCCCGTGGGGGAAGTCAGTATGAAATATGTACTGAGTATGTAAAGCTGTAGATAATCACATATGATATAGGAGCTCAATAGAATTCAGAAACAAGTGAATAAATTGTAATAGGAGTGGACCACACTTACTAGAACTTGTGACAACCTGTACATTGTATTTATTCAATCACTTTACCTTCGTTCTTATCATCTTTGTAATCATTACTGCACTGTACTATGACCATTGGGTTGCCTCCAGTACATATCAACTGGGATCGACCCATGATAGACTTATGCCCCTGGGATACCACCCATAAACACATAAATAGGGATCGACCCATGATAGTCTTATTCCCCTGGGATACCACCCGATAAGAGAGAACTTCCATCACTTAGTTCAATTGATGTTTTAGATTGTTATTTCGGTCGCCACCGCATTTTTGATACTTTGAATCAATGATACATCAATAAGAGACATATAAATAGACCATCAATGCAATAAAAATGAAGTAAGAACTCATTGGCACATCAATGAAGTGTTTTGGAGTCATCAATGCCATAACAATGAAGTAGGAACTTATTGGTATATCAATGAAACGTTTTGGAGTCATTAATAGCACATGGATCTTCTTTGAGTAACCGGATACCTTCTGACATTCATTAGTGCAATAAACATGTAAGATTTGGAAAACAAGTATTGGAATGTCTTGACATCTTGTAGGGTGGAAACAAGTTCATTGGTAACGTAGGACATCATACAAAACCATTATGGATCACATGTTATTGAATAACTTTGGAAACTTTCTTAATAGAACAATTGTTCACTTTCATGCCAAAGATATGGTATAGAGTATGCTTTACATACCTGACTGTCAACCTTCAATACTAGTCCCAAATGGACTTCCCGTCTTTTCGGATTACTTATCTACAATGAACATATATAGAAATCTAGTATTAGCAACCAAACGTCACAATTCAATTATTTGAATTCACCAAACTAGTTGTTAAGTAGTAAGCCTTAATTACACCATAAAGGGTGTCACTTTAACCCTCTTATACTCCAATTACATTCACATGCCATGTATATTAATACAACATCCTCCAATATCAAGTTTGGATTCATTTATCCTTCCAACCAATCCATTAAACCAAATTGAGCCATAGACATGAATAAACATCAATTCAATAGTATATCACCATATCCACCTTCCATAACTCAATTACCATATCCACCTTCCACAATTCAATACAACAAAACCATGCAAAATAGTCCATAACCCTATTTCCATCACCTTTCAATAACAACCAATACATATAATCCTCCTTCACACATATACATATGGAAAAGAACAAAGGCAAACAATATTCATACCTTAGAATTCACCTCTTGATTATGCAATCCTTTTTTCACAATAATAGGTGTCGTTCGAAGCTCTCGAGATGAAAAACGCAGTTATCGAATTACTTTGGAATTTCTACTGTTGAATCAAAAGTAATTTAAAGGTCAAATTTGGCTAGGGTTTCTTCTTTATCAATGATTTATGATGAAAATGATCTTTTGAACTCATATACATGTATATATACACATATTCCCATCCATAATATAATAGGAAATGACCAAAATGCCTTTAAAATTTAAATAATGTCAAATCTGTCCTTTGGTGGACTGTTTTGATAAGCTAAAGTAGATCAACCATAACTCTTTGATCCAATATATGATTTGGGTGAAATTGGTATAGTTAGAAGGATAATTCAAAGGTCTTTCATTTAATATAAAGTAGGACATCCAGTTCGTCATGTACAAGGAGTTATGGTCGTTTGAAGTTGACCCTAAAAATTTGTTTTGATAGGCTGAAGTAAAACTAGTATAACTCCTTACTCAGACGTTGGATATGGATGAAACCAATTGCATTGGAAAGAAGACTCAAATATATTTCTTTTAATAGGTCAAATCTCTCCCAGTTCATTATATTAAGGTATTTATGATTGTTCGAATTTGACCTAAAAATTCGGCTGGCCTCAGTAGTTTGTGTGCAGAAAATTTTCCTGCACATTTACTATTCCCAAATATCCCGGCCACCGTTTTATAGTTTCGAAAGTGCTTTATTATATCCGAAACCTATCCATTTTTGGAAATCTTTATATCGTTGGAAAGATTATTCAATAACCTTCGCATGGAACCATCGTGGGCAAATTCCAGTATAAATAAAATAAAAAATAAATTCCATATAAATAAGACCAATACACATACTTGAATATGCCAATACACGTACTTGAATATGGGGTGTTACATCCTTCCCCCCTTTAGGACATTCGTCCTCGAATGTTAGCGTAGTTATTCAACCAAAACAAGTTCAAGTCCATCATTAATATTCACATCATCACATAAATACTATGCATATATATAAAAAACTTTCTTGTTAAAGTTCTAACTCCATTTCTCAAACTTCCTCTTCATCTTTGAACAAATGAGGGTACTTAGATTTCATTGCTTCCTCAGCTTCCCATGTAATCTCTTCCCTTTGACGATTTCTCCAACGTACTTTCACAGATGCTATCTCTTTATTTCTCATCTTCTTAACTTGGCGATCTAGAATAGCAATAGGCACTTCCTCATAGGTAAGATCTTCCGCAACTTGCACATCCTCAATAGAAGTGATATGTGATGGATCTCCAATGCGCTTTCGAAGCATTGATACATGAAATACCGAATGTACTGATGAGAGCTCTTGGGGTAGCTCTAATTCATATGCAACTTGTCCAAACCTTCGAGTGATCTTATACGGGACTATATAACGTGGACTCAACTTCCCTTTCTTGCAAAATATCATCACCCCTTTCATTAGTGATACCTTCAAAAATACCCAATAACCTATAGAAAACTCTAGCTGTCTCCTTCTACTATCCGCATATGACTTGTGTCGACTTTGGGCTATTTTCAGTCAATGCTGAATTACTTTAACCTTCTCTATGGCTTGATAAACAAGATCCAATCCGAACAAAAGAGTTTCACCCACTTCGAACCATCCTATCGGTGATCTACACTTCCTTCTATATAAAGCTTCATATGGTGCCATTTTGATACTTGAATGATAGCTATTATTGTAGGTAAACTCAATAAGAGGTAAATGATCATCCCAGTTACCCTTAAAATCTATTACACAAGCTCGTAGCATATCTTCAAGTGTTTGGATAGTACGTTCTTATTGTCCATCTGTTTGAGGGTGAAAAGTTGTACTCAATTTCACTTGTGTTCCCAAACACCTCTGAAAAGACTTCCAAAAGTTTGTGGTAAATTGGGTTCCCCGATCTGATATAATAGAGATTGGAACTTCATGTAATCGGACTATCTCTTTAATGTATAGCTTCACATACTCTTGAACTGTGTAAGTGGTCCTAACTGGTAGGAAATGTTCAGATTTGGTAAGCCTATCAACAATCACCCATATAGAATCAAACTTCCGGGATGTACGAGGCAAACCAATAACGAAATCCACATTGATCATGTCCCACTTCCATCTTGGAAGATCAATGCATTGCATATAACCTCCGGGTTTTTGGTGCTCAACTTTAACTCTTTGACAATTTGGACATTCAGCTACAAATTCTGCAATGCTCTTCTTTATGTCATTCCACCAATACATATCTTTCAAATCTTGATACATTTTGGTTGATCCTGGATGAATGGAATACCTTGAACAATGTGCCTCTTTCATAATCTTCTTTCTTAGCCCGTCTACATCTGGCACACACAATCGGTTTTGGCACTGAAGTACTCCTTCTCGCGTAAGCTCAAATGCCTTGGTCACACCACTCTAAACGTTCTCTTTAAGCTGTAATAAAATAGGATCTGCATATTGCTTGTCTTTCACTTCAGCTACTAATGAAGATTCCTCAGCATTATGTACGATAAGCTTTTTATCCGGAGTTTCAAGAAGGAGAACTCCCAAACTAGCTAACTGGTTAAGATCTTTAATCATCCCTTGCCTTTCTATAGGCGCCATCATAGCCTTACGACTTAACGCATCAGCTACCACATTTTCTTTCCCTGGATGGTACAAGCTATCAACATCGTAGTCCTTTAATAGTTCAAGCCATCTCCGCTGCCTTAAATTTAGATCCTTCTGATTAAAAATATATTACAAACTCTTATGGTCAGTATATATATCAACATGAACCCCATATAAGTAGTGGCGCCATATATTTAAAGCAAAAATAACTGCTGCCAGCTCAAGATCGTGTGTAGGATAATTTTTCTCATGTGGCCGCAATTGTCTAGAAGCATATGTTATTACCTTACCATGCCTGTATACCCTTCGGTTCCTTCTGGAAGTACCAACATGGTGTAGAAATCAACTTGTTCTTTAAATCTTGAAAACTCTTCTCACAGGCATCATTCCATTGGAATTTGGATGCTTTATGGGTTAGCTTGGTTAAGGGTGCTGAAATGGAAGAAAAGCCTTCAACAAACCTTTTATAATAACCGGCCAACCCGAGAAAACTACGAATCTCCGTAGGTGTTGTGGGCCTTGTCCAGTTCTTCACAGCTTCTATCTTTTGAGCATCAACCTTTATCCCTTCACTAGATACAATATGACCCAAAAATGCCACCGAATTTAACCAAAACTCACATTTAGAGAACTTTGCATAAAGCTTACAATCACGAAGAGTCTTCAATTCCTGTCGTAAGTGATTGGCATGGTCCTCTTCTGATCTAGAATAAACTAGAATATCATCTATAAAAACTATCACAAATACATCTAGGAATGGCTTAAACACCCTATTCATCAAATCCATAAAAGCTGGGGGTGCATTTGTTAGCCCAAATGACATAACTAGAAACTTATAATGACCATACCGTGTTCGTAAAGCTTTATTGGGTATATCCTTCTCTTTGACCCTCACTTGGTGGTAACCTGACCTCAAATCAATCTTAGAAAAGCATTTGGCGCCCTATAACTGATCAAATAAATCATCAATTCTTGGGAGAGGATATTTATTCTTAATAGTAACCTTATTCAATTGTCGATAATCAATACACATCCTCAGCGAGCCATCTTTTTTGCGCACAAATAACACTGGTGCTCCCCAGGGGGACATACTAGGCCTTATGAATCCCTTCTCTAGCAAATCTTTCAATTGCTTTTTCAATTCTTGTAATTTAGTTGGGGCCATTCTATACGGAGGAATGGAGATTGGTTGGGTGCCTGGTATTACATCAATACCAAACTTTACTTCTCGTTCAGGAGGCAAACCTGGAAGATCTTCATGAAATAAATCAGAAAATTCATTTACCACTGAAACAACATGAAGAGTTGGTGGCTCCGCTTCTGTATCCCTTACTCTAACTAAATGATATATGTATCCCTTGGAAATCATTCTTCTTGCCTTAAAATAAGAAATAAATCTACCTCTTGGCGCGCCAATTTCACCTTTCCATTCAAGGACTGATTCATTTGGAAAATGGAAATATACCTTTTTCGTGCAGCAATCAATTGTGGCATAACAAGACGCCAACCAGTACATACCCATTATAACATCAAAATCTACCATTTCTAACTCCACAAGATCAGCCATCGTATCACGACCACAAACAGTTACTATGCAATTTTGGTAAACCCTTGTAGCTATAATAGATTCCCCAACCGGTGTGGACACTTCAAATGGATTAACTAACAGTTCGGGTATTCTTTCAAACTTTCCAGCAACCAATGGAGTAACATAAGATAATGTAGAACCGAGATCAATTAAGGCATATACATTGAATGAAAAGATAGACAATGTACCCGTAACCACATCTAGGGAAGCCTCTAAATTCTGTCGATCCGCTAGAGCATACGTATGATTTTGAACCCCGCTAGAACTCGTGGATCCTCTATCACCTCTAACACGACCCATTAGTTGTGCACCCCTTCCTGAATAAGGCATCGATGATGATGATGCAAAAAATGACCCCATAGGTCGAGACATACCCCCTATGCCCCTTCGTGGGCATTCTATTATCATATACCCCGACATACCGCACCAAAAGCAAACATTGGTCCCCAGCCGACATGCGCCCAAATGATACCTTCCACATTTATTGCATGGATCTAGAGGAGGTCTCGATTGGCTCATATTCTCTTGCCCTTGGTACCCCACTGTCCGCGAACTCTGACTCTCACTTCTGTGCCCAAATTGATTTCCTCTGGACCCTTGGAACTATGGTGGGGCACTAGCTGCAAAACAAGAAGATAATGGCCTAGGTGGTCTAATAAAAAACTATGGTCTGAACCCTCCTTGGGATGCCATGAACTGCCCTGTAGATCTGGCCCTCTTGGAATATCCTCTTTCTAATTCCTGTGTTATTCTCCTCTGCCTCTGATCTTCCATTTTATGTGAAAAAAGTTGGATCCTCACTATGTCCATATCTTTGTTCAAAGCGGCAATAGTACAATCTCTAACCAGATATGGATCCAGCCTATCCATATATTGATGAACTCTGTCATCCATAGTAGCTACAACATTAGGAGCATATCTCGACAAGGAATTAAATCGGAGACTGTACTCCCTCACGCTCATATTCCCCTGACAAAGATTTAAAAACTGATCTGCATGGGCCTGACGAATCTCGAATGGAAGATAATGATCAAGAAATGCCTCTTTGAACTCTTTCCAAGTAGCTGGGGGTGCATCAATACCCCTAGATCATTTCCAGTCCTCGTACCAATATATAGCCTCCCCTTTGAATCTATACGCTTCTAACTCCACTGTCTCTCTACCCATTACATGCATAACATCTAAGGCCCTTTGAATTTGATCAATAAAGTCCTGTGGGTCCTCGTTAAGATCTAATCCAGTAAAAGTGGGAGGATCCATGTTAAGAAAATCCTATGTTCGAAGGCTAGCCGCCCTATCTGTACCACTAGGACCCGTGGTAGGAATGCCTGGCCCTTGATCTTGCCCAGTAACTATATGAGTTAAAAGTTGCACTACATTTCTAAGATCTTGATCAACAGCATTAATAGGTGGCTCTGGGGATATAGTTTTCCTCCCCCTTATTTCTTCCAGAGTGGAAGAAGTTTTTGATGCATGCTCAGCTGGAACCTCACTTTGATTAGCTGGTATAGTGGGTGACTTACTAGTCCCTTCTTCGGCAGCCACATCTACTTGCTTACCGGTATTCTTTCTTCTAGTAACCAGCATCATTACTGTAATAAGAGAAACAAACGGATTCAGTGGTCAACTATGACTTCATATACAATATAGGCTCTATCGCACGATCTAAGACATGAAGAAAAGAGACAATTCCTAAATGTCCATAGCCTCCTGTTTATAGATGCGGTGCATGACACACCGATAAACAAGACTCTACGTAGACACGGCTATGTAGACTCACTAGGAAGAACTTCTCTGATACCACTTTTGTCAAGCCTCAAATCCTATTGGGGTAGACCGGCACCCGTAACCAAGGAGTCCCGGGAGAAATAGCTTATAACCTTATACTTCCCATGCATACCTCTATGATAACCTGAAATTCGGACATTATCATGCCGCATATAAAAGGAAAAAATCACCTGTATAAGCTCGAGCACAAATATATATGTATATACAATACTGGGCCGTTGGAGCCATCACGTCTATAAACAAAACACCACCTTGACTGTACATTAGGTCTACAAAGACTCTAGACAATACACAGAGTTTAACTAAGGTCGGGACATACCCCGCCATATAACTAACTTCTATACAATACCAAAAGTGACTGGATATGACACGGAAAGCCCTAAAGCAAACTGGAGCTCACCAAAAGCAGCTGGATATCCTGGCTCCTACTTGTGCGATGTATGAGCTGAGGTACCAGTGCCTGCAGCATGAAATGCAGGTCCCCTGTGGAGGACATCAGTACAAAATATGTACTGAGTATGTAAAGCTGTAGATAATCACATATGATATAGGAGCTCAATAGAAATAAGAAACAAGTGAATAAATCGTAATAGGAGTGGACCACACTTACTAGAACTTGTGACAACCTGTACATTGTATTTATTCAATCACTTTACCTTCGTTCTTATCATCTTTGTAATCATTACTATACTGTACTGTGACCATTAGGCTGCCTCCAGTACATATCAACTGGGATCGATCCATGATAGGCTTATGCCCCTGGGATACCACCCATAAACACATAAATAGGGATCGACCCATGATAGGTTTATGCCCCTAGGATACCACCCGATAAGAGAGAACTTCCATCACTTAGTTTAATTAATCTTTGAGATTGTTATTTCGGTCGCCAGCGCATTTTTTGATACGTTGAAACAATGATACATCAATAAGAGACATATAAATAGACCATCAATGCAATAACAATGAAGTAAGAACTCATTGGCACATCAATGAAGTGTTTTGGAGTCATCAATGCCATAACAATGAAGTAGGAACTTATTGGTATATCAATGAAACATTTTGGAGTCATTAATAGCACATGGATCTTGTTTGAGTAACCGGATACCTTCTGACATTCATTAGTGCAATAAACATGTAATATTTGGAAAACAAGTAAGTATTGGAATTTCTTGACATCTTGTAGGGTGGAAACAAGTTCATTGGTAATGTAGGACATCATACAAAACCATTATGGATCACAGGTTATTGAATAACTTTGGAAACTTTCTTAATAGAACAATTGTTCACTTTCATGCCAAAGATATGGTATAGAGTATGCTTTACATACCTGACTGTCAACCTTCAATACTAGTCCCAAATGGACTTCCCATCTATTCGTATTACTTATCTAGAATGAACATATATAGCAATCTATTATTAGCAACCAAACGTAACAATTCAATTATTTGAATTCACCAAACTAGTGGTTAAGTAGTAAGCCTTAATTACACCATAAAGGGTGTCACTTTAACCCTCTTATACTCCAATTACATTCACATGCCATGCATATTCATACAACATCCTCCAATATCAAGTTTGGATTCATTTATCCTTCCAACCAATCCATTAAACCAAATTGAGCCATAGACATGAATAATCATCAATTCAATAGTATATCACCATATCCACCTTCCATAACTCAATTACCATATCCACCTTCCATAATTCAATACAACCAAACCATGAAAAATAGTCCATAACCCTATTTCCATCACCTTTCAATAACAACCAATACATATAATCCTCTATCACACATATACATATGGAAAAGAACAAAGGCAAACAATATTCATACCTTAGAATTCACCTATTGATTATGCAATCCTATTTGCACAAATAATAGGTGCCGTTCGAAGCTCTCAAGATGACAAACGCAGTTATTAGATTACTTTGGAATTTCTAGGGTTGAATCAAAAGTAATTTAAAGGTCAAATTTGGCTAGGGTTTGTTCTTTCTCAATGATTGATGATGAAAATGAGATTTTGAACTCATATACATGTATATATACACATATTCCCGTCCATAATATAATAGGAAATGACCAAAATGCCTTTAAAATTTAAATAATGTCAAATCTGTCCTTTGGTGGACTGTTTTGATAAGCTAAAGTAGATCAACCATAACTGTTTTCTCCGATATCGGATTTGGGTGACATTGGTATCATTGGAAGGATAATTCAAAGGGATTTAATTTCATATAAAGTAGGCCACCCAGTTCGTCCTGTATAAGGAGTTATGGTCGTTTGAAGTTGACCCTAAAAATCTATTTTGATAGGCTGAAGTAAAATGAGTATACCTCCTTACTCAGACGTTGGATTTGGATGAAATCAATTGCATTGGAAAGAAGACTCAAATATATTTCTTTTCATTATATTAAGGGAGTTATGATCATTCGAAGTTGACCAAAAAATTTAGCTGGCCTCAGTAGTTTGTGTGCAGGAAATTTTCCTGCAAATTTACTATTCCCAAATATCCCGGCAACCGTTTTATAGTTTTGAACGTGCTCGATTATATCCGAAACCTATCCATTTTTGGAAATCTTTATATCGTTGGAAATCTTATTCAATAACCTTCGCATGGAACCATCGACGGGCAAATTCCGGTATAAATAAAAAAAAATTAATTCCATATAAATAAGATCAATACACGTACTTAAATACACCAATACACGTACTTGAATACGGGGTGTTACAGCTATAGCCCACGGTTTTGGGGGTAGGTCTGGGGTTCGAGCGTGCTGTGGGCTAAAAATTGACCGAAATGTGCCAAGGAGGTTCGGGATCATCCCCGTGTGGTTCGTTTTAATTTTCGTGGCCATTTGGGTGGACAAATGAGCAAAACGCTGCGAACGGGATGTTTTTTGGCCTAATCGGTGTGCTATATCCCACGGTTTCGGGGGTGGGCCCAAGGTTTGGGCGTGCTGTGCTGAAAATTAATCGGGGCATGCCAAAGAGGTTGAGAATCATCGCAGTGTGGTTTGTTTAAATTTTTGTGGCCATTTGGGTGGACAAACGGGTGAAACAGCATGAACGGGGCATTTTTGAGCCATATCGGTGTGCCATAGGCCTCAGTTTTGGGGGTGGGCCAGGGGTTCGAGTGTGCTGTGAGCCAAAAATTGATCGGGGCGTGCTAGGGAGGTTGGGGATTGTCCTAGTGTGGTCCGTTTAAATTTTTATGGACATTTGGGTCTACAAACGGGCAAAACGGCACGAACAGGGCATTTTCGGGTCAAATCGATATGCTATAGCCCACGGTTTCGGGGGTGGGCTCGGGGTCTGGGCGTTTTGTGGGCTGAATATCGCTCGGCGTGTCAGGGAGGTTGTGAATCGTCCCAGTGTGGTCCGTTTTAATTTTTGTGGCTATTAGGGTGGACAAATAGGCGAAATAGTGCAAACGGGGCATTTTCGGGCCAAATCCGTGTGTTATAGCCCACGGTTTCGGGGGAAGGCCTGTGGTTCGGGTGTGCTGTGGGCCTAAAATTGATCGGGGCATGCCAGGGAGGTTAGGGATCATCTCAGTGTGGTGTGTTTAAATTTTTGTGGCCATTTGGGTGGACAAATGGGCGAAATGGTGCGAACGAGACATTTTTGGGCCAAATCAGTGTGCTATAGCGCATAATTTTGGGGGTGGGCCTGCGATCCGGGTGTGTTGTGGGCTAAAAATCGACCGGGGCGTGCCAGGGAGGTTGGGGATCATCCCAGTTTGACCCGTTTAAATTTTTGTGGCCATTTGGGTGGACAAACGGGCAAAACAGCGCGAACGGGGCAATTTTAAGGCAAATCAGTGTGTTATAGCCCATGGTTTCGGGGGTGGGCCCGAGCTCTGAGCATGCTGTGGGATGAAAATCGATCGAGGCGTGCCAAGGAGGTTGGGGATCATCCCAGTGTGGTCCGTTTTAATTTTCGTGGCCACTTAGGTGGACAAACGGGCGAAATGGCGCGAACGGGGTATTTTCGGGCCAAATCGGTGTGCTATAGCCCACGTTTTTTAGGGTGGGCCCTGGGTTCGGTCGTGCTGTGGGCTGATGTTGACACCCAATTTTGACCTCCCGATATCAATTTTAGGCTGTTATTTTAACAAATTATTAATTTTTAAATATTAGTATTCTTTGCACATTTTCTTGCATCAAACAGATTTCTGACATATCGCATTCATACTTTTGGAAAATGTATAAATTATTTTATTATCTTTTAGAATCATTTTTTATAATTTTTAAAATTAAATATGACATTTTACATAATTTCTATTAATTAAATTATTTTTTCACGTAACTGTGCACCCTCACATTTTCTCTACATACACTGACTAATTTTTCATTATTTAATGCTATATTATTGTCTTCATTTATTATTATTTATTGACCTTGTTATTATATATATTATTACTTTTTATTATGATTTATTATTTAATTATTATTTTTTATTTATTATTATTTGTTATTTATTATTTAATATTATTATTTATTCTTTAATTATTATTATCATATATTATTATCCCTACTTTAAATAATAGCCTAAATTAAAATTATTGTGCACAATTTATTTACCTTTTAGTCCAATAGAATCTTAGCCTATTCTACTCAATCCATTACAATCTTACCCAATTTATTATCAATCTAGTCAATTTACATTTAATTTATGACAATTTTAGCCACTTTATGTCAATTTCAGCCTAACCTATGGCAATTCTAATCGCAATCTTAAATCCCAACCGTTGATCAAAATTGATCTAACGGCTGAGGTCAATCTTCACTTCTTTCCTTTTAACACCAAACAAGAAACCCTAAGCCCTCCATTCTTCTCCAAAAACAGTCTCCACCACCCTCTCTCTACTTTCTCTCTCTGTATCTCTTCTCCTCATCCTCAAGTCGCCTTCACCTTCTCCTCTCTCTTTTTCGCCGTCGTCCACCACTCCGGCACACTATCGACGAAGACGAAGCAACCAAAAGCAGATACCCACACCGCCATGCTACCAGCCCGCTTCGGTGACCCCCTCCCCGCCATCATCTCTGGCGAAAACAGCGACAACAGCGCCAACTAGCTACTCCACCTCCATTATCCTCTCAATGCCGCTGCCATCGAACCCTCACGCTGTTGCTCCAACCAGAGCCGCCAGCTCCACAGCCCATTCCTCCGATCTCCTTCCATCCCCGCCATCCGCATCCCTAATGACAATAACATCAACGAAACCAGCCCCTTTCGGTCACGCCACAATCTCTGTTTCGTCACTGTCAAATTATGATGGATTGGTGATGAATCCGTCTAGTTTGGTACCCTCATTTAATCTCGTGTATCAAATTAACACTATCATCTTTAATAGTTTATTAATTTTTGAATTAGTGACATTCAATTTTGATTTTGTGATTCGATTCTTTTAGTTTCATGTTTGTTTGTAATGCTAAAACCCCCAAAATTCATGAGGCTTAACTTTAACTTCAAATTTTTAGTTAGGTTTCCGATTCGTGTTTGCTCTCATATGTGGATTGTGTCAGCTGGTACAGTAGTGACAAAATATTTACTCTTGATTGAATATTTTTGAGACTAATTGCCTATATCATTTTAAGGATTCGCGTTGTCTCGGGCATGTACAATTTACTGTGATTAAGTAGTATTTTACGTGATTAATTACTTGGTATCTGAATCTTTTGATTACAAATGGAAGTATCTTTTGGCTAACCTTGCTAAGTGCGTATTCTATTTTTGATGAATTATTCCACGTGATTTTTCTCACCCAATTTGCCTAATTTACTGAATTGCTTATCTATGCTATTAGAAAATTTGTGAGGGTGTATTTACGGTGATTTATCATATTAATTTATTTTATTGATTTGATCTTCTTAAATTATTATTCCCTCTTTTACTTTACCCTTAATTACTTAGGTCACCTATTTAAAGAAATTTATTCCTTAATTGACCGATTAGCATATTTTTCTCCCACTTAATTGATTCAGTTTGTTAATTGATTTCTTAGAATATTTTATTGTCCTTTCTTATAGACATTGATTGATTCTATTACAATTTCTTTCTTTTACTTCTTTATCCTCCCCCACTATATAAACAATCCCTCCTCATTTTAAGGGGACAAGTTACAACAAATATATAGACTCTCTCTCTGACAAAAGCTTAAAACAATAAGGCAATTTCACTTTATTACTTTGACACTTATTTTGGGAGCATCAATCTTGAGCTTTGGGTAGCAATCCATTTTTCAGAATTCGTGCTTCTTGGTTCTCTTATTATTATTTTTGCCGACTACTTGTAAGTCTCTCATCGATGCATTTATATATCTAGAAAGCATTAGAAAGCATGCTCATTGGAGTAGTTTAATAATTGCTTACTACTTGTTTAATTGTTCGATGTGTCAAACTGGGTAGTTTTGTCTTGTGCTTGCCTTGCTCTTTTGCTTTGTATCTAAAAGGTATTAGAGATTGCAAGAGTCGTCGGGGCGTTTACAATAAATTGTATTAGTCTATTTAGTTTTATTTTCTTATTATTTGGCCTGTAATAATCTTGTACAAACGTTACTATTATTGTAATAATAATTTTGGGGACCGCTTCGCGGGGGCGGGGACTTATGTGCTCTGTGAATAATATAAGTAGGCACAACCTAGAATTACGTGCAGTACGTGTTACATGGGTCATCTAGGCACAATGAATCTAGGATTCATTAACATATGCAATGCTTAATTTTATTTATTAACGAATCTTAGCATTAAGTGTAAATATGCCTACATGTTAACACGAATATCAGCATATTATCTTGACATTATGTACTATAACATATTAGGCGTATTAATTTGACATGTAGCATACCAACGTACTTTGGCTTGTTAGACTCTAATACATCATAATGCATCTTTAGAACATTAGTATGTTAAGTTCAAACATACGAACGTATTGTAAACATGTTAAACGGTGGGTTTTAACAAGTTAATATATTCTTAGCATGATCATAATTTTTAAGCACGTCTATCCATGAATATGTTAACAATTAATCTCATGCATGTTAAATATTACATTTACGTCTATCGCATTTTCTAATATGTTAATACAATTTTCGACATGTTTAATAATATTTCAGCATGTTTAATACAATTTCCAGCATGTATAAATAAATTCCATCATGTTTAAATCATATTTTTGTATAATCTGCGCATCTAATAAATTTCAGCATGTCATAACTACTTCTCATATGTAAAAGTTTCTGTATATTGGCATATCTCCATGTTTAAATATAATGTTAGCATGTCAAAATGTTAGCTTTTAGACATTTTTAACATGTTGGTACATTTTCAACTTGTCTTTATGAAATTCTGCAATAATGCAACTGTTGGTTTATTAAAATACATATTTTGAGCACTTTTCGATATGCTTAACACTAGAGTAAGTATATTATGGCACTCTTAACATTTTAATGTCTTTAAATATTCTTGTTGATTTCCTATGTTCTCATCTATATTTTACGACAATTCACAAGCATTTTTGTTTGACACATTTACCACACTTTTGACACCCCTTGTAGACACACATTACATTGTTGCATACATGAATCACAGTCGTCCTTTATCACTATTCGTTGATCATTTAGACACCATGCATATAGGTTAATGACGTAACGAATAATTATGTCTTTGCATGTTATCATTGATCAACTTTAATCTAATCAAGAGGCTAACTTGGGATTATTACGTGCTACTTGTTGTCCATTATGTTCGCGCTTCGAGTCCTAGGCAACATAGCTTTCTTTTAGTCTAGAACACAAATCCAAAATAGCAAAGTCCAATGCCTCTTGGACAATAGTCGGGACGTTAAATATTACTAAAAACGTTAGTTTTGTCCTTGTCATAGAACGACCTTAGACATGACATCCATTTTAGGTGGGGTGGCACGGGTAGGCCATTTTCGAAAATGATGATCGCAACAAAATATTAACGGCGAGGCTAATGACATGATTACTTGTCTAAGAGCTTGGCCCTTGGGTCGGATGATGATTAACAAGTTGGGTTTCTGATTCGAATAGAACCAAAATATCTCTTTGTTTGACTCGAACGATTTTTTTAGCCTTTTTATTTATTTTACATGTTTATTTGGGGTAAGCTAGTTTATTATAAAGCAGTCCCCTTTTTATTATAAATTATGTCATTTCTTTCTCCTCGCTTATCTTATTTCTATGTTTTATTTATTTATTTTATCACCTAGATAATCAACAATTAGCATTAAGAAATGACATGTGTTTGCTTATTAATTATCTTATCACTTACCTAAACAGTAAATTAATAATAAAAGAAGAGACCTTTATTTGATCATATAAAATCCCTATGTAAAGTACAAATTAGGTCGAAAACCACCTTTGTGGACCTCGAAAGGTGCCTAACACCTTCCTTTAGAGGTAATTTGAACCCTTGCCCGAACTCTGATGAACTAAGACTAAAATGACAAAGTAGGTTCGTAGTATCCTAGACCGGTTCCCTAACGCACCTTAATACGTTAGGTGGCGACTCTCACACCCTTCCTTTAAATGTAATTTCGGAAAGAGTTTGTCAAGTTGAATCCCGCCTTCCGCAAGGAATAAGGGGCGTGCCAGGGAGGTTGGGGATCATCCCAGTGTGGTCCGTTTAAATTTTTGTGGCCATTTGGGTGGACAAACAGGAGAACGAGGCATTTTTGGGCCAAATCGGTGTGCTATAGCCCACGATTTTGGGGGTTGGCCCGGGGTCCGGGTGTGCTGTGGCCTAAAAATTGACTGGGGCATGCCAGGGAGTTTGGGGATCACCCCAGTGTGGTCTGTTTAAATTTTTGTGGCCATTTGGGTGGACAAACAAGCAAAACGGCGCGAACGAGGCGATTTCGGTCCAAATCGGTGTGCTATAGCCCACGGTTTCAGGGGTGGGCCCAGGGTCTGGGCGTTCTATGATCCAAAAATTGACTAGGGCATGCCAGGTAGGTAGGGTATCATCCCAGTATGGTTCGTTTAAATTTTTGTGGCCATTTGGGAGGACAAACGGGCAAAACGGTGCGAATGGGTCATTTTCAAGCCTAATCGGTGTGCTATAGCCCACGGTTTTGGGGGTGGTCCCGAGGTTCGGGCGTGTTGTGGGCCAAAAATTGATTGGGATATGCCATGGAGGTTAGGCATCATCTCAATGTAGTCTGTTTAAATGTTCATGTCCATTTAGGTGGACAAACGGGTGAACGGGGTGTTTTCAGGCCAAATCGGTGTGCTATAGACCACGGTTTTGGGGATGGGCCTGGGGTCCGGGCGTACTGTGGGTTGAAAATTGACTGGGGCGTGCCAGGGAGGTTGGGAATTGTTCCAGTGTGGTCCTTTTAAATTTTCGTGGCCATTTGGGCAGACAAACAGGCAAAACAGCGCGAACAGGGCATTTTCGGGCCAAATTGGTGTGTTATATAGCCAAGGGTTTTGGGGGTGGGCCCATGGTCAAAGCGTGTTATGGACTGAAAATCGATCGAGGCATGCCAGGGAGGTTGGGGATCATCCCAGTGTGGTCCATATAAATTTTCATGGCCATTTGGGTGGACAAACGGGTGAACGTGGCATTTTGGGCCAAATCAGTGTGCTATAGCCCACGATTTTAGGGCTGGGCCCGGGGTTCAGGCGTACTGTGGACCTAAAATCGTTCGGGGCGTTCCAAGGAGTTTGGGCATCATACCAGTATGGTCCTTTTTAATTTTTGTGGCCATTTGGGTGGACAAACGGCTGAAACGGTATGAACGGGGCATTTTCGAGCCAAATCGGTGTGCTATAGCCTACGATTTAGGGGGTGGGCTCGGGGTACGAGAGTGATGTGGGACGAAAATCAATCGAGGCGTGATAGTGAGGTTGGAGATTGTCCCAGTATGGTCCGTTTAAATTTTCGTGGCCATTTAGGTGGACAAACAGGCAAAATAGCGCGAATGGGGCTTTTCGGGCCAAATCAGTGTGATATAGCCTACTATTTAGGGGGTGGGCCTGGGGTATGGGTGTGTTGTGGGACGAAAATGGACTGGGGCATGAGGTTGGGTATCATCCCAGTGTGGTCCGTTTAAATTTTTCGTGGCCATTAGGGTGGACAAACGGGCGAAACAACACGAACGGAGCATTATCTGGCAAAATCGGTGTGCTATAAGCCCACGGTTTCGGGGGTGAATTTGGGGTCCAGGCGTGATGTTGATCAAAAATATATCGGGGCATGCCAAGGAGTTTGGGGATCATCCTAGTGTGGTCCATTTAAATTTTTGTGGCCATTTGGGTAGACAAACGGGCGAAACAGCGCGAATGGTGCATTTTCGGTGGTTTTGGGGGTGGGCCTGGGGTCCGCGCGTGCTGTGGGCCGAAAATTGATCGGGGCATGCCAGGGAGGTTGAGGATCATCCCTGTGTGGTCCGTTTTAATTTTCTTGGCCATTTAGGTGGACAAACGGGCGAAACAACATGAACGGGGCATTTTTGGACCAAATCGATATGCTATAGCCCAAAGTTTCGGGGGTGGGCCCGGGGTTCGGGCGTGCTTTAGCCTGAAAATCAACCTGGGCATGCCAGGGAGGTTGGGGATCATCCCAGTATGGTCCGTTTAAATTTTTGTGGCCATTTGCATGGATAAACTAGCAAAACGGCGCGAACGAGGCTTTTCAGGACAAATCGGTGTGCTGTAGCCCACGGTTTTGGGGGTGGGCCCGAGGTTCGAGAGTGTTGTGGGACAAAAATCGATCGGGGCATGCCAGGGAGGTTAGAGATCATCCCATTATGGTCCATTTAAATTTTGTGGCCATTTGGGTGGATAATCAGGTGAAACGGTGCGAACGGGGCATTTTTGAGCAAAATTGGTGTGCTATAGCCCACGGTTTTAGGGGTGGGCCCAGGGTCCAAGCGTGCTGGGGGCCAAAAATAGACCGGGGCATGTCAAGGAGGTTGGGGATCATCCCAGTATTGTTTGTTTTAATTTTTGCAGCCATTTGGGTGGACAAACGGGCGAAACGGCGTGAACGAGGCATTTTCGAGCTAAATCGATGTGTTATAGCCCATGGTTTCGGTGGTGGGCCCAGGGTATGAGTGTGCTGTGGGCCAAAAATTGACCGAGACATGCCAAGGAGGTTGGGGATCATCACAGTGTGGTCCGTTTAAATTTTTGTTGCCATTTGGGTGGACAAACGGGCAAAACAAAATGAACAGGGCATTTTCGGGCCAAATCAGTGTGCTATAGCCCATGGTTTTGGGGGTCGGCCCGGGGTCCGAGCGTGCTGTGAGCTTATAATTGACCGGGGCATGCCAGGGAGGTTAGGGATCATCCCAGTATGGTCCGTTTAAATTTTAGTGGCTATTTGGGAGGACAAATGGGCAAAACGGCATGAATGGGGCATTTTCGAACAAAATCTATGTGCGATATCCCATGATTTTGGGGGTGAGCCTAGGGTTCGGGTGTGCTATTGGTCAAAAATATATCGGGGCATGCTAGGGAGGTTGGGGATCATCTCAGTGTGGTCTGTTTAAATTTTCATGGCCATTTGAGTTGTCAAATTGGTAAAACGGCGCGAACGAGGCATTTTTGGGCCAAATCGGTGTGCTATATAGCCCATGGTTTCGGTGGTAGGCTCGGGGTCCGAGCGTGCTGTGGGCATAAAATTGACCGGGGCGTGCCAGAGAGGTTGGGGATCGTCACAGTGTGGTTCGTTTAAATTTTTGTGGCAATTTTGGTGGACAAACGGACAAAACAGCGCGAATGAGAAATTTTCGGGCCAAATCGGTGTGCTATATCCCACGGTTTTTGGGGTTGGCCCGGGGTCCGGGTGTGCTGTGGGCCAAAAATTGATCGGGGCTTGCCAGGGAGTTTGGGGATTATCCTAGTGTGGTCCGTTTAAATTTTCATGGCCATTTGGGTGGACAAACAGGCAAAACAGCGCGAACGAGGCATTTTTTGGCAAAATCGATGTGCTATAGTCCACGTTTTTGGGTGTGGGATTGGGGTTCGGGTGTGTTGTAGGCCAAAAATTGATCGAGGAGTGGTAGGGAGTTTCGGGATAGTAACAGTGTATTTCATTTAAATTTCCGTTGTAATTTGGGTGGACAAACGGGCGAAACAACACAAATGGGGCATTTTCGGGCAAAATCAGTGTGTAATAGACCAGGATTTTTGGGGTGGGACCGGGGTCCGGGTGTGCTGTGGGCTGAAAATCGAACGGGGCGTTCCAGGGGTGTTGAAGATCATCCCAGTGTGGTCCGTTTAAATTTTAATGGTTATTTGGGTGGACAAACGGGTGAGACGGTCCAAACAGGGCGTTTTTGGGCTAAATTGGTGTGCTATAGCACATGGGTTCGGGGTAAACCCGGGATTCGGGCGTGCTGTAGGCCAAAAATCGATAGAGTCATACCAGGGAGGTTTGGGATCATCCTAGTGTGGTACGTTTAAATTTTTGTGGTCATTTGGGTGATCAAACGGGTGAAACGGCGCGAACGAGTCATTTTTGGGCTAAATAGGTGTGCCATAGCCCACGGTTTTGGGGGTGGGCCCAGGGTACGAGTGTTCAGTCGGCCAAAAATTGACTGGGGCGTTCCAGGGAGGTTGGGGATCATCCGAATATGGTCCGTTTAAATTTTTATGGCCATTTGAGTGGACAAACGGGCGAAAAGGCGCGAACGGGGCTTTTTTGGGCTAAATAGGTGTGCCATAGCCCACAGTTTCGGGGGTGCGGCCAGGGTCCGGGCGTGCAGTCGGCCGAAAATTGACTGGGGCATTGCAGGGAGGTTGGGGATCATCTGAATATGGTTCGTTTAAATTTTGGTGGCCATTTGGGTGGACAAACTGGCGAAAAGGCGCGAACGGGGTGTTTTTGGTCCAAATCGGTGTGCTATAGCCCACGGTTTTGGGGGTGAGCCCTGGGTCCGGGCGTGCTGTGGGCCAAAAATTGATAGGGGTATGCCAGGGAGGTTGGGGATCATCCGAGTATGATCCATTTAAATTTTGGTAGCCATTTGGGTGGACAAACGGGCGAAACGGACGAACGAGGCATTTTCGGGCCAAATCAGTGTGCTAAAGTCTACGGTTTCGGGGGTGGGCCCAGGGTTCGGGCTTACTTTGGTCCAAAAATCAACCGGGGCATGCCAGGGAGGTTGAGGATCGTCCCAGTATGGTTTGTTTAAATTTTCGTGAGTATTTGGGTGGACAAACGGGCGAAATGATAAGAACGGGTCATTTTTGGGCTAAATCGGTGTGCCATAGTCCACGGTTTTGGGAGTGGGCCTAGGGTCAGGGCGTGCTGCCGGCTGAAAATCGATCGGCCCATGCCTGGGAGGTTAGGGGTCATCTCAGTGTGGTCCGTTTAAATTTTTGTGGCTATTTAGGTGGACGAACGGGTGAAACGGCGTGAAAGGGGTGTTTTCGGGCCAAATCGGTGTGCTATAACCCACAGTTTTGGGGATAGGCAAGGGGTACGGGAGTGCTGTGGGCCAAAAATTGATCGGGGCATGCCAAGGTGGTTAGGGATCATCCTAGTGTGTCCCGTTTAAATTTTTGTGGCCATTTGGGTGGACAAACGGGCAAAACAGCACAAACGGGACATTTTTAAGCCAAATAAGTGTGCTATAGCCCACGGTTTCGGGGGTGGGCTTGGGGTTCGAGCGTGCTATGGGCCAAAAATAGACCGGGGCATGCCAGGGAGGTTAGGATCACCCAAATATAGTTCGTTTAAATTTTCTTGGCCATTTGGGTGTACAAACCGACAAAACGGCAAGAACGGGGCATTTTCGGGCTAAATCAATGTGCTATAACCCATGGTTTCGGGGGTGGACTCGGGGTCCGGGTGTGCTGTGGGCCAAAAATATACCGGGGCATGCCAGGGATGTTGTGGATTGACCCAGTGTGGTCCGTTTCAATTTTCGTGGCCTTTTGGGTGGACAAACGGGCGAAACGGCACGACCAACATATTTTCGGGCCAAATCGGTTAGTTATAGCCCATGATTTTGGGGGTGGGCTCGGGTTTCAGGCGTGTTGTGGGCCGAAAATCGACCGAGGCATGCCAGGGAAGTTGAGGATCATCCCAGTGTGGCCCGTTTAGATTTTCGTGGCTTTTTTGGTGGACTAACCGGCAAAATGATGTGAACGGGGCAATTTTGGGCCAAATTGGTGTGTTATAGCCCACGGTTTCTGGGGTAGGCCCAAGGTTCGGGCATGTTGTGGGCCAGAAATCGACCGGGGTATTCCAAAGAGGTTGGGGATCATCCCAGTATGGTCCGTTTAATTTTTTGTCGCCATTTGTGTGGACAAACAGGCAAAACAGCGCGAACGGGGTATTTTTGGGCCAAATCGATGTGCTATAGCCCACTGTTTCAAGGGTGGGCTCGGTGTCCGAGTGTGCTGTGGGCCAAAAATGGACCAGGGACTGCCAGAGAGGTTAGGGATCGTCCCAGTGTGGTCTTTTTAAATTTTTGTGGCCATTTACGTGGATAAACAGGCAAAACTGCATGAATGGGTCATTTTTGGGCCAAATCGGTGTGCTATAGCCCACAGTTTCAGGGATGGTCTCAAGGTTCGGGCATATTATAGGCCAAAAATTGACCGAGGCATTCCACGGAGGTTGGGGATCATCCCAGTGTAGTCTTTTTAAATGTTCGTGGCCATTTGGGTGGACAAACGGGTGAACGGGGCATTTTCAAGCCAAATCGGTGTGCTATAGCCCACGGTTTTAGGGGTAGGCCCAGGGTCTAAGTTTTTTGTGGGACAAAAATAAACCAGGCATGCCAGGGAGGTTGGGGATCGTCCCAGTGTGGTCCATTTAAATTTTTGTGGACATTTGGGTTGACAAACGGGCGAAACGGCGTGAATGGGGCATTTTTGGGCCAAATCGGTGTGCTATAGTCCACAGTTTTGGGGGTGGGCACGGGGTTCGGGCGTGCTGTAGATTGAAAATCGACCGAGGTATTCCAGGGAGGTTAGGGATCATCCAATTGTGGCTTTTTTAAAATTTCATGGCCATTTGGGTAGACAAACGGGTGAAACAACGCGAACGGGACATTTTATGTCCAAATCTGTGTGCTATAGACCACGGTTTTGGATTCGGCCAGGGATCCGGGCGTGCCGTTGGCTCAAAATTGACTAGGGTGTGCAAGGAGGTTGGGGATAATCTGGGGATAATCCCAGAGTGGTACGTTTTAATTTTCGCGACCATTTGGGTGGACAAACGGGTGAAATGACGCAAACGAGGTGTTTTTTGGCCAAATCGGTGTGCTATAGCCTATGGTTTTGGGGGAGGGCCCAGTGTTCGGGCGTGCTGTGGGCTGAAAATCGATCGGGGCATGCCAAGGATGTTGGGGATCGTCCCAGTGGGGTCTGTTTTAATTTTCGTGGCCATTTGAGTGGACAAACAGGCGAAACGGCATGAACAGAGCCTTTTTGGGCCAAATCGGTGTGCTATAGCCCATGGTTTCAACGATGGGCCTGAGGTTCAGGCTTGCTGGGGGCCAAAAATTGACTGAGGCATGCCAGGGAGGTTGGGGATCATCCCAGTGTGGTTCGTTTAAATTTTCGTGGCCATTTGAGTGGACAAACGGATGAAACGATGCGAACGGGGCATTTTTGGGCAAAATCGGTGTGCTATAGCCCGCAGTTTCGAGAGTGGGCCCAGGTTTCGTGCGTGCTGTGGGTTAAAAAATTGACCGGAGCATTCTAGAGAGGTTGCGATTATTCCAGTATGGTCCGTTTAAATTTTCGTGGCCATTTAGATGAACAAATGGACGAAACGGCGCGAATGTGGCATTTTTTGGCCAAATCGGTGTGCTATAGCCCACAATTTCAGGGGTGGGCCTGGGGTCCAGACGTGCTGTGGGCCAAAAATAATTGGGGTGTTCCAGGGAGGTTGGGAATCATCCCAGTATGGTCCGTTTAAATTTTTGTGGCCATTTGGGTGGACAAACAGGTTAAACAGCGCGGATAGGGCATTTTCGGGCCAAATCAGTGTGCTATGGCCCACATTTTTGGGGGTGGGTCTAGGGTCCGGGCGTGCTGTTGGCCAAAAATTGATCGAGGCATGCTAGGGAGGTTGGGGATAATCTTACTGTAGTTTTTTTGATTTTTTGTGGCCATTTGGGTGGACAAACGGGCAAAACAGCGCGAACGGGGCAATTTCAGGACAAATCGATGTGCTATAGTCCATAGTTTTGGGGGTGGGACCAGGGTACGGGAGTGCTATGGTCTTAAAATTGACCTAGGCATTCCAGAAAGGTTGGGGATCATACCAGTGTGGTCCGTTTAAATTTTCGTGGACATTTGGTTGGATAAATGGGCAAAACAATGCGAATGAGGCTTTTTTAGGCGAAATCAGTTAGCTATTGCCCACGGTTTCGAGGGTGGGCCCGGGGTTCAGGCGTGCTGTGGGCCGTAAATTGACCGGGGCATGCCAAGGAGGTTGTGGATCATCCCATTACTGTCCGTTTAAATTTTTGTGGCTATTTGCGTGGACAAACAGGTGAAACAGCGCGAACACGACATTTTTGGTCCAAATCAGTGTGCTATAGCCTACGGTTTTGGGGTGGGATCAGGATCTGGGTGTGCTGTGGGCCAAAAAAAACCTAGGCGTGTCAAGGAGGTTGGGAATCATCCTAGTGTGGTCCGTTTTAAGTTTTGCATCTATTTGGGTGGACAAACGGGCAAAACGGCGCGTACGGGGTATTTTCGGGCCAAATATGTGTGTTATAGCCCACAGTTTTGAGGGTGGGCCCAGGATCTGGTGTGCTGTAGGTGAAAAGTCAATCGGGGCATGCCAAGGAGGTTGGGGATCATCCCAGTTTGGTCCATTTTAATTTTTGTGGCCATTTGGGTGGACAAACGGGCGAAACAGCGTGAACAAAGAGTTTTTGATAGCCCACTATTTTGGGGGTAGGCCCGGGATTTAGGCGTGCTGTGGGCCAAAAGTCGATCGGGGCATGCTAGGGAGGTTGGGTATCGTACCATTGTGGTCCTTTTATATTTTTGTGGCTATTTGGGTGGACAAATGGCTGAAACTGCGCGAACGGGGCATTTTCGGTCCAAATCGGTGTGCCATAGCTCACTATTTCGGGGGTGGGCCTAGGGTTCGGGTGTACTGTAGGCCAAAAATTGACCAGGGCATGCTAGGGAGGTTGAGGATTATCTCAGTGTGGTCTGTTTAAATTTTCAAGGCTATTTGGGTCGACAAATGGGTGAAATAGCATGAATGGGGCATTTTTGGGCCAAATCGGTGTGCTATAGCCCATGGTTTCAGGGGTGGGCTCGGGGTTCGGGCTTGCTGGGGGCCAAAAATTTACATCCGCGTGCCAGGGATGTTGGGGATTATCCCACTGCTTTTCGTTTAAATTTTCGTGGCCATTTGGGTGGACAAACGGATGAAACGATGCGAACGGGGCATTTTTGGGCAAAATCGGTGTGCTATAGCCTACATTTTTGGGGGTGGGTCTAGGGTCCGGGCGTGCTGTGGGCCGAAAATTGATCGAGGCATAGGGAGGTTGGGGATCATCTTAGTGTGTTTCGTTTGATTTTTTGTGGCCATTTGGGTGGACAAACGGGCGAAACGGCGTGAACGGGGCATTTTAAGGACAAATCAGTGTGCTATAGTCCATAGTTTTGGGGGTAGGCCCAGGTTCTTGGAGTGCTATGGTCTTAAAATCGACCGGGGTATGCCAGAGGGTTGGGGATTGGATAAATAGGCAAAACAACGCGAATGAGGCATTTTTGGGCAAAATTTGTTAGCTATTGCTTACGGTTTCGAGGGTGGGCCCGGGGTTCAGGCGTGCTGTGGGACGAAAATCGACCGGGGCGTGCCAGGGAGGTTGGGGATTATCCCATTACTGTTCTTTTAAATTTTTATGGCAATTTGGGTGGACAAACAGGTGAAACAGCATAAACGGGGCATTTTTGGTCTAAATCAGTGTGCTATAGCCTACAGTTTTGGGGTAGGATCGGGGTCCGGGTGTGCTGTGGGCCAAAAATCAACCGGGGCATGTCAAGGACGTTGGGAATCATCCTAGTGTGGTCCGTTTTAATTTTTGCGGCTATTTGGGTGGACAAACGGGCAAAATGGCGTGTACGGGGTATTATCGGGCCAAATATGTGTGTTATAGCCCACAGTTTTGGGGGTTGGCCCAGGTTCTGGTGTGCTGTAGGCCAAAAATTGATCGGGGCATTCCAAGGAGGTTGGGGATTGTCCCAGTGTGGTCCATTTTAAATTTTGTGGCCATTTGGGTAGACAAACGGGCGAAATGGCGTGAACAGAGAGTTTTTGGGCTAAATCGGTGTTTTATAGCCCACTGTTTCGGGGGTAGGCCCAAGATTCGGCCTTGTTGTGGGCCAAAAATTGAGCGGGGCATGCTAGGGAGGTTGGGGATTGTACCAGTGTGGTCCTTTTATATTTTGGTGGCTATTTGGGTGGACAAATGGGCGAAACTGCGTGAACGGGGCATTTTCGGTCCAAATCGGTGTGCCATAGCTCACTATTTTGGGGGTGGGCCTAGGGTTCGGGTGTGCTGTGGGCCAAAAATTGACCAGGGCATGCTAGGGAGGTTGAGGATTATCTCAACATGGTCCGTTTAAATTTTCATGGCTATTTGGGTCGACAAACGGGCGAAATGGCACGAATGGGGCATTTTTGGGCCAAATCGGTGTGCTATAGCTCACGGTTTTGTGGGTGAGCTAGGGTTCCGGGTGTGCTGTGGGCTAAAAATCGACAAAGGCATGCCAGGGAGGTTAAGGATCTTCCCAGTATGGTCCGTTTATATTTTCATGGCTATTTGGGTGGACAAACGGGCGAAACAGCACAAATGGGGCATTTTCAGGACAAATCGGTGTGCTATTGCCCACGGTTTTGGGGGTGGACCTGGGGTCCGGGTGTGCTGTGGGACAAATATTCATCGGGGCATGCCATGGATGTTGGGGATCATCTCAGTATATTATTTTTAAATTTTCGTGGCTATTTGGGTGGACAAACGGGCAAAACAATGCGAACGAGGCATTTTTGGTTTAAATCGGTATGCTATAGCCAAGGGTTTTGGGGGTGGGCTCGGGGTCCGATCGTTCTGTGGGCTAAAAATTGATCGGGGTGTGCCAGGTAGGTTAGGGATCATCCCAGTGTGGTCCGTTTAAATTTTTGTGGCCATTTGGGTGGACAAACAAGCAAAACAACACGAAAGAGGCATTTTCGTGCCAAATCGGTGTGCTATAGCCCACGGTTTCGGGGGTTGGCCGGGGTTCCGGGCGTGATTTTGGCTTAAAATAGACCGGGGCATGCCAGGGAGGTTGAAGATCATCTCAGTATGGTCTGTTCAAATTTTTGTGGCCATTTGGGTGGACAAACGGGTGAAACGACGCGAACAGGGCATTTTCAGGCCAAATCGGTGTGCTATAGCGCACAATTTTGGGGGAGGGCCCGGGGTTCGGGTGTGCTTTAGGCCAAAAATTAAGCGGGGCATTCTAGGGAGGTTGGGGATCGTCCCTGTATAGACCGTTTAAATTTTGGTGGCTATTTGGGTTGACAAACGGGCAAAACGGTGCGAGCGGTGCATTTTTGGGCTAAATAGGTGTCCTATAGACCACAGTTTCGGGGGTGGGCCTTGGGTCCAGGCGTGCTCTGGGCCAAAAGTCAACCGGGGCGTGCCATAGAGGTTGGGGATCATTCCAGTGTGGTTTGTTTAAATTTTCATGGCTATTTGGGTGGACAAACGGATGAAACGGCGTGAACGGGGAATTTTTAGGACAAATCAGTGTGCTATATATAGCCCATAACTTTGGAGGTGGGCCCGGGGTTTGAGCTTGCTGTGGGCCGAAAATCAACCGGGGCATGCCAGGGAGGTTGGGGATGGTCCCGGTGTGGTCCGTTTAAATTTTCATGGTCATTTGGGTGGACAAACGGGCAAACCGCCGTGATCAGGGAATTTTTGGGCTAAATCGGTGTTCTATAGCCTACGGTTTTGGGGGTGGACCCGGGGTGCGGGCGTGTTGTGGGTCAAAAATCAACCGGGGTATGCCAGGGAGGTTGGGGATAATCCCAGTGTGGAATGTTTAAATTTTTGTGGCCATTTGGGTGGAAAATCTGGTGAAAGGGCACAAACGGGGCATTTTCGCGCTAAATTGGTGTGCTATAGCCCACGGTTTGGGGGTAGGCCCGTGGTTCGGGCGTGCTGTAGGCCGAATATCGATCGGGGTGTGATAGGGAGGTTATGGATCATCCTAGTATGGTCCGTTTAAATTTTCGTGGCCATTTGGGTGGAAAACTGGTGAAACGGCGCGAACGTGGCATTTTCGAGCCAAATTGGTGTGCTATAGCCCACGGTTTGGGGGGTGGGCTCGGGGTTCGGGCGTTCTGTGGGCTGGACATCATCCGAGGCGTGCCAGGGAGGTTTGGGATCATCCCATTATGGACCTTTTAAATTTTTGTTACCATTTGTGTTGACAAACGGGCGAAACGGCGTGAATGGGACATTTTTCGGCTAAATCGGTGTGCTATAGCCCACGGTTTTAGGGGTGGGCCCGGTGTCCTAGCGTGTTGTATGCCTAAAATCATTCGAGGTGTGCTAAGGAGGTCGGGGATTATCCCAGTGTGGTCTGTTTAAATTTTCATGGCCATTTGAATGGACAAACAGGCAAAATGACATGAACGGGGAATTTTTGGGCTAAATCGGTGTGCTATAGCCCACGATTTTGGGGGTGGGACCGGGGTTCGTGCGTGCTGTGCACCAAAAATTAATCGGGGCATGCCTGGGAGGTTGGGGATCATCCCAGTGCGGTCTATTTAAATTTTTGTGGCTATTTGGGTGGACAAACGGGTGAAACGGTGCGAACAGAACATTCTCTGGCCAATTCGGTGTGTTATAGCCCACGTTTTTGGGATGGGCCCTGGGATCGGGCGTTCTGCGGGACAAAAATTGACCGGGGCATGCCAGGAAGGTTGGGGATAGTCAAAGTTTGGTTAGTTTAAATTTTCATGGCTATTTGGGTGGACAAACGGGCGAAACAATGCGAACGAGGCATTTTTGGGTCAAATCGGTGTGCTATAGCCCACGATTTTGGGGGTGGGCCAATGGGTTCGGGTGTGCTGTAGGCCAAAAATCAACCGAGCATGCCAGTGAGGTTAGGGATCGTCCTAGTGTGGTCCGTTTAAAATTTAGTGGCCATTTGGGTGAACAGACGGGCAAAACGGCTCGAACGGGGCATTTATGGGCTAAATCAGTGTGCTATTGCCTACGATTTTGGGAGTGGGCCCATGGTCTGAGAGTGTTATCGGCCGCAAATCGACCAGGGCATGCCAGGGAGGTTTGGAATCATCCCAGTGTGGTCCTTTTAAATTTTTGTGGCCATTTGGTTGGACAAACGGGCAAAACAGTACGAACGTAGAATTTTCGGGCTAAATCGATGTGCTATAGCCCACGGTTTTGGCGATGGGCCCAGAGTCTGGGCGCACTGTGGGCCAAAAATTGGTCGGGGCATGCCAAGGAGGTTGGGGATCTTTTCAGTATGGTCCGTTTAAATTTTTATGGCGATTTGGGTGGACAAACGGGCGAAACAATGCGAATGGGATATTTTTAGGCAAAATCGGTGTTCTATTGCCTACGATTACGGTGGTGGGTCCGGGGTCCGGGCGTGCTGTGGGTTAACAATCGACCGGGGCAAGCTAGAGAGGTTGGGAATCATCCTAGTTTGGTCCGTTTAAATTTTCGTGGCCATTTGGGTGGATAAATGGGCAAAACGGCGTGAACGAGGCATTTTCGGGATAAATCGGTGTACTATAGCCCACGACTTCGCGGGTGGTCCTAGGGTCCGGGTGTGCTGTGGGCCAAAATTTGACTGGGGCGTGGCAGGGAGGTTGGGGATCATTCCAGTGTGGTTTGTTTAAATTTTTGTGGTCATTTGGGTGGACAAACGGGTGAAATGGCACGAACAGGGTATTTTTGGGCCAAATCGGTGTTCTATTGCACACTATTTTGGGGGTGGGCCCGGGGGTCGGGCGTGCTGTGGTCCAAAAATCGATCGGGTCATGCCAGAGAGGTTGGGGATCATCTCAGTATGGTTCGTTTAAATTTTCATGGCCATTTTGGTTGACAAACAGGCAAAACGGCACGAATGGAGCATATTTGGGCTAAATCGGTGTTCTATAGCCCACGGTTTCGGGGGTGGGCCCGGGGTCAGAGGGTGCTGTGGGCTGAAAATTAACTGGGGTATGCCAGGTAGGTTGGGGATCATCCCATTATGGTCCTTCTAAATTTTGGTGGCCATTTGGATAGACAAACGGGCGAAACGACAAGAATGGGCATTTTTGGGCCAAATTGGTGTGCTATAGCCTACGGTTTTGGGGGTGAGCTTGGGGTCCGGGCGTGCTGACGGCCAAAAATCGATCGGGTCATGCAAGAGAGGTTGGGGATCTTCCCATATGTTTTGATTAAATTTTCGTGGCTATTTAGGTGGACAAACAGGTGAAACAAAGCGAAATGGGCATTTTTAGACAAATTGGTGTGCTATAGACCACGGTTTTGGGGGGAGCGCCAGGAGTCCGGGCGTGCTGTAGGTCAAAAATTGATCGGGGCATACGAAGGAGGTTGGGGATCATCCCAGTATGGCCCTTTTAAACTTTTGTGGCGATTTAGGTGGACAAACGGGCGAAACAGCGTGAATGGGGAATTTTCAGGCCAAATCGGTGTGCTATAGCCCACGGTTTTGGGGGTGGGCCTGAGGTACGAGCGTGCTGTGGGCCGAAAATGGACCGAGGCGTGTCAGGGAGGTTGGGGATCATCCCAGTGTAGTCCTTTTAAATTTTTGTGGCCAATTAGGAGGACAAACAAGCGAAACAACGCGAACGGGGATTTTAGGGCTAAATCGGTGTGCTATAGTCTTCAATTTTGGGAGTGGGCCCAGGGTACGAGCATGCTGTGGGCCAAAAATTGACCGGGGCATATCAGGGAGGTTGGGTATCGTCCCAATATGGTCCGTTTAAATTTTTGCGGATATTTGGGTGGAAAAATGGGCGAAACGATATAAACAGGGCATTTTCGAGCAAAATCATTGTGCTATATAGCCCACGGCTTCGGGGGTAGGCCAGGGTCCGGTCATCTTGCGGGCCAAAAATCGACCGAGGCGTGCCAAGGAGGTTGGGGATCGTCCCAGTGTGGTCTGTTTAAATTTTCGTGGCCATTTGGGTGGATAAATCGGCGAAACAGCGCGAATGGGGCATTTTCTGGCCAAATCGGTCATCTATAGCCCACGGTTTTCGGGGTGGGCTCGGGTTTCGAGGGTGATATGGGAAAAAAATTTGACCGGGGCATGCCATGGACATTGTGTATTGTCCCAGTATGGTCTGTTTAAATTTTGTGGCCATTTGGGTGGACAAACGGGTGAAACGAAGACAACGGGGCATTTTCAGGCTAAATTGATGTGCCATAGCCCACGGTTTTGGGGGTGGACTTGGGGTCCGGGCGTTCTATCGGCCAAAAATCGACCGGGGCATGCTAGGGAGATTGGGGATCATCCCAGTATGGTCCGTTTAAATTTTTGTGGTTATTTAGGTGGACAAAACGGGAAAAACGATGCGAAAGGGGCATTTTCGAGAAAAATTAGTATGTTATAGCCCACGATTTTGGGGGTGGGCTCGGGGTTCGAGCGTGTAGTGGCTTGAAAATTAATTAGGGTGTGCCAAGGAGATTGGGGATTATCTCAGTGTGTTCCGTTTAAATTTTCATGGCCATTTGGGTGGGAAAATGGGCGAAACTGCACGAACGAGGCATTTTTGGGCTAAATCGGTGTGCTATAGCCCATGTTTTTTAGGGTGGGACGGAGGTCCAATCGTCCTGTGGGACAAAAATCAATCGAGGAATGCCAGGGATGTTGGGGAACATCCCATTATAGTCTGTTTAAATTTTTGTGGCTATTTGGGAGGACAAACGAGCGAAATGGCACGAACGGGGAATTTTCGAGCCAAATCGGTGTGCTGTAGCCCACGATTTTGGGGGTGTACCAAGGGTACGGGTGTGTTGTGGACCAAAAATTGACCGGGGCATGCCAGGGAGGTTGGGGATCATCCTAGTATGGTTATTTTAAATTTTTGTGGCCATTTGGGTGAACAAACGGGCGGAACGGTATGAATGAGGCATTTTCAGGCGAAATCGGTGTGCTATAGCCCACGGTTTGGGGGTGGGCCCGGAGTTCGGGCGTGCTGTGGGCCAAAAATTGATCGGGGTATGCCACGGAGGTTGGGGATTATATCAGTTTGGTCCGTTTAAATTTTTGTGACCATTTGGGTTGATAAACGGGCAAAACGGCGCGAACGAGGAATTTTTGAGCCAAATTGGGGTGCTATAGCCTACGGTTTTGGGGGTGGGCCCGGAGTCCGTGCATCCTGTGGGCCAAAAATTGATCAGTGCATACCAGGGAGGTTGGGGATCATTCCAGTATGGTCCATTTAAATTTTTATGGCCATTTGAGTGGACAAACGAGCGAAACAACGCGAACGGGGCATTTTTTGGCCAAATCGATGTGCTATAGCCCACGGTTTAGGGGGTGGGCCCGAGGTGCGGGCGTGTTGTGGGCCAAAACTCAATTGGAGCATTCTAAGGAAGTTGGGTATCATCCCAGTATAGTCCGTTTAAATTTTCGTGGCCATTTGGGTTGAAAAATGGGCAAAACGGCGTGAACGGGGCATTTTCGGGCCAAATCAGTGTGCTATAGCCCACGGTTTCAGTGGTGGGACCGGTGTTCGGGCGTGTTGTAGGATAAAAATTGACCGAGGAATGCCATGGATGTTGGGGATCGTCCCAGTATGATCCGTTTAAAATTTTGTGGCTATTTGGGTGGACAAATGAGCGAAATGGCACGAACAGGGCATTTTCGAGCCAAATCGGTGTACTATAGCCCACGATTTTGGGGGTGGGTACAGGGTACGGGTGTGTTGTTTACCGAAAATTGACCGGGGTATGCCAGGGAGATGGGGATCATCCCAGTATGGTCAATTTAATTTTTTGTGGCCATATGGGTGAACAAACAGGTGAAATGGCGGGAACGGGGCATTTTTAGGGTAAATCGGTGTATAGTAGCCCACAATTGGGGGGTGGGCCCGACTTTCGGTCAAGCTGTAGGCCGAAAATCAATCGGGGCATGCCATGGAGGTTGGGGATTGTCCCAATTTGGTCCGTTTAAAATTTTGTGGCTATTTGGGTTGATAAATGGGCGAAACGGCGCGAACGGGGCATTTTCAAGCTAAATCGGGACTCTATAGACCACGGTTTTGGGGGTGGGCCTAGAGTTCGGGCGTGTTGTGGGTCCAAAATTGACCGGGGCATGCCGGGGATGTTGGGGATCATTTTAGTGTTGCCCGTTTTAATTTTTGTGGCCATTTGAGTGGACAAACGGGCGAAACAAAGCGAACAGGCCATTTTTCGACCAAATAGGTGTGCAATAGCCCACGGTTTTGGGGGAGAGCCCGGGGTCTAGGCGTGTTGTGAGCCTAAAATTGATTGGTACATTCCAGGGATGTTGGGGATCATACCAGTATGGTCTGTATAAACTTTTGTGGCCATTTAGGTGGACAAACTGGCAAAACGGCGCAAACGGGACATTTTTGGGCCAATTCGGTGTGCTATTGCCCCCGGTTTTGGGGGTGGGCCTGATGTTCGGGCGTGCTGTGGGCCAAAAATTGATCGCGTCATGATAGAAAGGTTGGGGATCATCCCAGTATGGTCTGTTTAAATTTTTATGGCTATTTGGGTGGACAAACGAGCGAAGCGATGAGAATGAGGCATTTTTGGGTCAAATCGGTGTGCTATAGCCCACGGTTTTGGGGGTGGGCCTAGAGTCCGGGCGTGCTGTAGACTAAAAATCAACCGGGGCATACCAGTGAGGTTGTGGATCATCCCAGTGTTGTCTGTTTCAATTTTGTGGCCATTTAGGTGGACAAACGGGCGAAACGGAGTGAACGGGGCATTTTTGGGGCAAATCGGTGTGCTATAGTCCAGGGTTTTGGGGGAGGTTCCAGATTTTGGGTGTGCTGTAGGTCAAAAATCAACTGAGGCATGACAGAGAGGTAGGGGATCATTCCTGTGTGGTCCGTTTAAATTTCCGTGGCCATTTGAGTGGACAAATGGGCGAAACAATGCGAACGGGGCATTTTTGTGCTAAATCAGTGAGCTATTGTCTACGATTTTGTGGGTGGTCCCAGGGTTCGGGCGTTCTGTGGGCCAAAAATTTACCGGGGATTGCGCGAATGGGGTATTTTCGGGCCAAATCGGTGTACTATAGCCCACGGTTTCGGGGATGGGTCCAGGGTCCGGGTGTGCTGTGGGACAAAAATTGACCGCGACGTGCCAGGAAAGTTGGGGATCGTCTCAATGTGGTCAGTTTAAATTTTTGTGGCCATTTGGGTGGATAAATGGGAAAAACGATGCGAACAGGGCATTTTTGGGCTAAATCGATGTATTATAGCCCTCGGTTTTAGGGGTGGGCCTAGGGATCGGGAGTGCTGTGGGCCGAAAATCGACCTGAGCATTCCAAGGAGGAATTATATCATCCTAGTGTGGTCCTTTCAAAATTTTTTGGCCATTTGGGTGGACAAATAGGCAAAATGTGCGAATGGGGCATTTTTTGGTGAAATCGGTATGCTTTAGCCCACAATTTTGGGGGTGGGCCTGGGGTTAGGGCGTGCTATTGGCCGAAAATTGATCAGGGCATGCCAGGGAGGTTGGGGATCATCCCAGTGTGTTCCTTTTAAATTATTGTGGCTATTTAGGTTGACAAACTGGCAAAACGGCGCGAAAGGGGCATTTTCGGGTCAAATCGGTGTGCTATAGCCTAAGGTTTTGGGGGTGGGCTTGGGGTTCAGGCGTTATGTAGGTCAAAAATTGATCGGGGCGTGCCAAGGAGGTTGGGGATCTTCTCAGTATGGCCTATTTAAATTTTCGTGGCTATTTGGATGGACAAACGGGCGAAACGGCAAGAACGAGGCATTTTTGGGACAAATCGGTGAGCTATATCTCATGGTTTCAGGGGTGGGCCCGTGGTCCGGGCGAGTAGTGGGCCAAAAATCAACCGGCACATGCCAGTGAGGTTGGGTATCGTCCTAGTGTGGTCCGTTTAAATTTTTGTGAATATTTGAGTGGAAAATGTGTAAAACGGTGCAAACGGGGCATTTTCGGGCCAAATCGGTGTGCGATAGCCCACGGTTTTGGGGGTGGGTCCGGGCATACTGTGGGTCAAAAATCGCCCGGGGCATGCCAGGGAGGTTGTGGATCATCCCAGTGTGGTCTGTTTATATTTTCCTTGTTATTTGGGTGGACAAAACAGGAAAAACGGCACCAACGAGGTATTTTTCGGTCCAAATTAGTGTTATAGCCCACTGTTTTGGGGGTGGGCCTGGGGTCAGGGCGTGCTATCGGCCAAAAATCGATCAGGGTATGCCAAGGAGTTTGGGGATCATCCCAGTGTGGTCCGTTTAAATTTTTGTGGCTATTTAGGTGGATAAACTGGCAAAACGATGCGAAAGAGGCATTTTCGGGTCAAATCGGTGTGCTATAGCCCATGGTTTTGGTGGTGGGCTAGGGGTTCAGGCGTGTTGTAGGTCAAAAATTAATCGGGGCATGCCAAGGAGGTTGGGGATTGTCTCACTATGGTCTATTTAAATTTATGTGGCTATTTGGGTTGACAAACGGGTAAAACGGCAAGAACGAGGCAGTTTCAGGCCAAATCGGTGAGCTATAGCTCATGGTTTCATGGGTGGGACGGGGTCTTGGCATATAGTGGGCCAAATATCAACCGACACATGCCAGTAAGGTTGGGGATCGTCCTAGTGTGGTCCGTTTAAATTTTTGTGGCTATTTGGGTGGAAATGGGTAAAACGGTTCGAACGGGGCATTTTTGGGCCAAATCAGTGTGCGATAGCCCACGGTTTTGGGGGTAGGCCCGGGGTCCAGGCGTACTGTGGGTCAAAAATTGACCGAGGCATGCCAGAGAGGTTAGGGATCGTCCCAGTGTCGTCTGTTTATATTTTCCTAGCTATTTGGGTGGACAAACGGGCAAAACGGCGAGAAACGAGGTATTTTTGGTCCAAATTAGCTTTCTAGTTACAAGATTACGCAATTTTCTTGACCATGTCAATTCCGCAAAAGTATGACAGTGTATCAAAATCAAATACAAGTTGGAAACAAGTCAAGAGCATCCTTACGTATTCTTTCACTCACTTAGTTGTATCACAACAAATCAACCATATTCAAATCACCAATACTACTTCAAGATTTAACAATTTATTATAGGCGTAGTAGTGTAGTACTTACGGAATATAAAAGAAGAACAAAGAAGTAATTACTTGGTTGATGGCCTCGGAAGATGTTCTTGCAAAGTAAAAGAGCAAAAGGAAAATTTTTGAGAGATTTTGGAGAGGTAGGCGGCGCCTAGGTTGAAGTTGCAATGCATTTTTGTTCTAAGACTAAGGTTCTATTTATAGGACAAGCTTGGGTCGGGTTTTGACCCATTTGGAATCGGATTTGGAGACCAAAAGTGACCATAGGCGGCGCCTAATGCTTTGCCTATGCTTGGCATAGGCGGCGCCTTTTGCAAAGCCTTGTTGATTATAGGCGGCGCCTATGCTATGGCATTGTTAGGCATAGGTGGCACCTATTCCATGGCATACTAGATTCAGAGACAAAAGGCTTTTGCATAGGCGGCGCCTATGCTATGGTATAGTTGAGCATAGGCGGCGCCTATGCTATGGTACTCTAGAATCCGAGAGCTTAGGCCATAGCATAGGCCTTGCCTTGTTCGTGGCCTAGATTTACATAGGCCTTGCCTTATTCTTTGCCTATATTTTCATAGGCAATGCCTAACCCATAGCCTTTTGCTTCTTCATTCCTAACTTACCACCTTCAACATGCAATACTTCTAAATCAAAATTTGAAACCAATCTCCTCCTTTACACCTCTTGCACCTACATTTACTCAAAAACAACAAAAACGATTAGAACAATGGGTTGCCTCCCATAAAGCGCCTTAGTTTTGGTCGTGGCTTGATAAAATCTTAAGAAAACAAAACAATTAAAAACGATGGGTTGCCTCCCACCAAATGCTTGATTTATTGTCGCGGCACGACATAGCTATCTCGATTACTTAGACTTCATCGAGATAGATGGGGCCTCGTTTTCTGAATGGATTCATACGACGCTGATGCTTACTTGTAGGCATGCAATCTTCTTCAATATGACTCTTATGCATACATATCCCAGGAGGGATACCAATTATATCATCAATAGTCCAACCCATAGCTCTCTTGTATCTCTTTAGAGCAGAGATGAGAGCCTCTACGTGCTATTCACTTAAATCATCCGTCACACTCACCGGAAATGTATTTCTACTTCCCAAGCATGCATACCTTAGATAATTGGGGAGCTCTTTCGATTCTACCACTGGGGCTCTTCAATGGAAGTCTTCGCTGTTGGTGACGGTTGTTTCTTAAGATCAAGGTCCGGCTGTTTAGGAGTATGAGAATAGGACCCTATTTCTGTTAGAGAACACATAGTTTCTTCATAATCTTCATCATCCTCATGCTCAACATTCAGCAGTGCAGCAGACAATGGCTCAACAGTAAGCTATTTCTCTACAGATAATGCTTTCTTATCCTCATAATGAACATCAGCTACAGAGAACACATCCATATCTCTTGGCTGCTTCATCGATTTGCACAAATCAAAACGAATCACTTCATCATTCATTCGAAATAAAAGCTCATTATCTCTCATGTCAATAAGCACACTTCCAATTGCGAGGAAGGGCCGTCCCAAGATTATGGGAACTTCCGAATCTACCTCACAATCCAAAATCACAAAGTCTGCAGGAAAAATGAAGGTGGACACCTTCACCAACACATCATTTAAGATACCAACAGGTCATTTTACCGACCTATCTGCCATCACGAGCCTCATATTGGTTGGTGTCGGATCGCCTAACCCCAACTTCCTGTAGATGGTTAGTGGCATCAAATTGATGCTAGCACCCAGATCGCATAATGCCTTGGCAAAATCCAACGATCCAATCGTGCAAGGGATAGTGAAAGCACCAGGATCTTCCTTCTTCTGAACTAGTGATCTTGTGGCAATCGCACTGCAATGATGAACATCATCTGCCAGCTCATAACTTACTGCCCGCTTCTTTGTCAACAGGTCCTTCATGAATTTAGCATACCCAGATATTTGTTCCAGCGCCTCGACCAAATGAACATTAATAGTTAGCTGCTTCAACATAGTCATAAACTTATTGAACTTGGTATCATCAGCTTTCTTCTTTAATCTTTGAGGGAAAGGTGGTGGTGGAAGGGGAATAGTTTTCTCCACGACTTTCTTTTCCTCTTGCTTCAGATTGGCGATTTTTTCAGGCTGTGGACGTTTCAGGGTGACGTCATTAACGCCTTCCTCAGCTTCTTCGACGTCTTCTAGTTCGGCAATATCTAATATATCATCGGCCACTTGCATGCCTTTGGCTGGATTTTCCAACACCTTACCACTCCTGGTAGTAATAGCCATACACGACCCGTCATTCCTTGGGTTTTGCACTGTGTCGCTAGGTAGCGTTCCAGCCTTTCTTTGGTTGAATGCCGCTGATAATTGACTCAATTGTTGCTCCAGCTGTTTTATTGCAGTAGAATGCGAGTCAACCAATTGATTTATTGATGACAAATCATTCTTTACCTTAGTAACGCCCATATTGGTTGCCTCCACCCCTTTCAATAGCTTAGCCATCATATCATCCATAGACATCTTTCCAGAGCTAGACGCCACAGCCTCACAGTTTCCAGGAGGAACATACAAACCACTCCTGTCAGTCTTATTCTTCCAACCACCTTGATCGCGGTCCTTGTATCCAGATTTATCATAATAGTTCCGACCTTGGTTTCCTTGGGCATTGCCTCGGAAACCTCCCTGATTATTCAAGTAATTCGCTTCTTCCTCAGAGTCAGATTCATCTCTTCCCTGTGATACAACGGCCTTAACCTTTTTGGTCTTCCCTGATAATAAGTGCTTGGTAAGAAGATCCATCTGCGTTTTCATGTGGGCCATATCTTGGTCACGTTCCTCTTGTCTTTGCCTCTGCTCTGCAGTCATGCCAATAGATATAGTAGAGCTTGCTACCTCAGAATCCCTGGTATGCCAAGCTCTGCTCTACTTTGTCATATGATCTAGTGATAACGCTCAATCTACAGCTCTCGTTTGAGTGTAAAGCGGTCGTTAGCAAATATAGAACCCAACCTGGGTTGGGTGTCGATCCCACAGGGAATAGCTTGGCCAACAAGTAAGTAAAATTACTAAACTTTTGGTGCAAGTCTTGTAAGAAGGGGGGATTCTTGTTTTGCAAGTAATGTAAACAAAAGCTGAAAATAATAAAGTAAAAAGAGAGAGATTGTTACGTTGGTTGTAAATAATGAGAATTGAAGCGTTGGGGTTATGTCCACCTTCTGAGGTATACGTCTCTATTGGCTATGAGTGTGTAGAATTCTGACATGCAATTGCTTATAGAGGATTGTAGTCGATGGTAAATCCAAGCGTCTCTCGACCTAAACAAGGACTATTTCACTTTAACTCTCTCGAGCTTAAAGCGTGTCTAACGGTACGAATTCTCCAAGAGGTTAGTCCAGTTACGACACTAGCTTTTTAGTAGGAAAGGGTGTCCTACTACCTTGACATTATCTCTTTTCCAGACAAATAACTTTTCTCTCGAACAAGTTAAATGTTAGACTGGCGTATTCTTGCGTTTGCAACCGCAAAGAATGTAGATTAAGATGAAGAGAATAATGATATAAGCAATATACGTGCCTCGAACTCACAAACTCACAGCAATAGATAGTAACTCATTCGGCTTCCATAACCCCAACAGAGAAGTTTAGTTACCCATGAATGCGAAGGAAATCACGATTGACATTGTTATTATATCACGATATTGAGTAATGGCGTGTAGATCAAGTGATAGGCGTGAGGCGTGATTCCTTAGCAAGTAACGATTCTCTTGTTGTGGAATTTAAGAATAGAAGAGTAGAAGAAGAAAAATAGAATTGAATTGTAAGACGAGAAGTTAAGAAGATGTCAAGTTATAAGAAGATGAGAGAAGATGAGAGGGATGGAAGGAAGTATTGTGTTCTCCCTCCTTCCTCCCTCCTTATTCTCTAAAATCTCTAGCATGATAGGGTATTTATAATACCCATATCCTAATCCTACTAAGCTAATGAAATAAATAACCAAATCCTATTAGACTAATGAAATCCTTAACCCAAATGTACTAGGTTAAGGTAACATTATCATAATCCACTTAAAATAATGAAATACATAACCTAATTGTACTAGGTTAATGTATCATTGTCAAAATCCAGCTTTGTGTCTGTAAGTCCCCAAAGTCTTCAGAAATGCTGTTTTAGCCCGGGACAGATTTTCCATTCAGCAGTTTTGGTCCTTAGGCGTGTAAACTTTCTTTCCTTCCTTTGTGAGCTTTCTTTTGCGTCAAGTAAGCCATAAAATGCTGAATTCTGCATCATTTATACCTGAAACTTTACTAATCATGTTCGTTAGCTCATTTACAGGAAAAAGGACTAAAAGTGCATGAAATATATAATTTGTTCTCAAAACTAGGCTATAATATGGGCAAAATATATTGATATAGGCGCGTAAATTTGCCTATCATCAACACCCCACACTTAGAGCTTTGTTCGTCCTCGAACAAACTATCATGTCCTTCTAAACATCAACTTAGGGTTTTACAGCAGCAACACAAAATATTCGTCAAGACAAGCACAACAATTATCAACCAAGAGTAGCTTTCCGATTATAAGTAGAAACAATTTAACCTCAAGTATAGATTCGTGATGGTGATCAACTCGCATGCAAACGTTAAAGTGCATAGAATCATATACAACTATCCAAAACTCATCAATCATGTGTGTCTCACCATATAGTACCCATAATCACTCACAAATATAGCATATTTTTCAAACATGGGTATCAAAATGTCCTTGCTCTCACTCTCACAAAGAGTTCATATGTAGCAACTGATGACCATAGGCTTGCCCTTAATGTAATACTCTACTAAATGTCAGAATGCTAAGCTTAGGATCAAGTAGGTCTTTTGATGGTTGTAATGTAGGCTAAGGGACGGGTAGGACTATTTTGGCCAGGAATAGTGACTAAGTTCCTAAGCGCTTTAATACATCACTTTGTATCATTGACACTTTTTTTTTTCAACCTTTCTTTCTTTTATTATACCACCCTTGTTCTCCTCTTTTGTTTTTTCAATTTTAAGCACAACTCACTTTTCAGCTTTCTTTTCCTTTTTCTTTTCACAACATACCTCTTATGATAGCACTTTCTTTTTCATAACACATTCAAGCACCATTACAATTTATAGCATCATACTCACCCAATTTCCTCTTATGTTGTCACATGACTTTTTCACTTTAAAGCACTTAGGAGTTTGGATCAAATTACGGTCTTGAAAGAAATGGATTAGGCTTACATACAAGGTTGTCAAAGAAAATAGGCTAAAGGCTCAAAAGGGGTTAACTAGGATGATGTCCATGGGTAGGTAAAACTGAAGGTAAACATGTATAGGTTGCCAAAGAAATGCCTAAATCATATCCTAAACTTACACTCCTTATTTTCGCTTTGCATACATACCAGGCAAGTTCTAGCATCAGCCACATACATAGAATATACTATTATCTCACACACACAAGGCACATGGTCAACTTGATTGGAAGTAATATAGACTCTCGACCCAACAAGTGAAGGAATTGAATCACACAATATCACATATTGAGTCACAACTAGAGCCTAAACGTCTCAATAGTCACAATTGTAGCACATACTCTTGTTATAACCTCATGCTGCCTATCAAAATAATTTCATGCGAAGCTAAAAAAAATTTTTACCTACTAAAAAAAAACAAAACGAAACAAAAATGAAACAAAAGCAAACAAACATAGATGCGAATAGAGAAGTATAGCATGCAATACCACCACCCCACACTTAGTCGGGACACTGTCCTCAGTGGAAAATAAATACGAAGAACCTGGTTGGTCGGACTTATCCTCTATGTCTGGGGTCATACCCCTTGCATTGGAATCATCATCAGAGTCGTCATCCTCAGAAGTTCCTCATAAGTATCCCACTTAATTCCAAGCGTGAGTCGAGGTATTTGCAGCGAGGAGGGTTCTCCTTGGTCCTTGCGACTTCTCTTTTTGCCCTTTTGGGAGGTGGTAGCCTTCTCCTTGCCTTGTCTCGCTTTAGGTGCCATTGTACCTGAGACTAGAAATAGTGTTAGTGGTAGCACAATATCAATGGATACAATCTATGCACAAGCAGTAGGGGTACCACCCCACACTTAGTTTTGTTGACACAAATCAGTGAAGTGAAAATGGTCGATTACTCAGACTTCATCGACATACGTTTTAGGGGCTATATTCCAACAAGAAATTCAGATATGTAACACTTCTTGCAATCTTTGCAATACTTTCATGTTAGGTATATCAAGACTTCTTCATAGGGATTACATCATGGTATAGTTTCTATCAATAATCACAATCTCCTATGTCGGTAGACAACTATAAGTCTTATTTCGATGAGCGAGACATCCCAACATGTAAGTATTCAAGTGACAAGAGCATGCAATGTTCATGACTATAGCAATTCCGCAAGTAGTATAACAATGCATCAAAATCAATTGCTAGTTGGAAACAAGTTAAGAGTATCCTAACGTTCATGTTCACTCACTTGGTTTTGTATCAACAATTCAAACACATTAACTTCACCAACAATCTTTCAATATGTAGCAATTTATAATAGACATAGCAACGTAGTACTTACGAGAAATAAATGAAGAATAAGAGAGTACTTACTTGCTTGAAGCTTTTGGAGGTGGTTTTGTGAATTGGAAGAGCAAAAAAGAAAATTTTGAGAGGATTTGGATGAATATGCGGCACCTTTAGGTCACTTTGCAATGTGTTGTGGTATAAAACTAAGTCCCCTTTATATAGGAAGAGTATGGGTCGGGTTATGACCCATTTACAATCGGTTTTGGAGACAAAAATCCTACATATGCGGCGCATTGTCTATGGCATAATGGGACATATGCGCCGCATAGTCTATGGCATTTGTAGACATATGCGGCGCATTGTCTATGGCATATTGAGACATATGCGCCGCATAGTCTATGGCATATGAGATACTGAGACTAAATGCCATAGCATAGGTGGCGCATAGTCAAAAGCATACCTAGGAATAGGCGGCGCATAGTGTATAGCACACTAGATTCCGAGACCTTAGGCTATAGGATAGGTTGTGCATCGTTCGTGGCCTAGTTTTACCAAGGCCTAGCCTTCCTCGAAGCCTATTTTGGCGTGAGAAAGGCTCAATCCATAGCATTATTCATCACCCTTCCTAACTTACCAACTTTACCATACAATGCGTCCAAATCGTCAATTGAAATCAATCTCCTTGTTGACTACTTCTTGCACCTATATTCGCTCAAACAAATGAAAACGATTAGTACGATGGGTTGCCTCCCACCAAGCGCCTTAGTTTTGGTCGTGGCACGACTCTTATTTTTGGATTTTTATTTATCAAAAGCAAAACACATACTAGAACGAAATGAAAAATGAAAAACGATAAATGATAAACGATGGGTTGCCTCCCATCTAGCGCCTTATTTATTTTCGTGGCTCGACGTAGTAATCTCGAGTACTTAGACTTCGTCGAGATAAGTGATAGCCATGTCATTCATCGAGTCAAGAGGACCGATATAAGGCTTAACACGTTGGCCATTCACTTTGAAGACAACACCCTTATTGCCTTCCAATTCGACTACTCCAGACGAGTAGACTTGGATAACTTTAAATGGACCAGACCACTTAGATTTTAACTTACCTGGGAAGAGTTTAAATCTGGAGTTGAAGAGTAGTACCATATCACCCTTTTGGAAGTTTCGTCGAACAATCCGCTGATCATGATACTTCTTCATCCGCTCCTTGTATAAATCTGATCTTTCGTATGCATGGAGACGGAACTCATCTAATTCGTTCAGCTGCTCCAACCTCAGATTCTTCACATCATCCCAATTCAGATTCAAGTGCTTCAATGCCCACAATGCCTTGTATTCAAGCTCGATGGGTAGGTGACAAGCCTTCCCATAAACTAGTTGATAAGGAGACATGCCAATGGGTGTCTTGAATGCAGTCCTATATGCCCATAGTGCATCATCTAGCTTTCGAGACCAATCCTTCCTATTTGCATTAACCATCTTTGCAAGGATTTGCTTAATCTCGCGATTGGAAACCTCTACTTGTCCACTAGTTTGGGGATGATAAGGCGTGGCTACCTTGTGTTGCTTGACACCATACTTGGCCAATACATATTTGAATAGCTTGTTGCAAAAGTGAGATCCTTCATCACTTATGATAGTACGAGGTACTCCAAAGCGAGAGAAGATATTCTTCTTTAAGAACGCTACAACACGCTTTCCTTCATTATCGTCCAATGCTACAGCTTCAACCCATTTCGAAACATAATCCACAGAAACCAAGATGTACTTCATTCCAAATGAATTCACGAATGGACCCATGAAATCAATACCCCACACATCAAAGAGTTCTACCTCCAGAATTTTGGACATGGGCATTTCATGGTGTTTTGAAATAGCACCTTGACGTTGGCATTGGTCACACCTTCTCACATAGTTGTATGCATCTCTGAATATCGAAGGCCAATAATAACCACTTTGCAATACTTTTCTTGCCGTTCGATTGCTTGCATGATGTCCTCCAACTTGCGAAGTGTGGCATGCTTCCAATATAGTAGGCACTTCTTCATGGGATATACATCGTCGAATGATCCCATCCGCGCATCTTCGAAACAAATAAGGTTCATCCCAATAGTAGTGTTGAACATCATGCATAAACTTCCTCCTTTGGTGGTAAGATAACTTGGCAGGTAGCACATCACTCACTACAAAATTTGCAAAGTCGGCATACCATGGTACTTTCTCCATTTTTGTCGCTAATATCTCCTCATCAGGGAATGCATCATCAATCTGAATTTCAGGTTGCGCCACATGTTCATTCTCAAGTCTAGATAGGTGATCAGCCACTTGGTTCTCGCAACCTCTTCTATCTTTGACTTCGAAATCAAACTCTTGCAGCAGTAATACCCATCGAATCAACCTTGGTTTTGCATACTTCTTTGTCATTAGATACCTAAGAGCTGCATGGTCTGTATGGACGATCACCTTAGTACCCAATAGATAGGCACGAAACTTCTCAAACGCATACACAACCGCTAGGAGCTCTTGTTCAGTAACAGTGTAGTTCCTTTGGGCTTCATTTAGGACCTTACTCGCATAGTAGATAGGATGAAATAATTTCTCCTTTCTTTGTCCAAGAACAGCACCAACGGCTACACCACTAGCATCGCACATGACCTCAAACGGGATTGTCCAATCTGGTGCTACCATGATAGGGGCTTCAATGAGTTTTCCTATAAGGCATTCGAATGCCTTTAAGTAATTGTCATTAAAGTCAAACTTCGCATCTTTCTCCAATAGTTTGCACAATGGACTAGAAATTTTGGAAAAGTCTTTGATGAATCTACGATAGAAACCAGCATGGCCAAGAAAACTACGAACTCCTTTCACCGAAATTGGAGGCGGTAGCTTCTCAATTACCTCTATTTTTGCTCGATCAACCTCTATTCCTCTTTCAGAGATCTTGTGCCCAAGAATGATTCCTTCTTTTACCATGAAGTGGCACTTCTCCCAATTCAGCACAAGGTTGAACTCTACACATCTTTGCAATGCCATGCTCAAATTTGCCAAACATGCTTCAAAAGACTCACCGACAACTGAAAATTCGTCCATAAATACCTCCAAAGTGTCTTCAACCATATCAGAGAAAATAGATATCATACAACGTTGAAAGGTGGCTGGTGCATTACACAACCCGAATGGCATGCGTTTGAAGGCAAACGTACCATATGGGCATGTAAACGTTGTCTTCTCTTGGTCTTCGGGGGCAATACAAATCTGATTATAACCTGAATAACCATCCAAGAAGCAAAACCATCCTTTCCCCGCTAATCGATCTAGCATTTGGTCCATAAATGGCATGGGGAAGTGATCCTTGAGTGTCCAAGAATTCAGCTTGCGGTAGTCCATGCATACTCTCCATCCAGTAATGGGCCTGAGTGGAATAAGCTCATTCTTTGCATTCGTGACCACCGTCATTCCTCCTTTCTTGGGAACACATTGTACAGGACTTACCCATGTACTATTAGAGATAGGATATACAACTCCTGCGTCTAACCACTTGATAATCTCCTTCTTCACCACTTCTTGCATAGGTGGGTTTAAACGCCTTTGATGTTCAATGGTGGGTGTACACTTTTCTTGAAGCTGAATTTTATGTGTGCAAATCCCAGGTGGAATACCAATAATATCCGCAATGGTCCATCCAATGGATCTAATATACTTGCGTAAGATCGCAATAAGAGCTGCAACTTGTTGCTCACCCAAATCAGCTGCCACTATGACTGGAAGTGTGTTTCCGCTTCCTAAGAATGCGTACTTCAAATGACTTGGCAGCTCCTTCAATTCTAGTGTGGGTGGTTCTTCAATAGATGGCTTGGCTGGTGGTGTGGGTCGATTCTTGAGATCAAGATCCAGCTTCTTGGGAGTATAGCGATATGTCCCTAATCCCGATAGGGCACAAATAGCTTCTTCAGAAATTTCAGCATCCTCATTCTCTCCTTTCATGAGCAAAACCTCCAAAGGATCATCAAGAATTTTCTCTTCTTCAAGTCGTTCTTTCTCATCATCAAAGACAACATCAGCCACAGAAAATACACTCAGATATTTGGGTTGCTTCATTGATTTGCAAACATCAAATCGAACCACTTCATCATTTATGCGGAATGAAAGTTCATTAGCTCTCAAATCAATGAGCACACTTCCTGTAGCAAGGAAAGGGCATCCCAAGATTATGGGAACCTCTGAATCTGCTTCACAATCCAAGAGGACAAAGTCTGCTGGAAAGATAAATGAAGAAACCTTTACCAAGACATCGCATAGAATACCAACCGGTCGTTTTACCGACCTATCCGCCATAACAAGCCTCATATTAGTTGGTGTAGGATCTCCTAACCCCAACTTCTTGTAGATCGATAATGGCATCAAGTTGATGCTGGCTCCTAGGTCACATAATGCTTTGGCAAAGTTCAAAGATCCGACGGTGCAAGGAATAGTGAAAGCTCCGGGGTCGGCCTTCTTCTGAACTATCGATCGGGTAGCAATTGCACTACAATGATGCACATCATCCTTCAGCTCATAACTTTCTGCCCTCTTCTTAGTCAAAAGAACTTTCATAAACTTCGCATACCCAGGCATTTGTTCAAGTGCCTCTACCAATGGAACATTAATGGTCAGCTGCTTCAACATAGTCATAAATTTGCTGAACTTAGTGTCATCCGCCACCTTCTTCAATCTTTGGTGAAAAGGTGGTGGTGGGTATGGAAGTGTTCTCTCCATGGCTTTCTTCTCCTCTTGCTTCCGTTTTTCCATTTTTTCAGGCTGCACGTCACTGGGCGTGACATCCTTGACGTCAGGATTGGTTGTTGCGGCATCTTCTCCTTTTACATTCTCATCCATGTCCGCAACTTCGTCAACCACTTGCTTGCCTTTTGCTGAAGGTTCCAGCACCTTACCACTTCTGGTAGTGATGGCCATGCATGACCCATCATTCCTTGGGTTTTGCACAGTATCGCTAGGTAAAGTGCCAGCCTTTCTTTGATTAAGTGCTGCTGAAAGTTGGCTCATTTGCTGCTCTATTTGCTTGATTGAAGTGGAATGAGAATCAACTAGTTGTTTCATAGAGGACAAATCATTAATTACCTCAGTAACTCCCGCGCTCGTTGCTTCCACTCCTTTCAATAATTTAGCCATCATGTCTTCCATACTTCTAGAATTAGATGTGGTGGTATCACGTCTACCAGGGGGAACATATACACCACTCTTTTCATTGTTTTTTCTCCAACTACCTTGGTCCTTGTTTCCAGAATTATCATAATAGTTCCGACCTTGGTTTCCTTGGGTATTCCCACGGAAACCCCCTGATTGTTCAAGTAGTTGGCCTCTTCTTCCGAATCAGATTCGTCTCTTCCTTTTAGCGCCACAGCTTTCACTTTATCGGTCTTCCCTGATAATAAATGCTTTGTAAGAAGATCCATCTGTGTTTTCATGTGCGCCATATCTTGATCACGTTCTTCTTGTCTTCTTCTTTGGTCTGCAGTCATGCCTATAGATAAAGTGGGGCTTGCTACCTCAGAATCCCTGGTATGCCAAGCTCTACTTTGTTTCGTCATGCGATCTAACATATTGCTTGCTTGACCAAAGGTGAGGTCCATAAAAGATCCTCCAACTGCGTTATCCACCACTGGCTTAGTTATTAAATTCAAGGCTCTATACAATATCTCCATGAGGTGAACATTAGTCATGTGATGGTTTGGGCACCTCGCTAGCTTTGTCTTGAACCTCTCCCATGTTTCATGAAGAGCTTCAGTTGGAAGCTAACGAAAGTTTCTGATTTCATCTCTCAATTGTGCCCTTTTGGATGGCGGAAAGAATCTTTCTAGGAAAGCGTCTCTCAATTGCCTCCAATTTGTAATTGAATCAGGAGTCAGACCATTCAACCATAGTGTTGCCTCCCCAGACAGAGACAATGGAAATAGTCGTAATCGAATTGCATTTTGACCAACACCAGGATTGTCAAAAGACTTGCATGTAGAAATAAAGTTGATGAGATGCATATTCGGATCATCGCCTGCTAGTCCACTAAATAATCCCTTGAGTTGCAATAACTGAATCATGGTGCTTGTGATGTTGAACTTGGCTCCGGGCGCTAATGGTGGTGGAATTATAGCTCCAGTGGCTCCGGCACCATCAAGATCATCATCATCATCGTCGAAAGCTGGCTGCATAGGTTGGCGATCATGTCTATACCAAGCTTGTCGACCTCTTCTATTGGCAGGTGTTACGATTTCAGCATCACGCCTAGGGTTTAGTAACTCGTCATCACCTAAATCCTCATCGTCAGGATTTGGTGCTCGTGCAGGGTTATCAATGTTCTGCTGTTGAACCTGGGCTGCGGCAAGGGCAGCCAATCTTGCTTGTTCCTGTTGAGCAGCCATCCTTGCGATTTTAGCTTGTGCTTCCATTCTACCAATGCGTTGTGGTTCAGGATTGATTGGTAATAACGGTTGACCAGAACTTCGAGTATGGGGCATGCACTAAAATAAAAACCTGCAGTAAACAAAAACAAAAACTAAAAGTAAAAGTACGAGAGTCTTAGACCAAAGGGTCTAGTAATTATCACGAACTTGATTGACACTTGTATTCCCCGGCAACGGCGCCAATTTTTGATAACGCTCAATATACAGCTCTCGTTTAAGTGTAAAGCGGTCGTTAGCAAATATAGAACCCAACCTGGGTTGGGTGTCGATCCCACAGGGAATAGCTTGGCCAACAAGTAAGTAAAATTACTAAACTTTTGGTGCAAGTCTCGTAAGAAGGGGGGATTCTTGTTTTGCAAGTAATGTAAACAAAAGCTGAAAATAATAAAGTAAAAAGAGAGAGATTGTTACGTTGGTTGTAAACAATGAGAATTGAAGCGTTGGGGTTATGTCCACCTTTTGAGGTATACGTCTCTATTGGCTATGAGTGTGTAGAATTCTGACATGCAATTGCTTATAGAGGATTGTAGTCGATGGTAAATCCAAGCGTCTCTCGACCTAAACAAGGACTATTTCACTTTAACTCTCTCGAGCTTAAAGCGTGTCTAACGGTATGAATTCTCCAAGAGGTTAGTCCAGTTACGGCACTAGCTTTTTAGTAGGAAAGGGTGTCCTACTACCTTGACATTATCTCTTTTCCAGACAAATAACTTTTCTCTCGAACAAGTTAAATGTTAGACTGGCGTATTCTTGCGTTTGCAACCGCAAAGAATGTAGATTAAGATGAAGAGAATAATGATATAAGCAATATACGTGCCTCAAACTCACAAACTCACAGCAATAGATAGTAACTCATTCGGCTTCCATAACCCTAACAGAGAAGTTTAGTTACCCATGAATGCGAAGGAAATCACGATTGACATTGTTATTATATCACGATATTGAGTAATGGCGTGTAGATCAAGTGATAGGCGTGAGGCGTGATTCCTTAGCAAGTAACGATTCTCTTGTTGTGGAATTTAAGAATAGAAGAGTAGAAGAAGAAAAATAGAATTGAATTGTAAGACGAGAAGTTAAGAAGATGTCAAGTTATAAGAAGATGAGAGAAGATGAGAGGGATGGAAGGAAGTATTATGTTCTCCCTCCTTCCTCCCTCCTTATTCTCTAAAATCTCTAGCATGATAGGGTATTTATAATACCCATATCCTAATCCTACTAAGCTAATGAAATAAATAACCAAATCCTATTAGACTAATGAAATCCTTAACCCAAATGTACTAGGTTAAGGTAACATTATCATAATCCACTTAAAATAATGAAATACATAACCTAATTGTACTAGGTTAATGTATCATTGTCAAAATCCAGCTTTGTGTCTGTAAGTCCCCAAAGTCTTCAGAAATGCTGTTTTAGCCCGGGACAGATTTTCCATGCAGTAGTTTTGGTCCTTAGGCATGTAAACTTTCTTCCCTTCCTTTGTGAGCTTTCTTTTGCGTCAAGTAAGCCATAAAATGCTGAATTCTGCATCATTTATACCTGAAACTTTACTAATCATGTTTGTTAGCTCATTTACAGGAAAAAGGACTAAAAGTGCATGAAATATATAATTTGTTCTCAAAACTAGGCTAAAATATGGGCAAAATATATTGATATAGGCGCGTAAATTCGCCTATCATCATCTAGCATATCACTTGCCTCAATAAAAGGGAGGTCCATAAATGATCCTCCAGCCGCATTATCCACCACTGGTTTAGTTATTGAATTCAAGGATCTGTATAGTATCTCCATTAAGTGGACATTGGTCATGTGATGGTTTGGGCATCTCATAAGCTTCTTCTTGAATCTCTCCCATGTTTCGTGGAGAGCTTCAGTTGGAAGTGATGATAGTCGAATTTACACGCTTATAGCACTATATTTTGCCCATATTTTAGCCTAGTTTTGAGAACAAATTATATATTTCATGCACTTTTAGTCCATTTTCCTGTAAGTGAGCTAACGAACATGATTAGCAAAGTTTCAGGTATAAATGATGAAGAATTCAGCATTTCATGGATAACTTGACACCAAAGAAAGCTTCACGAAAGGAGAAAAGCCAATCTTGGACGCCAAGGACTAAAGATGGCGCATGGAAATTCTGTCCCGGGCAAAAACAACATTTCTGAAGACTTTGGGGACTAGCAGTAACTTACTAGGATTAGGATAATGATACATTAACCTAGTACAATTGGGTTAAGTATTACATTAGCTTGTTAGGATTAGGATAATGATACATTAACCTAGTACAATTGGGTTAAGTATTTCATTAGCTTAGTAGGATTTGGTTAAGCATTTCATTAGCTTAGTAGAAATAGGATTTGGGTATTATAAATACCCTATCTTGCTAGAGATTTTAGACATCTTCTGACATTTAATTCTATTCTATTCTACTTCTAAGACATTCTAGTTCTAAACAATCATTCTTCCATTAATTCTATTTTCTTCTTCTATTCATCTATTCTTAAATTCCACAACAAGAGAAACGTTACTTTGCTAAGGGATTCACGCCTAACGCCTACCACACCATTACAAACGTGAAATCTTTATTGTGGTATAAAAACAATGTCAATTGTGATTTCCTTCGCACTCATGGGTAACTAAACTTCTCTGTTGGGGTTATGGAAGCCGAATGAGATACTATCTATTGTTGTGAGTTTGTGAGTTCATGACACGTATGTTGCTTATATCATTATTCTCTTCATCTTAATCTAAATTCTTTGTGGTTGCAAACGCAAGAATACGCCAGTATAACATTTAACTTGTTCGAAAGAAAGGTTATCTGTCTGGAAAAGAGATAATGTCAAGGTAGTAGGGTCCCATCCCCTATTAAAAAGTTAGTGTCGTAACTGGATTAACCTCTTGGAGAATTCGTACCGTTAGACACGCTTTAAGCTCGAAAGAGTTAAAGTGAAATAATCCTCGAATAGGTAGAAAGACGCCTGGATTTACCATCGAATACAATTCTCTATAAGCACATGCATGTCTAAATTCAACACACTCATAGTCAATAGAGACGTATAACTCAGAAGGTGGACATAACCCCAACTCCTCAATTCTCATTATTTCACAACCTACTAAACATTCTTTCTGTTTACTTTGCTATTTTCAGTTTTTGCTTTAATAATTTGGTTACACATTACAAACCCCCCTTCTTACGAGACTTGCACTAAAAGTCTAGTAATCGTTGCTTACTTGTTGACCAAGCTATTCCCTGTGGGATCGATACCCAACCCAGGTTGGGTTCTATATTTGACAAACGACCGCTTTACACTCCTACGAGAGCTGTAGATTGAGCGTTATCAAAAATTGGCGCCGTTTCCGGGGAATACAAGTGTCAATTAAGTTCGTAATAATTACTAGACCCTTTGGTCAAAGATTCTCGTACTTTTACTTTTAGTTTTTGTTTTTGTTTACTACAGGTTTTTATTCAGTGCATGCCCCATACCCGAAGTTCTGGTCAACCGTTATTACCTATCAATCCTGAACCACAATGTATTCGTAGAATGGAGGCACAACACGTAATTGAAAGGATGGCTGCTCAACAGGAATAGGCGAGACTAGCTGCGCTAGCCTCCGCTCAATTGCATCAACAGAATATTGATAACCCTGGGCGAGCAACAAATCCTGGCGATGAAGATCTAGGTGATGACGAGCTACTAAACCCTAGGCATACCGCTGAGATCGCAGCACCTGCCAACAGAAGAGATCGTCAAGCTAGGTTTAGGCCTGAACACCAAGCTATGCAGCCAGCTTTCGACGATGATGATGATGATCTTGATGGAGTCGGAGCCACAGGAGCCATTATTCCTCCACCATTGGCACCTGGAGCCAAGTTCAATATCACAAGAACCATGATTCAGTTATTGCAACTCAAGGGATTATTTGGTGGACTAGCAGGCGATGATCCGAATATGCATCTCATCAACTTTATTTCTATATGCAAGTCATTTGACAATCCTGGAGCTGGTCAGAATGCAATTCGATTATGACTATTTCCATTGTCTCTGTCTGGGGAGGCAACTCTATGGTTGAATGGGCTGACTCCTGATTCTATTACAAATTGGAGGCAATTAAGAGACCCTTTCCTAGAAAGATTCTTTCCGTCATCCAAAATAGCACAATTGAGAGATGAAATCAGCAACTTTCGTCAGCTTCCCACTGAAGCTCTTCATGAAACATGGGAGAGGTTCAAGACAAAGCTAGCGAGGTGCCCAAACCATCATATGACTAATGTTCACCTAATGGAGATATTATATAGAGCCCTGAATTCAATAACTAAACCAGTGGTGGATAATGCGGCTGGAGGATCCTTTATGGATCTCACCTTTGGTCAAGCAAGCAATATGCTAGATCGTATGGCGAAACAAAGTAGAGCTTGGCATACCAGGGATTCTGAGGTAGCAAGCCCCACTTTATCTATTGGCATGACTGCATACCAAAGAAGAAGACAAGAAGAACGTGATCAAGATATGGCGCACATGAAAACACAAGTGGATCTTCTTACAAAGCATTTATTAGCAGGGAAGACCGAAAAAGTGAAAGCTATTGCGTCAAAAGGAAGAGACAAATCTGATTTGGAAGAGGAAGCCAACTACTTGAACAATCAAGGGGGTTTCCGAGGCAATGCCCAAGGAAACCAAGGTCGGAACTATCATGGTAAATCTGGAAACATGGACCAAGGTAGTTGGAAGAACAAGAATGACAGTAGTGGTTTGTATGTTCCCCCTGGAAGACGTGACGCCACCACATCTAGTTCTGGAAGTATGGAAGACATGATGGCTAAACTACTGAAAGGAGTGGAAGCAACGAGCGCAGGAGTAACGGAGGTAATAAATGATTTGTCCTCTATGAAACAATTAGTTGATTCTCATTCCACTTCAATCAAGCAAATAGAGCAGCAATTGAGCCAACTTTCAGCAGCACTCAATCAAAGAAAGGCTGGTACTTTACCTAGCGATACTGTGCAAAACCCAAGGAATGATGGGTCATGCATGGCCATCACTACCCGAAGTGGTAAGGTGCTGGAAACTTTAGAGAAAGGCAAGCAAGTGGTTGACGAAGAAGCGGAAATTGATGATAAGGCGAAAGGGGAAGATGCCGCAGCAGCTGATCCTAACGTCCTTAACGTCACTCCTCACGACGTGCAGCCTGGAAAAGCTGAAAAACGGAAGAAAGAGGAGAAGAAAGCCGTGGAGAGAACAATTCCATACCCACCACCACCTTTTCCCCAAAGATTGAAGAAGGTGGCAGATGATACGAAGTTCAGCAAATTCATGACTATGTTAAAGCAGTTGACCATTAATGTTCCATTGGTGGAAGCACTTGAACAAATGCCTGGGTATGCAAAATTTATGAAGGATCTTTTGACAAAGAAGCGGGCAGCAAGTTATGAGTAGAAAGATGATGTCCATCACTGCAGCGCAATCGCTACCCGATCAATAGTTCAGAAGAAGGCTGACCCCGGAGCTTTCACTATTCCTTGCACCGTTGGATCTTTGAATTTTTCCAAAGCATTATGTGATTTAGGATCCAGCATCAATTTGATGCCATTATCTATCTATAAAAAGTTGGGGTTGGGTGATCCTACTCCAACCAATATGAGGCTCGTCATGGCGGATAGGTCGGTAAAACGACCTGTTGGTATCCTATGTGATGTCTTGGTAAAGGTTTATTCATTTATCTTTCCGGAAGACTTTGTTATTTCGGATTGTGAAGCAAACTCAGAAGTTCCCATAATCTTGGGGTGCCCTTTCCTTGCTACAGGAAGCGTGCTTATTGATTTGAGATCTAATGAGCTTTCATTTCGAATAAATAACGAAGTAGTTCGCTTTGATGTGTGCAAATCAATGAAGCAACCTAAAGAGCTGAACGTATTCTCGGTGGCTGATGTTTACTTTGATGATGAGAAAGAACTACTTGAAGAAGAGCAAATTATTGATGACCCAGTGGCGCTTGTGCTCATGAATGAAGAGAGTAAGGATGCTGAAAATTGCGAAGAAGCTATTTGTGTTCTATCAGGATTAGGGACATATCGCCATACTCCTAAGAAGCTGGACCTTGATCTCAAAAATCGACCCACACCACCAGCCAAGCCATCTATTGAAGAGCCACCAATGCTAGAATCGAAAGAGCTCCCCGATTATCTAAGGTATGTGTTCTTGGAAAGTATAAATATACTTCCGGTGAGTGCGGATGATTTAAGTAAACAGCACGTAGAGGCTCTCATCTCTGCTCTGAAGAGATACATGAGAGCTATGGGTTGGACTATTGATGATATAATTGGTATCCCTCCTGGGATAGGCATGCACAAGGGTCATCTCGAAGAAGATTGCATGCCTACAAGTAAGCCTCATTAACGTCTGAATCCATTCAGAAAATGATCCACCATCTATCTCGACGAAGTCTAAGTACTCGAGGTAACTATGTCGTGCCGCGACAATAAATCAAGCGCTAGATGGGAGGCAACCCATCGTTTATCATTTATCGTTTTACATTTTTGTTTTTTCTTTCATTTTAGTACGTGTTTTGTTTTTGATAAATAAAAATCCAAAAATAAGAGTCGTGCCACGACCAAAACTAAGGCGCTTGGTGGGAGGCAACCTATCATACTAATCGTCTTTATTGGTTTTGAGCAAATGTAGGTGCAAGAGGTATTCAACGAGGAGATCGGTTTCAAATTTTGATTTGGACGTATTGCATGGTAAAGGTGGTAAGTTAGGCATGAAGATGCATAAGGCTATGGATTGAGCATTGCTCATGACAAAATAGGCATCGAGCAAGGCTAGGCCTAGGTAAAACTAGGCCACGAACAAGGCATGGCCTATACTATAGACCAAGGTCTCGGAATCTAGTGTGCTATAGCATAGGCGCCGCCCATGCTCAAGTATGCCATAGCATAGGCGCCGCCTATGCTAAAGCATTTGGTCTCTGAATCTCATATGCCATGCTAAAGGTGCCGCCTATGGTCACTAAAGGCATTTAACTAGGTGCCGCCTATGCTAGAAAATGTTTTGCATTAGGCGCCGCCTATGACAAGCATAGGCAAAGCTAAAGGCGCCGCCTATGACAAGCATAGGCAAAGCTAAAGGCGCCGCCTATGGTCACTTTTTGTCTCCAAAACCAATTTTAAATGGGTCAAAACCCGACCCATTCTTTTCCTACATAAAGGAGACTTAGTCTTGAGGCACAAACACATTGAAAACCTAACATAGGCGCCGCACATAGAATCCAAATCTTCTCAAAACTTTTGCTCTTCCACTTCACAAGAACATCTCCAAAGGCTTCAATCACGTAAGTACTCTTGTGTTCTTCATCTATTTTTCGTAAGTACTACGTTACTATGTCTATTATGAATTGCTAAATCTTGAAGAAGTATTGGAGATGTGAATGTGTTTGAATTGTTGATACACAACCAAGTGAGTGAACATATACGTTAGGATGATCTTAACTTGTTTCCGACTTCAATTCGATTTTGATACATTGTCATACTACTTGAGGAATTGCTATAGTCATGAACATTGCATACTCTTGTCACTTGAATACTTACATATTGGGATGTCTCGCTCATCGGAATAAGACTTATAGTTGCCTACCGACATAGGAGATTGTGATTATTGATAGAAACTATACCATGATGTAATCCCTATGTAGAAGTCTTGATATACCTAACATGAAAGTATTGCAAAGATTGCAAGAAGTGTTACATATCTGAATTTCTTGTTGGAATATAGCCCCTAAAACGTATGTCGATGAAGTCTGAGTAATCGACCACTTTCACTTCACTAGTCTGTACCAACAAACTAAGTGTGGGGTGGTGCCACTACTGCTTGTTTATAGATTGTATCCATCGAGATGATGCTAACATGAACATTGTTTTAAGTCTCAGGTACAATGGCACCCAAAGCAAGACAAGGCAAAGATAAGGCTACCACTTCACAAAAAGGCAAGAAAAGAGGCCGAAAAGAGCAAGGAGAACCCTCCTCACTGCAAATACCTCGACTCACTCTTGGAATTAAGTGGGATACTTATGAGGAACTTCTGAGGATGATTCCGACAAAAGGGGTATGACCCCAGACATAGAGGATGAGTCCGACTAACCAGGTTCTTCTTATTTATTTTCCACTGAGGAAAGTGTGTCCCGTCTAAGTGTAGGGTGCTGGTATTTGCATGCTATACTTCTCTATCCACATTTGCATTTATGTTTGTTTGTTTGTTTTGTTAGTAGTTAATTGTTTTTTTATCTTAGCTTCGCATGAAATTATTCTAATAGGCAGCATGAGATTATGACAAGAGTTTATGCTAAAATCATGACTATTGAGACGTTTAGGCTCTAATTGTGACTCACTATGTGATATTTTTTGGTTTAATTCCTTCATCTGTTAGGTCAAGAGTCTATACTACTCCCAATAAAGTCGACCATGTGCCTTGTGTGTGTGAGATAATAGTATATTCTGTGCTTGTGGCTGATGCTAGAACTTGCCTGGTATGTATGTAAAGCGAAAATAAAGAGTGCAAGTCTAGGAGATGATTTAGGCATTTCTTTGGCAACCTATGATTATTTACCTTCTTTTTACCTACCCATGGACATCATCCTAGTTAAACCCTTTTGAGCCTTTAGCCTATTTTCTTTGACAAACCTCGTATGTAAACCTAATCTATTTTTTTCAAGACCATAATTTGTTCCAAATTCCTAAGTTCTTTAAAGTGAAAAAGTCATGTGACAAAATAAGAGGAAATTGGGTGAGTATGATGCTTTAGAATGCATTGGTGCTTGAATGAGTTATGAAAAAGAAAGTGCTATCATAAGAGGTATGTTATCAAAAGAAAAAGGAAAGGAAAACTAAAAAGTTAGTTATGTTTAAGATTGAAAAACAAAAGAGAAGAAAAAGAGTGGTAGAATAAAAGAAAGTAGAAAGGTCGTTTGAAAGAAAAGTGTTAATAATACAATGTGATGTATTAAAGCGCTTAGGAACATAGTCACTATTTCTGGCCAAAATAGTCCTACCTGTCCCTTAGCCTACATTACAACCATCAAAAGACCTATTTGATTCTAAGCTTAGCATTCTGACATTTAGTGGAGCATTACACTAAGGGAAAGCCTATGGTCATCAGTTGTTGCATATGAATTCTTTGTGAGAGCGAGAGCAAGGATATTTTGATACCCATGTTTGAAAAATATGCTATACTTGTGAGTGATTATGGGTAATATATTGTGAGACACACATGGTTGATGATTTTTGGGTAGTTGTGTATGATTCTTTGTGCCTTAACTTTTGAATATGAGTTGACCACCATCACGAGTCTATGTTGGAGGCTAAATGGTCTCTACTAATGATCGGAAAACTACTCTTTGTTGATAATTGTTGTGCTTGTCTTGACGAATATTTTATGTTGTTGCTGTGAAACCCTAAGTTGATGTTTAGAGGGACATGATATTTTGTTCGAGGACGAACAAAGCTTTAAGTGTGGGGTGTTGATGATAGGCGAATTTACACGCCTATAGCACTATATTTTGCCCATATTTTAGCCTAGTTTTGAGAACAAATTATATATTCATGCACTTTTAATCCATTTTCCTATAAGTGAGCTAACGAACATGATTAGCAAAGTTTCAGGTATAAATGATGCAGAATTCAGCATTTCATGGATAACTTGACGCCAAAGAAAGATTCACGAAAGGAGAAAATCCAATCTTGGACGCCAAGGACTAAAGATGGCGCATGGAAATTCTGTCCCGGGCTAAAACAACATTTCTGAAGACTTTGAGGACTAGCAGTAACTTACTAGGATTAGGATAATGATACATTAACCTAGTACAATTGGGTTAAGTATTACATTAGCTTGTTAGAATTAGGATAATGATACATTAACCTAGTACAATTGGGTTAAGTATTTCATTAGCTTAGTAGGATTTGGTTAAGCATTTCATTAGCTTAGTAGGAATAGGATATGGGTATTATAAATACCCTATCTTGCTAGAGATTTTAGACATCTTCTGACATTCAATTCTATTCTATTCTACTTCTAAGACATTCTAGTTCTAAACAATCATTCTTCCATTAATTCTATTTTCTTCTTCTATTCATCTATTCTTAAATTCCACAACAAGAGAAACATTACTTTGCTAAGGGATTCACGCCTAACGCCTACCACACCATTACAAACGTGAAATCTTTATTGTGGTATAACAACAATGTCAATTATGATTTCCTTCGCACTCATGGGTAACTAAACTTCTCTGTTGGGGTTATGGAAGCCAAATGAGATACTATCTATTGCTGTGAGTTTGTGAGTTCATGACACGTATGTTTCTTATATCATTATTCTCTTCATCTTAATCTAAATTCTTTGTGGTTGCAAATGCAAGAATACGCCAGTATAACATTTAACTTGTTCGAAAGAAAGGTTATCTGTCTGGAAAAGAGATAATGTCAAGGTAGTAGGGTCCCATCCCCTATTAAAAAGTTAGTGCCGTAACTGGATTAACCTCTTGGAGAATTCGTACCGTTAGACACGCTTTAAGATCGAAAGAGTTAAAGTGAAATAATCCTCGAATAGGTCAAAAGACGCCTGGATTTACCATCGAATACAATTCTCTATAAGCACATGTATGTCTGAATTCAACACACTCATAGTCAATAGAGACGTATTACTCAGAAGGTGGACATAACCCCAACTCCTCAATTCTCATTATTTCACAACCTACTAAACATTCTTTCTGTTTACTTTGCTATTTTCAGTTTTTGCTTTAATAATTTGGTTACACATTACAAACCCCCCTTCTTATGAGACTTGCACTAAAAGTCTAGTAATCGTTGCTTACTTGTTGACCAAGCTATTCCCTATAGGATCGATACCCAACCTAGGTTGGGTTCTATATTTGACAAACGACCGCTTTACACTCCTACGAGAGCTGTAGATTGAGCGTTATCAGGAAGCTGTCTAAAGTTGTTGATTTTATCTCTCAATTGTGCTCTCTTAGATGGTGGAAAGAATCTTTCTAGGAAAGCATCTTTCAATTGCCTCCAATTTGTGATAGAATCAGGAGTTAGCCCGTTCAACCATAGAGTTTCCTCCCCAGATAGAGACAATGGAAATAAGCGCAGCAGAATTGCATTCTGTCCAACGCCTGGATTGTCGAATGACTTGCATGTAGAGATAAAGTTGATCAGATGCTTATTCGGATCATCACCTGCAAGTCCACCAAATAGTCCCTTGAGTTGCAATAACTGAATCATGGTTCTGGTGATATTAAACTTGGCTCCAGGTGCCAAGGGCGGAGGAATAATAGCTCTTGTGGCACCAACTCCGTCCAGGTCGTCATCATCATCATCGAAAGGCATTTTCATAGCGCGGCGTTCAGGCCTAAATATTGCTTGATGATCTCTTCTATTTTCAGGTGTCGCCACCTCAGCATCACGCCTAGGGTTTAGTAGCTCGTCATCACCTAGGTCCTCATCGTCAGGATTTGTTGCTCACCCAGGGTTATCAATATTCTGTTGATGTACTTGGGCAGCGGCCAAAGCAGCTAATCTAGCCTGCTCCTGTTGAGCAGCCCTTCTTTCAATGTCACGTTCTGCATCCATTTTGCCAATAAGTTGTGGTTCAGGATTGATAGGTAATAACGGTTGACCTGAACTTCGCGTGTTTGGCATGCACTCAAGCAAACCTGAATAAAACAAAAACAACAACTAAAAGTAAAGTACAAGAATCTTTGACCAAAGGGTCTAGTAACTATCACAAACTTAGTTGACAACTGTATTCCCCGGCAACGGCGCCAAAATTTGATAACGCTCAAACTACAGCTCTCGTAAGAGTGTAAGCGGTCGTTGTCAACTATAGAACCCAACTGGGTTGGGTGTCGAATCCCACAGGGAATACTCGGTCACTAAGTATGCAACGATTAGTAGACTTTTGGTGAAAGTTCTGTAAAAAGGGGGGATTTAATTGTAGCGTGAATTAAGAGTATCAAAGTAACAAAGAAAAAATGGAATGCTTGGTAGGTTTTAATCAATGAGAATTGTAAGTTAGGGTTATGTCCACCTTATGAGTTCTACGTATCTATTGGCTATGAGTTATGCAGAATTCAGACATGCATGCGCTTATAGAGATTAGTATTCTATGGTAAATCCTAGCGTCTTTCGACCATCAAGGATTATATCACTTTAACTTTTTCGAGCTTAAAACGTATACTAATGGTACGAATTCTCCAAGAGGTTAATCCAGTTATGGCACTAACTTTTAAACAGGGGTTGGTAGCCCTATTTCCTTGTCATTCTCTCTTTTCCAGACATGTAACTTTTCTTTCAAACAAGTTAATGCTATACTGGTGTATTCTATATGTTTGCAACCACAAGAATTCAATTAAGATGAAGAGAGTAATGATATAAGTAGCATACGTATCAAGAATTCACAAACTCATAGCAACAGATAGTATCTCATAAGGCTTCCATAACACTAACAGAGAAGTTTAGCTACTCATAAGCACAACGGAGATCACAATAAACATCATCATCATATCAAAACTAGAATGATCTCACGTTGGAGAGGAGTGTGGCGTCACAACAAGGTTGACGTTTTTCCTCTTGGTGTTTCCCACGAGTTAGCATTTTTCTCTGTTAACAATTGTAATGTGAATTAGGAGCGGAAGTTGAATGAAAAAGAATTGAATTAATGAATGAGTGAATAATAAAAAGCTTCAGCAAAATAGGGTATTTATAACACCCATATCCTATTCCTACTAGGCTACTGTGTACTTATCATAATACTACTAGGTTACTGCATCCTTATCCTAATCCTACTAAGTTACTGTTGATCCCCAAAGTCTTTAGAAATGCTGTTTTTGCCTGGGACAAGTTATCCATGCATCACTTTCAGTCCATAGGCTTCCAAACGCTGCTTTCCTTCTTTCGTGAAGCTTCCTTTGACGTCAAGTTATCCATAAAGTGCTGGAATCTTCATCATTTATACCTGAAAACTTGCTAATCACGTTTGTTAGCTCACTTACAGGAAAAAGGACTAAAAGTGCATGAATTATATATTTTGTCCTCAAAACTTAGCTAAAATATGGGTAAATTAAGGTGCTTTAGGCGTGTAAATAAGCCTCACATCAGAGGCATGCTAGGGAGGTTGGGCATCATCCCAGTGTGTTTTGTTGAAATTTTTGTGTCCATTTGGGTGGACAAATGGGTGAAATGGCGTAATCGGGGAGTTATCGAGCTAAATAGGTGTTCTATAGCCCACGTTTTTGGGGGAGGGCCGGGCTTCGGGCGTGCTGTGGATCAAAAATTGACCAAGGCATGCCAAGTAGGTTCAAGATTGTCCCATTGTGGTCCGTTTAAATTTTTGTGGCCATTTGGGTGGACAAACTGGCGAAACGGCATGAACGGGTTATTTTCGAGCAAAATCGGTGTTATAGCCCAAAGTTTTGTGGGTGGGCCCGGGGTCCAGGCGCACAGTGGGTTGAAAATCAAATGGAGCATGGAAGAGGGGTTGAGGATCATTCCAGTATGGTTCGTTTAAATTTTTGTGGCCATTTGGGAGGGAAAATGTGGAAAACGGCTTGAATGCAGAGTTTTTAGGCCAAATCGATGTGCTATAGCTCACGATTTTGGGGTGGGCGGGTATGGGCATTTTGTGGGCCAAATATTGACCAGGGCGTGATAAAGAGGTTAGGAATCGTCCTAGTGTGGTCCGTTTAATTTTTTGTTTCCATTTGGGTAGACAAACGAGCAAAACGACGCAAATGGGGCATTTTCGGGCCAAATCGATGTGCTATAGCCCACGCTTTTGGGGGTGATCCCGGGATCTGGGCGTGCAGTGCACCAATAATTAATCGGGGCATGCCTGGGAGGTTGGGATCATCCCAGTATGGTCTGTTTAAATTTTTTTGGCTATTTAGGTGGACAAACGGGTGAAACGGTGTGAACGGGACATTTTCTAGCCAAATCGGTGTGCTATAGCCCACGATTTTGGGGTCGGCCTGGGGATCGGGCATTCTCCGGGCCGAATATTGACCGGGGCATGGCAGGAAGGTTGGGGATAGTCCCAGTTTGGTTTTTTAAAATTTTTGTGGCTATTTGGGTGGACAAACGGATGAAACGGCGTGAACGAGGCATTTTTGGGTTAAATTGGTGTGCTATAGCTTACGATTTCGGGGGTGGACCCGGGGTTCGGGAGTGCTGTGGGCCAAAAATTGACCGGGCATGCCAGTGAGGTTGAGGATCGTCCCAGTGTGGTCCGTTTAAATTTTTGTGGCCATTTGGGTGAACAAACGGGCAAAACGGCTCGAACGAGGCATTTATGGGCTAAATCGGTGTGCTATAGCCCATGATTTTGGGGGTGGGCCCGGGTCTGAGCGTGCTATGGGCCATAAATCAACCAGGGCATGCCAGGGAGGTTGGGGATCGTCCCATTGTGCTCTGTTTAAATTTTTGTAGCCACTTGGGTGGACAAACGGGCGAAACAGTGCTAACAGGGAATTTTTGGGCTAAATCGGTGAGCTATAGCCCACGGTTTCAGCGATGGGCCCATAGTCTGGACGTACTATGGGCTAAAAATTAGCCGGGGCATGCCAGGGAGGTTGGGTATCTTTTCAGTGTGGTCTATTTAAATTTTTATGGCAATTTGGGTGGACAAACGGGCGAAACAACGCGAACGGGATATTTTTAGGCCAAATCGGTGTGCTATAGCCCACGGTTTCGGGGGTAGGTCCGGGGTCCAGGCGTGCTGTGGGCTAAGAATTGACCGGGGCGAGCTAGAGAGGTTGGGAATCTTCCCAGTGTGGTCCGTTTAAATTTTCGCGGCCATTTGGGTGGATAAATAGGCAAAACGACATGAACGAGGCATTTTCGGGAAAAATCAGTGTACTATAGACCACGGCTTCGCGGGTGGGCCTGGGGTCCAGGCGTGCTGGTCATTCCAAGGAAGTTGGGGATCATCTAAGTGTGGTCCGTTTAAATTTTTGTGGCCATTTGGGTGGACAAACGGGTGAAATTGCACGAACAGGGGATTTTTGGGCCAAATTGGTGTGCTATTGCCCACTATTTTGGGGGTGGGCCCGGGGTCCGGGCATGTTGCGGGCGAAAAATCGATCGAACCATGCCAGGGAGGTTGGGGATCATCTCAGTATGGTTCGTTTAAATTTTCATGGACATTATGATTGACAAACAGGCGAAACAGCACGAACGGAGCATATTTAGGCCAAATCGGTGTGCTATAGCCCATGGTTTCGGGGGTGGGCTCGGGGTCCATGGGGGTTGTGGGATGAAAATTGACCGGGGTATGACAGGTAGGTTGGGGATCATCCCATTATGGTCCTTTTAAATTTTGGTGGCCATTTGGATGGACAAACGGGCGAAAAGACGAGAATGGGCATTTTTGGAGCAAATCGGTGTGCTATAGCCCACGGTTTTGGGGGTGGGCATGGGGTCCGGGCGTGTTGATGGCCGAAAATCGATAGGGTCATGCCAGGGAGGTTGGGGATCTTCCCAGTGTAGTCTGATTAAATTTTTTGTGGCTATTAAGGTGGACAAACGGGCGAAACAGCGCGAAACGGGCATTTTTAGACAAATCGGTGTGCTACAGACCACGGTTTTGGGGGAGCGCCAGGGGTCCGGGCATTCTGTATGTCAAAAATTGATCGGGGCGTGAGAAATAGGTTGGGGATCATCCCAGTGTGGCCCGTTTAAACTTTCGTGGCCTTTTAGGTGGACAAACGGGCGAAACGGCGTGAATGGGGAATTTTCAGGCTAAATCGGTGTGCTATAGCCCACGGTTTTAGGGGTGGGCCCGAGGTTCGAGCGTGTTATAGGCCAAAAATGGACTGAGACATGTCAGGGAGGTTGGGGATCATCCCAGTGTAGTCCGTTTAAATTTTTGTGGCCTTTTTGGAGGACAAATGGGTGAAACGGTGCGAACGGGGATTTTAGGGCTAAATTGGTGTGTTATAGTCTTCGATTTTAGGAGTGGGCCCGAGGTACGGGCATGCTGTGGGCCAAAAATTAAGCGGAGCATACCAGGGAGGTTGGGTATCGTCTCAATATTGTCCGTTTAAATTTTTGTGGACATTTGGGTGGACAAATGGGCGAAACGGCATGAACGGGGCATTTTTAAGCAAAATCGTTGTGATATAGACCACGGCTTTGGGGGTGGGCTAGGGTCCGATCATGTTTCGGGCTGAAAATAGACTGAGGCGTGCCAAGAAGGTTGGGGATCGTCCCAGTGTGGTCTGTTTTAATTTTTGTGGCCATTTTGGTGGATAAACGGGCGAAATAGCGTGAACAGGGCATTTTATGGCCAAATCGGTGTGCTATAGCCCACGGTTTTTGAGGTGGGCTTGGGGTTCGAGGGTGTTGTCGGCCGAAAATCAATTAGGGAATGCCACAGACATTGGGGAGCATCCCAGTATGGTCCATTTAAATTTTCGTGGCTATTTGGGTGGACAAACGGGCAAAACAACGACAACGGGTCATTTTCAGGCTAAATTGGTGTGCCATAGCCCACGGTTTTGGGGGTGGGCCTGGGGTCCGGGCGTTCTATCAGCCAAAAATCAACTGGGGCATGCTAGGGCGGTTGGAGATCATTTCAGTGTGGTACGTTTAAATATTTATTGCTATTTAGGTGGACAAACGGGCAAAACGATGCTTAAGGGGAATTTTTGGGCCAAATAAGTATGTTGTAGCCCACGATTTTGGGGGTGGGCCCAGGGTCCGAGCGTGTTGTAGGCCAAAAATTGATTGGGGTTTGCAAAAAGGTTAGGGATCATCTCAGTATGGTCCTTTTAAATTATCGTGGCCATTTAGGTGGGCAAACGGGCGAAACCGCGCGAATGAGGCATTTTTGGGCTAAATCGATGTGCTATAGCCCACGTTTTTTAGGGTGGGCCCAAGGTCCAATCAATCTGTGGGTCAAAAATTAACTGAGGAATGCCAGGGATGTTTGGGAACATCCCAGTATAGTTCGTTTAAATTTTTGTGTCTATTTGGGAGGACAAACGAGCGAAATGGCACGAACGGGGCATTTTCGAGCCAAATAGGTGTGTTATAGCCCACGATTTTGGGGTGGGCCTAGGGTACGGGCATTTTGTGGGCCGAAAATTGACCGGGGCATGCAAGGGAGGTTGGGGATCATCCTAGTATGGTCTATTTAAATTTTCGTGGCCATTTGGGTGAACAAATGGGAGAAATGGCATGAACAAGGCATTTTCAGGCCAAATCGGTGTGCTATAGCCCACGGTTTAGGGTGGGCCCGGGGTCCGGGCGTGCTGTGGGCCAAAAATCGATCGGAGCATGCCAGGGAGGTTATGGGATCATCCCAGTTTTGTCCGTTTAAATTTTTGTGACCATTTGGGTTGAAAAACGGGCAAAACGGCATGAACGAGGAATTTTCGAGCCAAATTGGGGTGCTATATCCCACAGTTTTGGGGGTGGGCCCGGAGTCTAGGCATGCTGTAGGCCAAAAATTGAAAGGGACGTGCCAGGGAGGTTAGGGATCATTCCAGTGTAGCCCGTTTAAATTTTTATGGCCATTTGAGTGGACAAACAGGCGAAACAACACGAACGGGGCATTTTTGGGCCAAATCGGTGTGCTATAGCCCACGGTTTTGGGGGTGGACCCGAGTTCCGGGCGTGTTGTGGGCGAAAACTCAACCGGGGTATGCCATGGAAGTTGGAATTATCCTAGTATGGTCCTTTTCAATTTTTGTGGCTATTTGGGTTGACAAACGGGCAAAACAACGTGAACGGGGCATTTTCGGGCCAAATCGATGTGCTATAGGCCACGGTTTCGATGATGGGCCCGGTGTTTGGGCGTGTTGTGGGACAAAAATTGACCGAGGAATTCCATGGATGTTGGGGATCATCCCAGTATGATCCGTTTAAATTTTTGTGGCTATTTGGGAGGACAAATGAGCGAAATGGCACGAACGGGGCATTTTTTAGCCAAATCGGCGTGCTATAGCCCACGGTTTTGGGGGTGGGCCAAGGGTACGGGTGTGTTGTTTGCTTAAAATTGACCGAGGCATGCTAGGGAGGTTGGGGATCATCCCAGTATGGTCCACTTTAATTTTTGTGGCTATTTGGGTGAACAAACAGGTGAAACGGCAGGAACGGGGCATTTTCGAGGCAAATCGGTGTGTTGTAGCCCACGATTTGGGGGTGGGCCCAGGTTTCGGGTATGCTGTGGGCCAAAAATCGATCGAGACTTGCCAAGGAGGTTGGAGATCGTCCTAGTTTGGTCCGTTTAAATTTTTGTGGCCATTTGGGTTGACAAATGGGCGAAACGGCGCGAACGGGGCATTTTTGAGCTAAATCAGGGTGCTATAGCCCACGGTTTTGGGGGTGGTCCTGGAGTTCAGTCGTGCTATGGTCCGTTTAAATTTTCGTGGTTATTTGAGTGGACAAACGGGTGAAACAATGCAAACGGGGCATTTTTGGGCCAAATTGGTGTGCTATAGCCGACGGTTTTGGGGGACAACCTGGGGTCTAGGCGTGTTGTGAGCCCAAAATCGACCGGTGCATCCCAGTGTGGTCCGTATAAACTTTTGTGGCCATTTAGGTGGACAAACAGGCAAAACGGTGCTAACGGGGTGTTTTTGGGCCAATTCAGTATGCTATAGCCCACGGTTTCAGGGGTGGGCCTAGTGTTCGGGCGTGCTGTGGGCCAAAAATTGATCGGGGCATTGCAGGGAGGATGGGGATCATCCCAGTGTGATCCGTTTAAATTTTTATGGCTATTTGGGTTGATAAACGAGCGACGCGGTTTGAACGAGGCAATTTTGGGTCAAATCGGTGTGCTATAACCCACGGTTATGGGGGTGGGCCCGGGTTCCGGGCGTGCTGCAGACCAAAAATCAACTGGGGAATGGCAGTGAGGTTTTGGATCGTCCCAGTATGGTCCATTTAAATTTTTGTGGCCATTTGGGTGGACAAACGGGCAAAACGGAGTGAATGGGGCATTTTCGGGCCAAATCGGTGTGCTATAGTCTAGGGTTTTGGGGGAGGGCCCAGATTTTGGGCGTGCTGTGGGACAAAAATTAACTGAGGCATGACAGGGAGGTAGGGGATCATTCCAGTGTGGTCGATTTAAATTTTTGTGGCAATTTGAGTGGATAAACGGGCGAACAACGCGAACAGGGCATTTTTGGGCTAAATCGGTGAGCTATTGTCCACGATTTTGGGGGTGGTCCTGGGGTTCGAGCGTGCTGTGGGCCAAAAATTGATCGGGGCTTGCCAGGGAGGTTGGTGATCATCTAGTGTGATCCGTTTAAATTTTTGTGGCCATTTGGGTGGACAAACGGGCAAAATTGCACGAACGGGGTATTTTCGAGCCATATCGGTGTAATATGGCCCACAGATTTGGGGGTCGGTCTAGGGTCCAGGTGTGCTGTGGGACAAAAATTCACCACGGTGTGCCAGGAAGGTTGGGGATCATCTCAATGTGGTCAATTTAAATTTTTGTGGCCATTTGGTGGATAAACGGGCAAAACGACGTGAACAGGGCATTTTTGGGCTAAATCGGTGTACTATAGCCCTCAGTTTCAGGGGTGGGCCTAGGGATCGGGCGTGCTGTGCGCCAAAAATTGACCTGAGCATGCCAGGGAGGAAATGGATCATCTTAGTATGGTCCTTTCAAATTTTTTTGGCCATTTGGGTGGACATTAAGGCAAAACAGCGCGAATGGGGCATTTTTAGGTGAAATCGGTATGCTATAGCCAACAGTTTTGGGGGTGGGCCTGGGGTCAGGGTATGCTATCGGCCGAAAATCGATTAGGGCATGCCAGGGAGGTTGAGGATCATCCCACTCTGGCCTGTTTAAATTTTGTGGCTATTTAGGTGGACAAACTGGCAAAACAGCGCGAAAGGGGCATTTTTGGGTCAAATCGGTGTGCTATAGCCCAAGGTTTTGGGGGTGGGCACGGGGTTTGGGCGTGCTGTAGGTCAAAAATTGATTGGGGCATGACAAGGAGGTTGGAGATCATCCCAGTGTGTCCTATTGAAATTTTCATAGCTATTTGGGTGGACAAACGGGCGAAACGGCTAAAGCGAGGCATTTTTGGGCAAAATCGGTGAGCTATAGCTCATGGTTTCAGGGGTGGGCCCATGGTTTGGGAGTGTAGTGGGCAAAAAATCAACCGGCGCAATGCAGTGAGGTTGGGGATCATCCTACTGTGGTCCGTTTAAATTTTAGTGGCTATTTGGCTGGAAAAATGTGTAAAATGGTGCGAACGGGGCATTTTTGGGCCAAATCGGTGTGCGATAGCCCACGGTTTTTAGGGTGGGTCTGGGGTTCAGGCATACTAAGGGTTAAAAATTGATCGGGGCATGCCAGGGAGGTTGGGGATCGTCCCAGTGTGGTCTGTTTATATTTTCCTGGTTATTTGGGTGGACAAACGGGCGAAACGGCGTGAACGAGGTATTTTCGGTCCAAATTGGTGTGTTATAGCCCACAGTTTTGGGGGTGGGCCTGGGGTCAGGGCGTGCTGTCGGCCAAAAATTGAACAGGGCATGCCAGAGAGGTTGGGGATCATCCCAGTGTGGTCTGTTTAAATTTCTGTGGCTATTTAGGTGGACAAATAGGAAAAACGGTGCAAAAGGGGCATTTTGGGGTCAAATTGGTGTGCTATAGCCCACGGTTTTGGGGGTGGGCTCGGGATTCGGGCGTGTTGTAGTTCAAAAATTAATCGGGGCATGGCAAGGAGGTTGGGGATCATCTGACTGTGGCCTATTTAAATTTTCGTAGCTATTTGGGTGGACAAATGGGCAAAATGGCAAGAACGAGGCATTTCAGGCCAAATCGGTGAGTTATAGCTCATGGTTTCATGGGTGGTCCCGGGGTCCCTGCGTTTAGTGGGCTAAATATCAATCGGAGCATGCTAGTGAGGTTGGGGATCGGCCTAGTATGGTACATTTAAATTTTGGTGGCTATTTAGGTGGAAAATGGGTAAAACGGTACGAACGAGGTATTTTCGGGCCAAATCAGTGTGCGATAGCCCACGATTTTGGGGGTGGGCCTGGGTTTCGGTAGTACTGTGGGTCAAAAATCGACCGGGACATGCCAGGGAAGTTAAGGATCGTCCCAGTGTCGTCTGTTTATATTTTCCTAGCTGATTGGGTGGATCAACGGGCAAAACGACACGAACGAGGTATTTTCGGTCCAAATTAGTGTGCTATAGACCACGGTTTCAGGGGTGGGCCCAGGTTCCGCGCGTGTTGTGGCCAAAAATCGACCAGGGCATGCCGGTGGGGCTGAGGATCATCCTAGTGTGGTCCGTTTAAATTTTTGTGGCCATTTGGGTGGACAAACAAGAAAAACGACGTAAACGAGGAATTTTTGGGCCAAAATCGATGCGCTATAGCCCACAATTTTGGAGGTGGGCGCGGGGTATGGGCGTACTGTGGGCTGAAAATCGACCGGGGCATGCCTAGGAGGTTCGGGATCGTCCTAGTATGGTCCTTTCAAAAAATTTTAGCCATTTGGGTGGAAAACTGGGCGAATCAGCATGAACGAGGCTTTTTTGGGCCACATCAGTGAGTTATAGCTCATGGTTTCAGGGGTGGACCAGGGTCCGGGCATGTAGTGGGCCAAAAATCAACCGACGCATGCCAGTGAGTTTGGGGATCGTCCTAGTGTGGTTCGTCTAAATTTTTGTGGCTATTTGGGTGGAAAAATAGATAAAACGGTGCGAACGGGGCATTTTTGGGCTAAATCGGTGTGCTATAGCCCACGGTTTTGGGGGTGGGCCTGGGGTCCGGGTGTATTGTAGGTAAAAAATCCATCGGGGCATGCTAGGGAGGTTGGGAATCGTCCCAGTGTGGTCTGTTTATATTTTCCTAGCTATTTGGGTGGACAAATGGGCAAAATGGCACGAACAAGGTATTTTCGGTCAAAATTGGTGAGCTATAGACCAGGGTTTCAGGGGTGGGCCCGGGGTTCGGGGGTGTTGTGGTCCAAAAATATACCGAGGCATGCCTGTGAGGTTGAGGATCATCCCAGTGTGGTCCGTTTAAATTTTTGTGGCCATTTGGGTGGACAAACGGGCGAAACGGCACAAAGGGGCATTTTCGGGCCAAATCGATGCGTAATAGCTGTGATTTCGGGGGAGGGCCCAGGGTCTGGGCATACTGTGGGCCAAAAATCTACTTGGTCATGCCTAGGAGGTTTGGGATCGTCCTAGTGTGGTCCTTTCAAATTTTTTTGGCCATTTGGGTGGAGAAACGGGAGAATCGGCGCGAATGGGGCTTTTTCGAGCCAAATTGGTGAGCTATTGCCCACGGTTTTAGGGGTGGGCTTGGTTTCCGGGCGTGCTGTGGACCAAAAATCGACCGGTGTATGCCAGGGAGGTGGAGAATTGTTTGAGTATGGTCCGTTTAAAATTTTATGGCCATTTGGGTGGACAAATGGGCGAAACATCACAAACGGGGCATTTTCGGGCCAAATTGGTGTGTAATAGACCACAATTTTGGGGGTGGGCTCGGGGTCCGAGGGTTCTGTTGGTAAAAAATGTATTGGGGCATGCCAAGGAGGTTGGGGATCATCCCAGTATGGTTCGTTAAAATTTTCGTGGCCATTTGGGTGGAAAAACGGGCGAAACAATAAGGACGAGATATTTTTGGGACAAATCGGTGTGCTATAGCACACGGTTTCGGGGGTGGGCCTGGGGTCCAGGCGTGCTGTGGGACGAAAATTGACCGAGGCATGCCAGGGAGGTTGGGGATCATTCTAGTATGGTCCGTTTAAATTTTCGTGGCTATTTGGGTGGACAAGCGGGCAAAACAGCATGAATGAGGAATTTTCGTGCCAAATCGGTGTGCTATAGCCCACGGTTTAGGGGGTGGGCTCGGGGTCTGGGCGTGCTGTGGGCCAAAAATTGATCGGGGCGTGCCAATGAGGTTGGGAATCATCCCGATGTGGCCTGTTTATATTTTTCTGACCATTTGGTGGACAAACGGGCGATACAGCGCAAACGGGGCATTTTCAGGCCAAATCGGTGTGCTATAGTCCATGGTTTCATGGGTGGGCCCGGGGTTCGAGCATGCTATGGGATGAAAATCAACCGGGGCATAACAGGGTGGTTGGCGATCGTGGCAGTGAAGGGGGCATTTTTGGGCTAAATCGATGTGCTATAGCCTACGATTTCGGGGGTGGGCTCGATGTCCTAGCATATTGTGGGCCAAAAATCTACCGCGGCATGCAAGGAAGGTTAGGGATCGTCCCAGTATGCCCGTTTAAATTTTTGTGGCATTAGGGTGGACAAACGGATGAAACTGTGGGAATGGTGCTTTTTCTAGCAAAATCAGTGTGCTAGAGCCTACGGTTTTGGGGGTGGGCCTTGAGGTTCAGGCATGTTGTGGGTCAAAAATTGACCGGGGCGTGCCAGGGAGGTTAGGTATCATTCCAGTGTGGTTCGTTTAAATTATAGTGGCCATTTAGGTGGACAAACGGGCGAAACAGAACGAACAAATTTTTTTCAGTCCAAATCAGTGTGTTATAGCCCACGATTTTGGGGGTAGGCCAGGGGTCCGGGCGTTCTATGGGATGAAAATTGATTGGGGTATTCCAGGGAGGTTTGGGATCATCCCAGTATGGTTCGTTTAAATTTTTGTGGCATTAGGGTGGACAAACGGATGAAACGGCGCGAATAGGGTATTTTTGGGCTAAATCGGTGTGCTATAACCCACAATTTTGAGGGTGGGCCCTGGGTTATGGCCTGTTGTGGACTGAAAAATCCATAGGGGCATGCTAGGAAGGTTGTAGATCATCCCAGTATGGTCCGTTTAAATTTTCGTGGCTATCTAGATGGACAAACGGGCAAAACGGCTCGAACTATGAATTTTCGGGCCAAATCGGTTTGCTATAACCCACGGTTTCGGGGGTGGGCTCAAGGTCCGAGCGTGCTATATGTTTAAAATAAACTAAGGCGTACCAGGGAGGTTGGGGATCATCACATTATGGTAGATTTAAATTTTCATGGCCATTTGGGTGGACAAACGGGAGAAACGGCGCGAATGGGGCATTTTTAGACCAAACTGGGGTCCGAGGTTCGGGCATGCTGCGGGATAAAAATCGACCAGGGTGTTTCAGGGATCTTGGGGATCATTCCAGTATGGTCCGTTTAAATTTTCTTGGCTATTTGGAGGGACAAACGGGCGAAAAGGCGCAAACGGGGCATTTTTGGGCCAAATCGGTGTGCTATAGTCCACGGTTTTAAGGGTGGACTCGGGGTTTGGGCGTGATGTGTGCTAAAAAATGACAGGGGTATGCCAGGGAGGTCGGGGATCATCCCAGCATGGTTTGTTTAATTTTTTGTGGCCTTTTTGGTGGACAAACGGATGAAACGATGTGAACGGGGCATTTTTGGGCTAAATCGGTGTGCTATAGCCCACGGTTTTGGAGATGGGCAAGGGGTTCGAATTTGTTGTGGGTAGAAAAATGATCGGGGCGTGACAGGGAGGTTAGGGATCATCCCATCGTGGTTCGTTTTTGTTTTCGTAGCAATTTGGGTGGACAAACGGGCGAAACGGGGAATTTTTAGGCCAAATCGGTGTGCTATAGCCCACGATTTTGGGGGTGGGCCCGGGGTTCAGGCGTACTGTGGGAAAAAAATTGACCGGGGCATGCCAGGGAGGTTGGAGATCATCCCAGTGTGTTTCTTTGAAATATTCGTGGCTATTTGGGTGGACAAACAGGCGAAACAGCACGAATAGGGAATTATCTGGCTAAATAGGTGTTCTATAGCCCACGGTTTCGGGGGTGGGCCGGGCTTCGGGCATAATGTGGATCAAAAATCAACTGAAGTGTGCCAAGGAGGTTGGGGATCATCCCAGTGTGGTCTGTTTAAATTTTTGTGGCCATTTGGGTAGACAAACGGGCAAAACGTCGCAAACGGAGCATTTTTGTGCCAAATTAGTATGCTATTGACCATAGTTTTGGAGGTGGTCCCGTTGTTCGAGCGTGTTGTGGGCCAAAAATTGATCGGGGCGTTCCAGGGAGGTTGAGGATCATCTCAGTGTGGTTCGTTTAAATTCTCGTGGCTCTTTGGGTAGACAAACGGGCAAAGCGATGGGAACGAGGCATTTTTGGATCAAATCGGTATGCTATAGCCCACGGTTTTAGGGGTCGGCCCGGGGTACGGGTGTGATGTGTGCCAAAAATCAACCGAGGCATACCAGTGAGGTTGTGGATTATCCCAGTGTGGTCCATTTAAATTTTTGTGGCCATTTGGGTTGACAAATGAGCGAAACAGAGCTTACGGGGCATTTTCAGGCTAAATCGGTGTGCTATAGCTCGGGTTTCGGGGGTGGGCCCAGATTCCGGGCGTGCTGTGGGCCAAAAATCAACCGAGGTGTGCCAGGGAGGTTGGGGATCATTCCAGTGTGGTCCGTTTAAATTCTCGTGGCCATTTGAGTGGTAAACGGGCGAAAAAATATGAACAGGACATTTTTGGGCCAAATAGGTGAGCTATTGTCCATGATTTTGAGGGTAGGCCCAGGGTTCGGGCGTGTTGTGGGCTAAAAATCGACCGGTTCTTGTCAGGGAGGTTGGGGATCATCCCAGTGTGATCCGTTTAAATTTTTATGGCAATTTGGGTGGACAAACGGGCAAAATGGCACGAACGGAGTGTTTTTGGGCCAAATCGATGTACTATAGCCCGTGGTTTCGGGGGTGCGTCTGGGGTCCGGGTGTGCTGTGGGACAAAAATTGACCGAGGCATGCCAGGAAGGTTTGGGATCTTCTCAATGTGGTCGGTTTAATTTTTCGTGGCCAGTTGGTTGTATAAACGGGCAAAACAATGCGAACAGGGAATTTTCGAGCCAAATCGGGTTACTATAGCCCACGGTTTTAGGGGTGGGCTCGGGGATCGGGCGTGCTGTGGGCCGAAAATTAACCTAGGCATGCCAGGGAGGTAGGGTATCATCCCAGTGTAGTCTGATTAAATTTTTGTGGTTACTTGGGTGGACAAACAGGCAAAACGGCACAAATGAGGCATTGTCGGGCCAAATCGATGTGCTATATAGCCCACGGTTTTTGGGGAAGGCCTGGGTTCAGGTCGTGGTGTCTGCCAAAAATCACTCAGGGCATGCCAGGGAGGTTTGGATCATTTCAGTGTGGCCTGTTCAAATTTCTGTGGCTATTTAGGTGGACAAACGGGCAAAACGGCGTGAAAGGGGCATTTTCGGGTCAAATCGGTGTTCTATAGCTCAAGGTTTTGGGGGTGGGCCCGGGGTCCTAGCATGTAGTGGACCAAAAATAAATCGGGACATGCCAGTGAGGCTGGGGATCGTCCTAGTGTGTTCCGTTTAAATATTCATGGCAGTTTGGGTTGAAAATGGGTAAAACGGTGCGAACAGGGTGTTTTTGGGCCAAATCGGTGTGCGATAGCCCACGGTTTTTGGGGTGGGCCCGGGGTCCGGGCATATTGTGGGTCAAAAATTGAACGGGGCATGCCAGGGAGGTTGGGGATCATGCTAGTGTGGTCTTTTTATATTTTCCTGGCTATTTGGGCGGACAAATGGGCAAAACAGCGCGAACGAGGCATTTTCGGTCTAAATTGGTATGCTATAGACCACGATTTCAGGGGTGGGCTCGGGGTCCGAGCGTGTTGTGAGCCAAAAATTGACCGGGGCATGCCTGTGATGTTGAGTATCATCCCAGTGCGGTCCATTTAAATTATCGTGACCATTAGGGTGGAAAATGGGCGAAACGGTGCAAACGGGGCATTTTTGGGACAAATCGATGTGCTATAGCACACGGTTTCGGGGGCGGACCTAGGGTCTGGGCGTGCTGTGGGCCGAAAATTGACTTGGTCATGCCTGGGAGGTTCGGGATCATTAAAGTATGGTCCTTACAATTTTTCTTGGCCATTTGGGTGGAGAAACAGGCGAATCGGCGCGAACGGGGCTTTTTCAGGCCAAATAGATGTGCTATAGGCCACAGTTTTAGGGGTGGACTCGGGGTCCGGGCGTGCTGTGGGCCGAAAATCGACCGGCGCATTCCAGGGAGGTTGGGGATTGTTCGAGTGTGGTCTGTTTAAATTTTTGTGGCCATTTGGGAGGACAAACGGGCGAAATGGTGCAAACGGGGCATTTTTGGGCCAAATCAGTGTGCTATAGCCCACGGTTTTGGGGGTGGGCCTGGGGTCCGAGGGTTCTGTGGGTCAAAAATCGATCGGGGCATGCAAAGGAGGTTGTGGATCATCCCAGTATGGTTCATTTAAATTTTTGTGGCCATTTGGGTGGACAAACGGATGAAACCATGAGGACGAGAAATTTTTGGGACAAATTGGTATGCTATAGCCCACGATTTTTGGGGTGGGCATGGGGTCCGGGCGAGCTATGGGCCGAAAATCATCTGGGGCATGCCAGGGAGGTTGGGTATCATCCCAGTATGGTCCGTTTAAATTTTCGTGTCTATTTGGGTGGACAAGGGGGCAAAACAATGCAAACGAGGCATTTTCGGGTCTAATCGGCGTGCTTAGCCCATGGTTTTTGGGGTGGGCCCGGGGTCTCGATGTGCTGTGGGCCAAAAATTGATTGAGGCGTGCCAAGGAGGTTGGGAATCATCCTGATATGGCCCGTTTAAATTTTTGTGGCCATTTAGTGGACAAACGGGCCATACAGTGCGAACGGAGCATTTTTAGGCCAAATCGGTGTGCTATAGTCCACTGTTTCATGGATGGGCCCTGGGTACGAGCATGCTGTGGGACAAAAATCGACTGGGGTATGCCATGGAGGTTGGAAATCGTAGCAGTGTAGTCTGTTTAAATTTTAGTAGCCATTCTGGTGGACAAACGGGCAAAACAGCGTAAAAGGGGAATTTTTGGGCTAAATTGATGTGCTATAGCCTACAGTTTTGGGGGTGGGATAGGGGTCCGAGCGTGTTGTGGGAAAAAAATTTACTGCGGCGTGCCAAGAATATTGGGGATCATTCCAGTATGGTCCGTTTAAATTTTTGTGGCATTAGGATGGACAAACGGATAAAACAACGCGAATGGGGCATTTTCGAGCAAAATCAGTGTGCTTTAGCCCACGGTTTCGGGGGTGGTCCTGATATTCGGGCATGTTGTGGGTTAACAATCGACTGGGGCATACCACAGAGGTTGGGGATCATCTCATTGTGGTCCGTTTAAGTATTCGTGGCCAATTCGGTGGAAAAATAGGCAAAACAGAACGAACGGAACATTTTTAGGCCAAATCGGTGTGTTATAGCCCACGGTTTTGGGGGTGGGCCAGGGGTTCGGGAGTGCTGTGGGCCAAAAATTGATCGGGGCATTTTAGGGAGGTTTGGGATCATCCCAGTATGGTTCGTTTAAATTTTTGTGTCATTAGGGTGGACAAATGGATGAAACGGCGTGAATGTGGCATTTTTGGTCCAAATCAGAGTGCTATAACCCACAGTTTTGAGGGTGGGCCCAGGGTCCGGGCGTGCTGTGGGCCAAAAAATCAATTGGGGCGTGCCAGGGAGATTGGAGATCATCCTTGTATGGTACGTTTAAATTTTCGTGGCTATTTAGATAGACAAATGGGCGAAACGACACAAATAGGGAATTTTCGAGCCAAATCGGTGTGTTATAGCCCACGATTTCGGGGATATTCCCAGGGTACGAGCATACTGTGGGCCGAAAATCGATCAGCGCATGCCAGGGAGGTTGGGGATCTTCCCAGCTTGGTCTGTTTAAATTGTTGTGGCCATTTGGGTGGACTAACGGGCAAAACAGCGCGAATGGGGCATTTTGGGTCCGAATCGGTGTGCTATAGCCCATGGTTTTGGGGATAGGCCCGGGGTCCGGGCGTGATGTGGGTAGAAAATCGACTGGGTCATGCCAAGGAGGTTGGGGATCATCCCAGTATGGTATTTTTAAATTGTCGTGGCCTTTTGGGTGGACAAACGGGCGAATCAGCGTGAACGTGGCATTTTCAGGCTAAATCGGTGTGCTATAGCCCATGGTTTTGGGGGTGGGCCCGGGGTTCGGGCGTCTTGTGGGCCGAAAATCTACTCGGGCATGCCAGGTAGGTTGGGGATCGTCCCATTGTGGTCCATTTAAATTTTCGTGGCTATTTGGGTGGACAAACAGGCAAAACAGCGCGAACGAGGCATTTTCAGGACAAATGATGTGTTATTGCCCACGGTTTTAGGGCTGGGCCCAAGGTTCGGGCGTACTATGGGCCAAAAATCGGCCGGGGCATGCTAGAGAGGTAGGGGATCATCCGAGTGTAGTTCGTTTAAATTTTCGTGTCCATTTGGGTGGACAAACGGGTAAATTGGCATGAACGAGGCATTTTCGGGCGAAATTGGTGTGCTATAGCCCACGGTTTTGGGGGTGGGCCTGGGGTCCAAGATTTCTGTTGCCATATATCAATTGGGGAATGCCAGGGAGGTTGGGGATCATCCCAGTGTGGTCCTTTTAAATTTTCATGGCTATTTAGGTGGACAAACGGGCGAAACCGCCCAAAAGGTGCATTTTTGGGCTAAATCAATATGTTATAGCCCACGGTTTTTATGGTGGGCTCGGGGTCCAGGAGTGCTGTGGACAAAAAATTGACCGGGGCATGCCAGGGATGTTGGGGATCATCCTAGTGTGGTCTTCTTAAATTTTCTTGGCCATTTGGGTGGACAAACGGGCGAAAAAGCACCAACGGTCTATTTTTAGGCCAAATCGGTGTACTATGGCCCACGATTTTGGGGGTGAGCCCAGGGTCCGGACGTTCTATGAGCGAAAAAATAAACTGGGGCGTACAAAAGAGGTTGCGTATTTTCTAGAAAAATTGATGTGTTATAGCCCACGGTTTCTAGGGTGGACTAGGGGTTCGGGCGTGCCGTAGGCCGAAAATCGATTGGGGCGTGCCAGGGAGGTTGGGGATTGTCCCAGTGTGATTCGTTTAAATTTTTGTGGCTATTTGGGTGGATCAACGGGAGAAATGGTGCGAACTATAATTTTTTGGGCTAAATCGGTTTGTTATAGCCTACGGTTTCAGGGGTGGGCCCGGGGTTCGAGTATGCTATGGGCTGAAAATCGATTGAGGCATATCAGGGAGGTTGGGGATCATCAAAGTATGGTATGTTTAAATTTTCGTGGCCATTTGGTTGAACAAACGGGCAAAACGACGCAAACGGGGCTTTTTTGGGCCAAATCGAGGAGCTACAGCCCACGGTTTTGGGGGTGGACCCGGGGTCCGTGCATGCTGTTGGACGAAAATTGACCAGGGCATGACAAGGATGCTAGGAATCATCCCAGTATCATCCATTTAAATTTTCATGGCCATTTGGAGGGACAAACGGGAAAAACGGCGCGAACGAGGCATTTTTGGGCCAAATCGGTGTGCTATAGCCCACGGTTTTGAGGGTGGGCCCAGGGTTTGGGTGTGCTGTATGCTAAAAAATGACCGGGGCATGCCAGGGAGATTAGGGATCATCTCATCATGGTTCATTTAATTTTTTGTGGCCATTTGGGTGGACAAACGGGCAAAACGACTCAAATGGGGCATTTTTGGGCCAAATAGGTGTACTATAACCCACGGTTTTGGAGGTGGGCAAGGGGTTCGAATGTGTTGTGGGCTAAAAAATGACCGGGTCATGCCAAGTAGGTTGGGGATCATCCCAGTGTGGTCCTTTTAAGTTTTTGTGGCAATTTGGGTGGACAAACGGGCAAAACGGCGTGAACGGGGTATTTTTAGGCCAAATCGGTGTGCTATAGCCCACGGTTTTAGGGGTGGGCGCGAAGTTTGGGCGTGCTGTGGGCAGAAAATCGACTGGGGCATGCTAGGGAGGTTGGGGATCATCCCAGTATGTTCTGTTGAAACTTTTATGGCCATTTGGGTGGACAAACGGGCAAAACGACGCAAACAGGGAATTATCAGGCTAAATAGGTGTTCTATAGCCCACGGTTTTTGGGGTGGGACGGGGCTTCGGGCGTGATGTGGATCAAAAATTGACCGAGGCGTGCCAAGGAGGTTGGGGATCATCCCAGTGTGGTCCGTTTAAATTTTGTGGCCATTTGGGTGGACAAACGGGCGATACGTCGTGAACAGGGCTTTTTCGGGTAAAATCGGTGTGCTATATCCCACATTTTTGGGGGTGGGACAAGGGTCAGGGCACAAAGTGGGATGAAAATCGAACCGGCCATGGAAAGGAAGTTGGGGATCATCCCCTTGTGATCCGTTTAAATTTTTGTGGCCATTTGGGAGGGAAAACATGCAAAACGGCGCGAACGCAGAGTTTTTAGGCCAAATCAGTGTGCTATAGCCCACGGTTTTGGGGGATGGATGGGTCCGGGCGTTTTGTGGGCCAAAAATTAATCGGAGTATGCCAGAGAGGTTGGGGATCATCCCAGTGTGGTCCGTTTAAATTTTCGTGTCGATTTGGGTGGACAAACGGGTGATGATACGCCCAAATTACAACTCTGGTTAGAAAGTGTAAGCGGTCGCTGTCAAATATAGAACCCAACTGGGTTGGATGTCGAATCCCACAGGGAATACTATGATCACTAAGTATTGTGATTATTATTAGACTGTTGGTCGAAGGTTCCAAGATAAGGGGGGTTTGGTTTAAGTGCACAGTAATATTATCAGTGTAACAATGAGATGATATGTGTAATTATATTTGATCACAGAGAATGACAAGTTAGGGTTATGTCCACCTTGTAGCTTCTACTTCTCTATTAACTATGGGTAATACGGATTTTATACATGCATGCACTTATAGAGAGGCGTATTGTAATTCTAATCCAAGTGTTTTTCAACCATCAAGGATTTATTCACCTTAGTTCTCTCAAACCCAAAGTGTACAACAAATTATACGAACTCTCCAAGACGTTAATCCTTCTAGGGCATTAACGTGTAAACTAGAGGTTGGAAACCCTAATTTCTTGTCACACTCTCTTTTCCAAACAGTAACTTTTCTATCGAATAAGTTATTTCTATAATGGCATATTCCCTATGTTTGCAACCACGAAAATTCAATCAAAATGAATAGAGTAATGATATAAGTGGATTACACATCATAAATTCACGAACCCATAGCAATAGAGAGTATACTACAAGGTTTCCATAACCCTAACAGATAAGCTTAGCTACTCATGAATAAAACAGAAATCGACATAGAAATATTCATCATACCAAAACTTAGCACGATCTTGGTGATGAAGATGATAAGTGACGTTAAGAGAGAAACACATTTCTCTCCCTCTGTCCTCAAGCTAAGCGACTTTTTCTGTGTTATAAATATTACAGAATCTGAATTTTCCAAAATAATACCGAATCTCCCATCTCTAAAAATTCAGCAATAAGTCTTTTAATAACATCCTTCTCTAATAAATTGCTACTGCATCCTTAACTATTTAAAAATATTGTGTTTGCCCGGGAAAAAGTTTCCATACATCACATTCAGTCCAAAAGCTGCTTTCCTTTTTATGTGAAGCTTTCTTTGCTGTCCACAGGTCCCCAAAGTAATGTAATCTTCCTCATTAGTACCTGAAAAGCATGCTAATCACATAGGTCAGCTCACTTAACTAAAAATAGACTAAAAGTGCAAGAATTATGTATTTTATCCTCAAAAATTAGCTAAAACATGGTTAAGTTATGGTGCTTAGACGTATAAATACGCCCAACATCAGGCGATACGGCTCGAACAGGGCATTTTTTAGCCAAATCGATGTGCTATAGACCACGTTTTTGGTGGTGGGCCTGAGTTTTGAGCGTGGTTTTGGCTGAAAATCAACCAGGGCGTGCCAGGGATGTCGGGGATAAACGGGCGAAACAGCGTGAATGGGGTATTTTTGGGCCAAATCGGTGTGCTATAGCCCACGGTTTTGGGGGTGGGCCTGGGGTCCGGGTGTGTTGTGGGCCAAAAATCGACCGGGGCTTGCCAGGGAAGTTGGGATCATCCCATTGTGGTCTGTTTAAATTTTTGTGGCCATTTGGGTGGACAAACGGGCGAAACGGCGCGAACTGGGCATTTTTGGGCCAAATCGGTGTGCTCCGAGCGTGATGTTGGCTGAAAATTGATCGGAACATGCCAGATAGGTTAGGGATCATCCCAGTATTGTACATTTAAATTTTTGTGGTCATTTCGGTGGACAAATAAGCAAAACGGCATGAACAACGTATTTTCGAGCTAAATCGATGTGCTATAGCCCACAGATTTGAGGGTGGGCTTAGGGTCTAGGCTTGATGTGGGCCGAAATTTAACCAGGGCATACTAGGGAGGTTGGGTATCATCCCATTATAGTCCATTTAAATTTTCGTAGCCATTTGGATGGACAAACGGGCAAAACAGCGCGATCAGGGAATTTTTAGGCTAAATTGATGTGCTATAGCCCACGGTTTTGGGGGTCGACTCGGGGTCCGGGCGTGCAATGGGTCAAAAATCATTTGGGACATACCAGGGAGGTTGGGGATCATCCTAGTGTGTTCTATTTAAATTTTTGTGGCCATTTGGGTGGACAAACGGGCGAAACAGCACAAACGGGGCATTTTTGGGCAAAATCGGTGTGCTATAGCCTACAATTTTGGGGGTCGACCCGGTCCGGGCGTGATGTTGGCTGAAAATCAATTTGGGAGTGCCATGGAGGTTGGGGATCGTCCTAGTGTGGACCGTTTAAAATTTTTGTGGCCATTTGGGAGGACAAAAGGGTGAAACGGCGCGAATAGGTTTTCGGGTCAAATCGGTGTGATATAGCCCACGCTTTTAGGGGTGAGCCCAGGGTCCATGTGTGATGTGGGCCAAAAGTAGACCGGGGCGTGCCAGGGAGGTTGGGGATTGTCCTAATATGGTTCGTTTAAATTTTCATGGCCTTTTGGGTCGTCAAACGGGCAAAACGGCTCGAACGGGGCATTTTCGAGCCAAATCGATGTGCTATTGCTCACAGTTTTGGGGGTGGGCCCGGGTCCGGGCGTGATGTTGGCTGAAAATCAATCGGGGCATGCCATGGAGGTTGGGGATCATCCTAGTGTAGTCCGTTTAAATTTTCATGGCCATTTGGAAGGACAAAAGGGAGAAACGGCGCGAGTGGGTTTTCGGGTCCAATCGGTGCGATATAGCCAAGGTTTCGAGGGTGGGCCCAGGTTCGGGTGTGTTGTGGGCCTAAAATTCACCAGGGCATGCCAGGGGGGTCGAGGATTATCTCAGTGTGTTCCGATTAAATTTTTGTAGCCATTTGGGTGGACAAATGGGCAAAACGGCACAAACAGGGCATTTTTAGGCCAAATCGGTGTGTTATAGCCCACGGTATTAGGGGTGGGCTTGGGGTACGGGCATACTATGGGCTGAAATTTGACTGAGGTATGCCAGGGAGGTTGGGGATCATCCCAGTGTGGTCCATTTAAATTTTTATGGCCATTTGGGTGGACAAACGGGCGAAACGGTGCGAACGGGGCATTTTCAGGACAAATTGGTGTGCTATAGCTCACGATTTTGGGGGTGAGCTTGGGGTCCGGGCGTGATGTTGGCCGAAAATCGACAAAGGCTTGACAGGGAAGTTGGGGATTTTCCCAGTGTGGTCCATTTAAATTTTTATGTCCATTTAGGTGGACAAACGGGCGAAACGGCGAGAATGGGGCATTTTTGGGCTAAATCGGTGTGCTATAGCCCACGATTTTAGGGGTGGACCCTGGGTTCGGGTGTGCTGTGGGCCGAAAATCGACCGGGGCATGCCAGGGAGGTTGGGTATCCGCCCAGTATTGTCCATTTAAATTTCCGTCACCATTTGGGCGGACAAACAGGCAAAACAATGTGAACGGGATATTTTCAGGCCAAATCGTTGTGCCATAGCCTATGGTTTCGGGGGTGGGCTCGGGTTCCGGGCGTGCTGTGGACCAAAATTTGACCGGGGTGTACCAGGTGGGTTGGGTATCATACCAATATGGTCCGTTTAAATTTTTGTGGCAATTTGGGTAGACAAATGGGAGAAACGACACGAACGGGGCATTTTGGGGCTAAATCGGTGTGTTATAGCTCACGGTTTTGAGGGTAGGCCCGTGGTTCGGGCGTGCTAAGGGCCAAAAATCGGTCGGGGTATGCCAGGGAGGTTGGTGATTATCATAGTATGGTCCGTTTAAATTTTTGTGGCCATTTGGGTGGAGAAATGAGTGAAACGGCACAAACTACGCATTTTCGAGCCAAATTGGCGTGGTATAGCCCACGGTTTCGGGGGTGGGTTGGGGCTCCAGGTATGCTGTGGGACAAAAATCGACTGAGGCATGACAAGGAGGTTTGGGATCATCCCAATGTGGTCCGTTTAAATTTTTGTGGCCATTTGGGTGGACAAACGATCAAAACATCGCGAACGGGGCATTTTTGGGGTAAATTGGTGAGTTATAGCCCACGATTTTGGGGGTGGGCCCGGGGTCCGGGCGTGCAGTGTGCTAAAAATCGACCGAGGTATGGAAGGGAGGTTGGGGATCATCCCAGTATAGTCCGTTTAAATTTTTGTTGCCATTTGGGTGGACAAACAGGAAAAATGGCGCGAACGGGGCATTTTTGGGCCAAATTGGTGTGCTATAGCCCACGGTTTTGGGGTGGGCCCGGGATCCGGGCATGCAGTGGGCTAAAAATTGATTGGGGCATGCCAAAGAGGTTGGGGATCATCCCTGAATTTTCCATTTAAATTTTTTAAGCCATTTGGGTAGACAAACAGGTAAAACGGAGCGAACGGGGCATTTTCGGGCCAAATGAGTGTGTTATAGCCCATGGTTTCGGGGGTGGGCCCAGGATCCGGGCGTGCTGTGGACCAAAATTTGATCAGGGTGTACCAGGGAGGTTGGGATCATCCCAGTGTGTTTTGTTTAAATTTTTGTGGCAATTTTTTAGGACAAACGGGCGAAACAGTACGAATGGGGCATTTTCAGGCAAAATTGGTGTGCTATAGCCTACGATTTTGGGGGTAGGCTCGGGGTTTGGGTGTGTGTGGGTCAAAATATGATAGGGACATTCCAGGGAGGTTGGGGATCATCCAAGTTTGGTCCTTTTAATTTTTATGGCCATTTGAGTGGATAAATGCGTGAAACAGCATGAACAGGGCATTTTCAAGCCGAATCGATGTGTTATAGCCCATGGTTTTAGGGGTGGGTCTGGGGTCTGGGTGTTTTGTGGGTCGGAAATCGACCGAGATATGTCAGGGAAGTTAGGGATCATCCCAATATGGTCCGTTTAAATTTTCGTGGCTATTTGGGTGGACAAACGGGCAAAATGGTGCGTACGAGGCATTTTCAGGCTAAATCAGTGTGCTATAGCACACGATTTTGGAGGTGGGTCCAGGGTTCGGGCGTATTATGGATAGAAAATCAACCGGAATGTGCTAAGGAGGTTTGGGATCATCCCAGTATGGTCCATTTTAATTTTTGTGTGTATTTGGGTGGAAAAACGGGAGAAACGATGCGAATGGGACATTTTCAGGCAAAATCGATGTGCTATAGCCCACGATTTCGAGGGTGGGCCGGGGTTCGGGTGTGCTGTGGGTCAAAAATTAACCGGAGTATGCCAGGGAGGTTGGGGATCATCCCTGTATGTTCCGTTTAAATTTTCATGGCTATTTGGGTAGACAAACAGGTGAAACAACACGAACGAGGCTTTTTTGGGCCAAATCAGTGTGTGATAGCCCACAATTTGGGGGTTGGTTTGGGGTCCGGGTGTGTTATGGGACGAAAATAGATTGTGGCATGCCAGGGAGGTTGGGTATCGTACCAGTTTGGTCCATTTAAATTATCATGGCCATTTGAGAGCACAAACGGGTAAAACGGTATGAACGGGGTATTTTTGGGAGTGGGACCGGGGTACGGGCGTGCTGTGGGCCAAAAATCAACTGTTGCATGCTAGGGATATTGGGAATCGTCCCAGTGTGGTCTTTTTAAATTTTCATGGCTATTTGGGAGGATAAACAGACAAAACGGCGCGAATGGTGCATTTTCAGGCAAATCGATGTGCTATAGCCCGTGGTTTTGAGGGTGGGACCGGGTTTCTGGCGTGTTGTGGGTAGAAAATCACTGGGGATGCTAAGGAGGTTTAGAATCATCCCAATGTGGTCAGTTTAAATTTTCATGGCCATTTGGATGGACAAACGGACTAATCGTTGTGAACGGGGCCTTTTCTGGCCAAATCGATGTGCTATAACCCATGGTTTTGGGAGTGGACCCGGGGTTCGGGCGTGTTGTGGGACAAAAATCGATTGTGGCATGCCAGGTAGGTTGGGGATCATCCTAGTATGGTCCGTTTAAATTTTTTTGGCTGTTTCGGTGGACAAACGGGCGAAACGGCACGAACGAGGCATTTTTAGGCCAAATCGGTGTGCTATAGCCCACAGTTTTGGGGGTGGGCCCATGTTTCGGGATTACTGTGTGACAAAAATAGATCGAGACATGATAGAGAGGTAGGGGATCATCCCAGTGTGGTCCATTTAAATTTTTGTGGCCAATTTGCTGGACAAACGGGCGAATCGGCATGAACGGGGCATTTTTAGGCCAAATTAGTGTGCTATTGCCCATGGTTTTAGGGATGGGCCTGGGGTCCTGGCGTCCTGTGTGCTAAAAAATTACCGGGGCATGCCAGAGAGGTTGGCGATCCTCTCAGTATGGTCCGTTTAATTTTTCATTGCCATTTGAGTGGAAAAAAGGGCAAAACGATGCGAACGGGGCATTTTTAGGATAAATTGGTGTGCTATAGCCCACAGTTTTGGGGGTGGCCATGGGGTTCGGGAATGATGTGTTCTAAAAAATGACCGAGGCATGCCAGGGAGGTTGGGGATTGTCCCAGTGTGGTTCGTTTAACTTTTCGTGGCCATTTGCGTGGACAAATGGGCGAAACAACGCGAATGGGGCATTTTTAGGATAAATCGGTGTGCTATAGACCACGGTTTTGGGGGTAGGCAACGGGTTCGAATGTGTTGTGGGCCAAAAAATGACTAGGGAATTCCAGGAAGGTTTTGGATAGTCCCAGTGTGGTCCATTTATGTTTTCGTGGCAATTTGGTTGGACAAACGGGCGAAACAGCGAGAACGAAGCATTTTCGGGCTAAATTGGTGTGCTATAGCCCATGGTTTTGGGGGTGGTCCCGGGGTCCTATCATACTGTGGGTAGAAAATCAATCGGGGCATGCCAGGGAGGTTGGGCATCATCCCAGTGTGCTCCGTTGAAATTTTCGTTGCCATTTGGGTGGATAAACGGGTGAAACGATGCGAACGAAGAATTATCGGGCTAAATAGGTGTACTATAGCCCACGGTTTCTGGGGTGGGCCGGGATTCGGGCGTTCTGTGGATTGAAAATTGACCAAGGCATGCCAAAAAGGTTCGAATTTGTCCCAGTGTAGTCCGTTTAAATTTTGTGTCATTTGGGTGGATAAACGGGCAAAACGGCATAAACGGGGTATTTTTGGGCAAAATTGGTGTGTTATAGCCAACAGTTTTGGGGGTGGGCCTGGGTTCCGGGCGAACAGTTGGTTGAAAATTGAATGAGGCATGGTAGAGAGGTTGAGGATCATCCCAGTGTGGTCCGTTTAAATTTTTGTGGACATTTGGGAGGGCAAACATGGAAAACGGTGCGAACACAGAGTTTTTATGCCAAATCGATGTACTATAGCCCATGATTTTAGGGGTGGGTGGGTCTGGGTTTTCTATGGGCCAAAAATTGACCAAGGCATGATAAGAAGGTTGGGTATCATCTCAGTGTGGTCCATTTAAATTTTTGTGTCCATTTGGGTGGACAAACGAGAAAAACGGCCCAAATGGGGCATTTTTGGGCCAAATCGGTGTGCTATTGCCCACGGATTAGGGGTTGGTCCCGTGTCCCGAGCGTGCTGTGGGTCAAAAATCAACCGAGGCATGCCAGTTTGGTAGAAAATCTTCCCAGTATGGTCCGTTTTAATTTTCAGGGCCATTTGGGTAGACAAACGGGCGAAATGGTGTGAACGGGGCATTTTCAGGCCAAATAGGTTGCTATAGCCCACGGTTTGATGGGTGGGCCCAGAGTCCATGCATGATGTCAAAACGTCTCGAACGGGGCATTTTTTAGCCAAATCGATGTGCTATTGCTCATGGTTTTGGGGGTGGGCCAAGGGTCCGGGCGTGCAGTGTGCTGAAAATTGACCGAGCCGTGCCAGAGAGGTTGGGGATCATCCCAGTATAGTCCGTTTAAATTTTTGTGGCCATTTGGGGTGGACAAATGGGAAAAACAGTGTGAATACGACATTTTTGGTCCAAATCGTTGTGCTATAGCCCACGGTTTTGGGGGTGGGCCTGGGATCCGGGCACGCAGTGGGCTGAAAATCTACTGGGTCATGCCAGGGAGGTTGGGGATCCTCCCTGTATTGTCCATTTAAATTTTTGTCACCATTTGGGTAGAAAAACAGGCAAAACGGCGCTAACGGGGCATTTTCGAGCAAAATCAGTGTGTTATAGCCTATGGTTTTGGGGTTGGGACCGGGGTCCGGGCGTGCTGTGGACAAATTTGATCGGGGCGTACCAGGGAGGTTAGGATCATCCCAGTGTGTTTTGTTTAAATTTATGTGGTAATTTTGGTGGACAAACGGGCGAAACGGCATGAATGGGGCATTTTCAGGAAAAATCGATGTGCTATAGCCCACGGTTTTGAGGATGGGCTCGGGGTTTGGGCGTGTTGTGGGTCGAAAAATGATCAGGACATTCTAGGGATTTTGGGGATCATCCAAGTGTGGTCCGTTTAAATTTTTGTGGCTATTTGGATGGATAAACGGGTGTAACGGCGTGAACAGGGCATTTTTGGGCAAAATGGGTATGCTGTAGCCCATGGTTTTTGGGGTGGGCCTGGGGTTCGGATATTCTGTGGGCCGAAAATCAACTGGGGCATTCCAAGGAAGTTAGGGATCATCCCAGTATGGTCCGTTTAAATTTTCATAAAAATTTGGGTGGACAAACGGGCAAAACCGTGCGAATGGGGCATTTTCAGGCTAATTTGGAGTGCTACAACCCACGATTTGGGAGGTAGGCCCAGGGTTCGGCCGTCTTGTGGGTAAAAAATTGACCGGGACTTGCCAAGGAGGTTGGGGATCATCCCAGTGTGGTCCGTTTAAATTTTTGTTCCATTTGGGTGAACAAACTGGAGAAACGATGTGAATGGGGTATTTTCGGGCAAAATCGGTGTGCTATAGCCCATGATTTCAACGGTGGGCCCGGGGTGCGGGTGTGATGAGGGTCAAAATTGACCGACACATGCCAGGGTGGTTGGGGATCATCCCTGTGAGTTACGTTTAAATTTTCATGGCCATTTGGGTAGACAATCGGGTGAAACAGTGCGTACGAGGATTTTTTGGGCCGAATCGATGCGCGATAGCCCACAATTTGGGGGGGGGCTCGAGGTCCAGGTGTGTTATGGACAAAAATTGATCGAGGTATGCTAGGGAGGTTGGGGATCATACCAGTGTGGTCCATTTAAATTTTCGTGGCCATTTGGGTGCACTAACAGGAAAAACGACGCAAATAGGGCATTTTCTGGAGTGGGACCAGGGTACGGGCGTGCTGTAGGCAAAAAATCAATCGGGGCATGACAGGGTAGTTGTGGATCGTCTCAGTGTTGTCCGTTTAATTTTTTTCCACATTTACGTAGACAAACAGGAGAAACGGCGCTAACAGGGCAGTTTCTAGCCAAATTGGAGTGCTATAGCCCACGGTTTTGGGAGTGGGCCCGGGGTACAGGCATGCTGTAGGCCAAAAATAAACCAGGGCGTGCTAGGGAGGTTGGGATTGTCCCAGTATGGTCCTTTTAAATTTTTGTGGCCATTTGGGAGGACAAACAGGCGAAACAGCGCGAATGGTGCATTTTCTGGCAAATCAGTGTGCTATAGCCCATGGTTTCAGTGGTGGGCCCGGGTTCCAGGTGTGCTGTGGGTAGAAAATCGTTAAGGCATGCCAGGGAGGTTGGGAATTATCCCAGTGTGATTTGTTTAAAATTTTGTGGCCATTTGGGTGGACAAATGGGCAAATTGGCGTGAACGAGGCATTTTCAGGCCAAATCGGTGTTCTATAGCCCACGGTTTTGGGGGTGGGACGGGGGTCCGAGCATACTGTGGGACAAAAATCAACCAATACATGCCATAAAAGTAGGGGATCATCCCAGTGTAGTCCAGTTAAATATTTGTGGCCATTTGGCTGGACAAACGGGCGAATCAGAGTGAACGGGGAATTTTTGGGCCAAATTAGTGTTCTATAGCCCACGGTTTTGGGGGTGGACCTGGGGTCCGGGTGTGCTGTGTCCTAAAAAATGGCCAGGGCATGCCAGGGAGTTTTTCAATCATCCCAGTGTGTTCCTTTTAATTTTTCGTGGCCATTTGGGTGGACAAACGGGCGAAACATCACGAACAGTGCATTTTTAGACCAAATCAGTGTGGTATAGCCCACGGTTTTGGGGGTGGGCCCTGTTTTCGGGCGTTCTGTGTTCTAAAAAATGACCGGGACATGTTAGGGAGGTTGGTGATCATCCCAGTGTAGTTCTTTTAATTTTTTGTGGCCATTTGGGTGGACAAATGGGCGAAACGATGCGAACGGGCATTTTCGGGCCAAATCGGTGTGCTATAGCCCACGGTTTTGGAGGTGGGCAAGGGGTTTGAATGTGTTGTGGCCTAAAAAATGATCGAGGTGTGCCAGAGAGGTTAGGGATCATCCCAGTGTGGTCCGTTTATGATTTCGTGGCAATTTGGGTGGACAAACGGGCGAAACAGCGAGAATGGGGCATTTTCGAGCCAAATTGGTGTGCTATACCCCACGGTTTTGGGGGTGGGTTCGGGGTCGTGCTGTGAGAGAAAAAATGACCGAGGTGTTCCAGGGAGGTTGGGCATTATCCCAATGTGTTCCGATTAAATTTTTGTGGCCATTTGGGTGGACAAACGGGTGAAACAGTGCGAATGGGGAATTATCGGGCTAAATAGGTGTTCTATAGCCCACGGTTTCGGGGGTGGGCCGGGTTTCGGGCGTGCTGTGGATCAAAAATTGACCAAAGCATGCGAAAAAGGTTTGGTATTGTCCAAGTGTGGTTCGTTTAAATTTTTGTGGCCATTTGGGTGGACAAACGGGCGAAATGGTGTGAACAGGGTATTTTCGGGCAAAATCGGTGTTTATAGCCCACAATTTTGGGGTGGACCCGGGCGCACAGTGGGATAAAAATTGAATGGGGTATGGAAGGGAGGTTGAGGATCATCACAGTATGGTCCGTTTAAATTTTCATGGCCATTTGGGAGGGAAAACATGGAAAACAGCGCAAACGTAGAGTTTTTAGGCCAAATCGATATGCTATAGCCCACAGTTTTGGGGGTGGGTGGGTCTGGGTGTTTTGTGGGACAAAAATTGACTAGGGCATTCTAGGGAGGTTGGGGATTGTCCTAGTGTGGTCCGTTTAAATTTTCGTGTCTATTCGGTTGGACAAACGAGAAAAACGGCGCAAATAGGGTATTTTCGGGCCAAATTGGTGTGTTATAGCCCACAAATTTGGGGGTGGGCCTGGGTTCCGAGCGTGCTGTGTGTCGAAAATCAATCGTAGTATGCTAGTTATGTTGAAGATCATCCCAGTATGGTCCGTTTAAATTTTTATGGCCATTTGGGTGGACAAAGTGGCGAAACGGTGCAAACGGGGCATTTTCAGGCCAAATAGGTGTGCTATAGCCCACAGTTTCAGGGGTGGGCCTGGGGTCCAGGCGTGCTGTGGGACAAAAATCGACAGAGGCTTCCCTGGGAAGTTGGGAATCTTCTCAGTGTGATCCATTTAAATTTTTATGGCTATTTAGGTGGACAAACGGGCAAAACGGCGTGAATTGGGCATTTTCAGGCAAAATCGGTGTGCTATAGCCCACGATTTTGGGGGTGGGCCCTAGGTACGAGCGTGCTGTGAGACAAAAATTGATTGGGGCATTCTAGGGAGGTTAGGGATAATCCCAGTGTAGTCCATTTAAAATTTCGTCGCCATTTGGGTGGACAAACAGGCAAAACAGCGCGAACGGGACATTTTCTGGCCAAATCGTTATGCTATAGCCCATGGTTTCGGGGGTAGGCCCGGGGACCGGGCATGCTATCGACCAAAATTCAACCGAGGTATACCAGGCAGGATGGGGATCATCCCAATGTTTTTCGTTTAAAATTTTGTGGCAATTTGGGTGGACAAAAGGGAGAAACGGCACGAACGGGGTATTTTTGGGCTAAATCGGTGTTCTATAACGCACGGTTTTGCGGGTAGGTTCGTGGTCCGAGCTTACTATGGGCCAAAAATTGGCTGGGGCATACCAGGGAGGTTGGTGATTGTCCTAGTGTGGTCCGTTTAAATTTTTGTGGCCATTTGGGTGGACAAATGGGTGAAACGGCATGAATTGGGCACTTTTTAGCCAAATCGGCATGGTATAGCCCACGGTTTTAGAGATGGGCCGGGGCTCCGGGAGTGGTACGGGCCAAAAATTAACCGAGGCATGCCAAGGAGGTTGGGGATCATCCTAGTGTGGTCTGTTTAAATTTTTGTGGCCATCTGGGTGGATATACTGGCAAAACAGGGCATTTTCGGGCTAAATCAGTGTGTTTTAGCCCACGGTTTTGGGAGTTGGCCCGGGGTCCGGGCGTGCAGTGTGCTGAAAATCGATCGAGGCATGCCAGGAAGGTTGGGGATCATCCCAGTATAGTGTGTTTAAATTTTGTGGCTATTTGGGTGGACAAACAGGCAAAACGGCGCGAACGGGGCATTTTTGGGCCAAATCGGTGTGTTATAGCCAAAGGTTATTGGGGTGGGATCGGGATCCGGGCATGCAGTGGGATAAAAATTGATCGGGGCATACCAGGGAGGTTAGGGATCATCCCTATATTGTCCAATTAAATTTTTGTGGCCATTTGGGTAGACAATAAGGCAAAACAATGCGAACGGGGCATTTTCGGGCCAAATCAGTGTGTTGTAGCCCATGGTTTCGGGGGTTGACCCGGGGTTCGGGCGTGCTGTGGACCAAAATTTGACCGAGGCATACCAGGGAGGTTGGGGATCATCCCAGTGTGGTTCGTTTAAATTTTTGTGGCAATTTTGGTGGACAAACGGGCGAAACGGCGCGAACGGGGCATTTTCAGGCAAAATCGGTGTGTTATAGCCCATGATTTTGGGCGTGATGTGGGTTAAAAATCGATTGGGACATTTCAAGGAGGTTGGGGATCATCCAAGTGTGGTCTGTTTAAATTTTTGTATCCATTTGGGTGGATAAACGGGTGAAACGGCGTGAACAAGGCATTTTCAGGCCAAATCGGTGTGCTATAGCCCATGGTTTTGATGGTGGGCCTGGGGTTCGGGCGTTTTATGGGACGAAAATCAATAGGGGCATGCCAGGGAAGTTGGGGATCATCCCAGTGTGGTTCATTTAAATTTTCATGGCCATTTGTGTGGACAAACAGACAAAACGGTGCGAACGGGGAATTTTCAGGGTAAATTTGTGTGCTATAGCCCACGATTTCGAAGGTGGGTCCGGGGTTCGAGCGTGTTATGGGTAAAAAATCAACCAGAGCATTCCATGGAGGTTGGGGATCATCCCAGTATGGTCCGTTTAAATTTTTGTGGCCATTTGGGTGGACAAACTGGAGAAACGATGCAAATGGGGCTTTTTCGAGAAAAATCTGTGTGCTATAGCCCATGATTTTGAGGGTGGGCCCGGGTCCGGGTGTGCTGTGGTTCAAAATTTACCGGGTCCTGCTAGGGAGGTTGGTGATCATCTCTGTGTGTTCTGTTTAAATTTTCGTGGCCATTTGGGTAGGCAAACGGGAGAAACAGCATGAACGAGGCTTTTTCAGGCAAAATCAGTGTGCGATAGCCCATAATTTTGGCGGTGGGCCTGGGGTACGGGCATTTTATGGGCCAAAAATAGATCGGGTCATTCCAGGGAGGTTGGGTATTGTGCTTGTGTGGTCTGTTAAATTTTTGTGGCCATTTGGGTGCACAAATGTGTGAAACGGCGCGAACAAGGCATTTTCGGGAGTGGGACCAGGGTATGGGCGTGCTGTGTGCCAAAAATTTACTGGGGCATTCTAGGGAAGTTGGGGATCATCACAGTGTTTTCCGTTTAATTTTTGTGGACATTTAGCTTGACAAACGGGCGAAAGGGCGCTAACGGGGCATTTTCTGGTCAAATCAGAGTGTTATAGCCCACGGTTTTGGGAGTGGGCCCGGGGTCCAGGCATGATGTTGGCCAAAAATAAATCGGGGCATGCCAAGGATGTTGGGGATCATCACAGTGTGGTCCGTTTAAATTTTGTGGCCATTTGAGAGGACAAACAGGCGAAACGGCCTAAACGGTGCATTTTCAGGCAAATCGGTGTGCTATAGGTCGTAGTTTCTGGGGTGTGCCCGGGTTCCTCCATGCTTTGGGTAGAAAATCACTAGGGAATGTAGGGATATTAGGGATCATCCCAGTGTGGTCTGTTTAAAATTTTGTGGTCATTTGGGTGGACAAACGGGCGAATCAGCGCGAATGGGGCCTTTTCAGGCCAAATCGGTGTGTTATAGCCCATGGTTTTGGGGCTGGGCCCGAGTTTTGGGCGTGATGTGAACCGTAAATAAATCAGGACATGCCAGGTAGGTTGGGGATTATCCCAGTGTGGTCTGTTTAAATTTTGTGGCTGTTTGGGTGGACAAAGGGGCAAAACGACGCGAACGAGGCATTATCAGGCCAAATCTATGTGCTATAGCCCACGGTTTCAGGGGTGGGCCCGGGGTTTTGGCATACTGTGGGTCAAAAATTGATCAAGGCATGCACGAGAGGTAGGGGATCATCCCAGTATGGTCCGTTTAAATTTTCGTGGCCATTTGGCAGGACAAACGGGCGAATTGGCATAAATGAGGTATTTTTTAGCCAAATTGGTGTTCTATAGCCCACGGTTTTTGGGGTGGGCTTGGGGTCCGGGCGTGCTGTGTACTAAAAAATGACAGGGTCATGACAGAGAGGTTGAGGATTGTCCAATTATGGTTCGTTTAATTTTTTGTGGACTTTTGGGTTGACAAACGGGCGTAACGATGCGAACAGGGCATTCAGAGGCTAAATCGGTGTGCTATAGCCTATGGTTTTGGGGGTGGACCTGGGGTTCGGGAGTGCTGTGTTCTAAAAAATAACCGGGGCATGCCAGGGAGTTTGGGGATCATCCCAGTATAGTTTGTTTAATTTTTTGTGGCCATTTTGGTGGGCAAACGGGAGAAACGACGCGAATGGGTCATTTTCGGGCCAAATTGGTGTGCTATAGCCCACGGTTTGGGGGGTGTCTAAGGGGTTCGAATGTTTTGTGGATCGAAAAATGACCAAGGCATGCCATGGAGGTTGGGGATCATCCCAAAGTGGTCCGTTTAAGTTTTCGTGGCAATTTGGGTGGACAAACGGGCGAAATAGCGTAAACGGGGCATTTTCGGGCCAAATCGGTGTGCTATAGCCCATGGTTTTGAAGGTTAGTCCGGGGTTCGAGCGTGCTATGGGCAAAAAATTGACCGGGGTGTGCCAATGAGGTTCGGGATCATCCCAATGTGTTCCATTGAAATTTTTGTGGCCATTTGGGTGGACAAACGGGCATAATGGCGCGAACGGGGAATTATCGGGCTAAATAGGTGTTCTATATCCCACGGTTTTGGGGGTAGGCTGGGCTTCGAGCGTGCTGTGGATCAAAAATCAACCGAGGCATGCCAAGGAGGTTGGGGATCATCCCAGTGTGGTCCGTTTAAATTTTTGTGGCCATTTGGGTGGACAAACGGGTGAAACGGCATGAATGGGGCATTTTTGGGTAAAATCGGTGTGATGCCCACAGTTTTGGGGGTGGGCCTGGGTCCGAGCGCACAGTCGGATGAAAATCAAACGGGACATGGCAGGGAGGTTGAGGATCATCCCAGTATAGTCCATTTAAATTTTCATGGCCATTTGGGAGGGTAAATGTGCAAAACAGCGCGAACGCAGAATTTTTAGATCAAATCGATGTGCTATAGCCCACGGTTTTAGGGGTGGGCGGTTTCAGGAATTATGTGGGCCAAAAATTGATCGAGGCGTGCCAGGGAGGTTGTAGATCATCCCAGTGTGGTCCGTTTAAATTTTCGTGTCTATTTGGGTGGACAAACGGGTGGAACGACTCGAACAGGGCATTTTTGAGCCAAATCAATGTGCTATAGCCCACGGTTTTGAGGGAGGGCCAAGGTTTCGGGCGTGTTGTTGGCCGAAAATTGATCGGGGCATGACAGGGAGGTTGAGAATCATCCTAGTATAGACCGTTTAAATTTTCATGGTCATTTGAGAGGACAAATGGGCGAAACGACGCGAATGGGTTTTCGAGTCAAATCGGTGTGCCATAGCCCACGGTGTTGAGGGTGGGCCTGGGGTCCGTGCGTACTTTAGGTCAAAAATTCACCGGGGTATGCCAGGGAGGTCGAGGATCATCCCAGTGTGTTCTGTTTAAATTTTGTAGGCACTTGGGTGGACAAACGGGCAAAACAACATGAACGCGGCATTTTTGGGCCAAATCGGTGAGCTATAGCCCATGGTTTCAGGGGTGGACCCGGTGTCCGTGCATGATGTCGGTTGAAAATCGATCGGGGCATGCCATGGAGGTTAGGATCATCCCAGTATGTTCCGTTTAAATTTTTGTGTCCATTTGAGAGGACAAACGGGTGAAACAGCGTGAACGGGGTGTTTTCTAGCCAAATTGGTGTGCTATAGCGCATGGTTTCGGGGGTGGTCCTGGGGTCCGGGCGTGCTGTGGGTCGAAAATCAATCGGGGCTTGCTAGAGAATTTGAGGATCGTCCTAGTGTGGTCCGTTTAATTTTGTGTGTCCATTTGGGTGGAAAGACGGGAAAAACGACACGAACGGGGTGTTTTCGAGCCAAATTGGTGTTCTGTAGCCCATGGTTTTATGGGTGGGCTCGGGGTTTGGGTGTGCTGTGGCCCAAAAATTTATTAGGGTAGCCCAGGAAGGTTAGAGATGTCCCATTGTTGTTTGTTTAAATTTTCGTGGCCATTTGGTTGGACAAACAGGCAAAACGGCGCTAACGGGGCATTTTTGGGCCAAATCGGTGTGTTATAGCCCATGGTTTTAGGGTTGTGCCCGGGGTCCGGGCATGTTGATGGCTGAAATTTGGCTGGGGCATACCAGGGAGGTTGGGGATCATCCCAGTATGGTCCGTTTAAATTTTAGTGGCCACTTGTGTGGATAAACGGGAGAAACGGCGCGAACGGGGCATTTTCAGGCCAAATCGGTGTGATATAGCCCACAGTTTTGGGGGTGGGCCCGGGTTTCGGGCATGTTATGGGTCATAAATCGACTAAGGCATACCAAAGAGGTTGGAGATCATCCCAGTATAATCTTTTTAAATTTTACTGGACATTTGGGTGGACGAATGGGAGAAACAGCACGAACGGGGTATTTTCGGGCCAAATCGGTGTGCTATAGCCCACGTTTTCGGGGGTAGGCCTGGGGTCCGGGCGTGCTATTGGCCAAAAATCAACCGGGGCTTTCCAGGGAAGTTGGTTATTGTCCCAGTGTGGTCTTTTTAAATTTTTTTGGCCATTTGGGTGGACTGACGGACGAAATGACACGAATAGGGTATTTTCGGGCCAAATCGTTGTGCTATAGCCCACGACTTCGGGGGTGAGCCTAGGTTCCTAGTGTGCTGTGGGCCAAAATTTAACCGGGGCATGCCATATATGTTGGGAATCATCTTAGTGTTGTCCGTTTAAATTTTTGTGGCCAGTTGGGTGGACAAACAGGCAAAAGGGCACGAATAGGGCATTTTTGGGATAAATCGGTGTGCTATAGCCCACGGTTTTAGGGGTGGGCTTAGGGTCTGGGCGTGGTGTGGGCCAAAATTCGACCAGGACATACCAGGAAGGTTGGGATCATCCTAGTATGGTCCGTTTAAATCTTTTTGGCAATTTGGGTGGACAAACGGGCAAAACGGCGCGAACGGGGCATTTTCAGGCCAAATCGGAGTACTATAGCCCACGGTTTTGGGGTTGGGCCCGGATTTCGGGTGTTTTGTGGGTCGAAAATCATTTGGTTACATACTAGGGAGGTTTGGGATTGCCTCAGTGTGGTCTGTTTAAATTTCAGTTGACATTTGGGTGGATAAACGGGCGAAACGGCGTGAACGGGGCAGTTTCAGGCGAAATTGGTGTGCTATAACCCACAGTTTTGAGGGTGGGCTCGGGGTCCGAGCATTCTGTGGGATAAAAATTGACCTAAGAATTCATAGAGGTTGGGGATCATCCCAGTGTGATCCATTTAAATTTTTGTGGCCATTTGGATGGACAAACGAGCAAAACGGCACGTGTGGGTCATTTTCGGGCTAAATCGGTGTGCAATAGCCCATGGTTTTGGAGCTGGGCCTGGTGTCCGGGCGTGCTGTGGGAAAAAAATTGACTGGGTCATGCCAGGGAAGTTGTGGATCATCCCTGTATGGTCTGTTTAAATTTTTATGGCCATTTGTGTGGACAGATGGGTGAAACGGCATGAACGCTGAATTTTCGAGCGACATCGGTGTGCTATAGCCCACGGTTTTGGGGGTGGGACTAGGGACCGGGTGGTAAGTGTGCTGAAAATTGACCGGGGTGTGCCAAGGAGGTTGGAGATCATCCCAATATGGTCCATTTTAATTTTCGTAGACATTTGGTAGGACAAACAGGCGAAATGGCGCAAATGAGGCATTTTTGGGCAAAATCGGTATACTATAGACCGGGGCATGCCAGGGAGTTTGGGATCATCCCAGTGTGGTCTAATTAAATTTTTGTGGCCATTTGGGTGGACAAACGAGAAAAATGGCACAAACGGGGCATTTTCAGACCAAATTGGTGTGCTATAGCCTACGGTTTTGGGGGTGGGCCCGGGTTCTGAGTGTGATATGGGTCAAAAATCAACCAATGCATGCCAGTGAGGTTGAAGATCATCCCAAAATGGTCCGTTTAAATTTTTATGGCCATTTGGGTGGACAAATGGGTGAAACAGCGTGAACGGGGCATTTTCGTGCCAAATCGATGTGCTATATCCCACGATTTTAGGGGTGGGCCGAGGGTCCATGCTTGACTGGGCCAAAAATAAACCCGAGAGTGCCAGAGAGGTTAGGGATTTTCCCAATATGGTCTGTTTAAATTTTGTGCCTTTTGGGTGGACAAACGGGCAAAACGGCTCGAACGGGGCATTTTCGAGCCAAATCGATATGCTATAGCTCACGGTTTTTGGGGTGGGCTCGGGGTCCAGGCGTTCCGTTCACCAAAAATCAACTGGGGTGTTCCAGGGAGGTTGGGGATCATCCCAGTGTACACCGTTTAAATTTTCGTTGCCATTTGGGAGGAAAAATGGGTGAAACTTCACGAATGGGTTTTCGGGTCAAATCGATGTGGTATAGCCCACGGTTTTGAGAGTGGTCCCAAGGTCCAGGTGTTTTGTGGGCCAAAAATCTACCAAGGCGTGCCAGGGAGGTTGGGGAATATCCCAGTGTATTCCATTTAAATTTTTGTGGACATTTGGGTGGACAAACGGGCAAAACGGTACAAACAGGGCATTTTGGGGCCAAATCGGTGTGCTATTGTCACGGTTTCAGGGGTGGGCCCGGGGTTCGGGCATGTTGTGTGCTGAAAGTCGACCGGGGTGTGCCAGAGAGGGTGGGGATCGTCCTAGTGTGGTTTGTTTAAATTTTTATGGCCATTTGGGTGGACAAATGGGTGAAACAGTGCGAACGGGGCATTTTCAAGCCAAATTGGTGTCCTATAGCCCATGGTTTTGGGGGTTGGCCTGGGGTCCGGGTGTGCTGTGGGCCAAAAATTGACAGAGGTTTTCCAGGGAAGTTGGGGATCATCCTAGTGTGGTCCATTTAAATTATTATGGCCATTTGGCTGGACAAACTATCGATACGGCGCAAACGGGGAATTTTTGGGCCAAATCGGTGTGCTATAGCCCACGGTTTTGGCGGTGGGCCTTCGGTCTAGGCGTTCTGTGGGACAAAAATAGACCGGGGCATGCCAGGGAGGTTGGGGATAATCCCTGTATTGTTCATTTAAATTTTTGTTGCTATTGGGTGGACAAACAGGCGAAACAGCGCGAATAGGGAATTTTTGGGCCAAATCGGTGTGCTATAGCCCATGGTTTCGAGAGTGGGCCCGAGGTCCGGGCGTGCTGTGGACCGAAATTCGGCTAGGGCGTACCAGGGAGGTTGGGGATCATCCCAATATTATCCGTTTAAATTTTCTTGGATATTTGGGTGGAAAAATTGGTGCAAAGGTGAAAATAGGGCATTTTTTGACCTAATCGATGTGCTATAGTGCACGGTTTTGGGGGTAGGCCTGTGGTACGGGCGTACTGTGGGATGAAAATCAGTCGAGGCTTGCCAAGGAGGTTAGTGATAATCCCATTGTGGTACGTTTAAATTTTTGTGCCCATTTGGGTGGACAAACGAGTGAAACGTCATGAACTAGGCATTTTCGTGCTATATCGGTGAGGTATAGACCATGGTTTTGGGGGTGGACTGGGGCTTCAGGCATGCTGTGGGCCAAAAATTGACCGAGGCATGCCAAGGAGGTTGGGTATCATCCCAGTTTGGTTCGTTTAAATTTTTGTGGCCATTTGGTGTACAAACGGGTGAAACAGCGCGAATGGGGCATTTTCGAGAAAAATCGGTGTGCTAGAGCTTACGATTTTTGGGGTGGGCCCGGGGTCCGGGCGTGCAGTGTGCTAAAAATAGACCGAGGCGTGCCAGGGAGGTTGGGGATCTTCCCAGTATAGTTCTTTTGAATTTTTGTGGCCATTTGGGGGGACAAACGGGAAAAATGGTGCGAACGGGGCATTTTCAAGCATAATTGGTGTGCTATAGACCACGTTTTCGGGGGTGGGCCTGGGGTCCGACATGCTGTGGGCGAAAAAATTATAGAGGCTTTCCAGGGAAGTTGGGTATCATCCCAGTGTAGTCCATTTAAATTTATATGGCCATTTGGGTAGACAAACGGGCGAAACGGCATGAACGGTGCATTTTTGGGCCAAATTGATGTGCTATAGCCCACGGTTTTAGGGGTGGAATATGAGTCCTGGCGTGATGCGGGCCGAAAATCGATCGGGGCATGCCAATGAGGTTGGGGATCATTCCAGTATGGTCCTTTTAAATTTTTGTGGCAAGTTTGGTGGACAAACGGGCAAAACGGCTCGAACGGGGTATTTACAGGCAAAATTAGTGTGCTATAGCCCACGGTTTTAGGGGCGGGCCCAGGTTTTGGACTTTTTGTGGGTCGAAAATTGATCGGGATGTTCCAGGGAGGTTGGGGATCATCCCATTGTGGACCTTTTAAATTTTCATTGCCATTTGGGAGGACAAATGGGTGAAACTACGTGAATGGGTTTTTGGGTCAAATCGGTGTGATATAACCCACGGTTTTGCGGGTGGGCCCGGGGTACAGACATGTTGTGGGCCAAATGTGTTCCATTTAAATTTTTGTGGCCATTTGGGTGGACAAATGGGCGAAATGGTATAAATAGGGCATTTTTGGTCCAAATTGGTGTGCTATTGCCCACGGTTTTAGGGGTGGGATCGGGTATGCTGTGGGATGAAAATTGACCAAGGTGTGCCAGGAAGGTAGGAATCATCCCAGTATGTACCATTTAAATTTTTATGGCCATTTGGGTGGACAAACGGGAGAAACGGTGCGAATGGGGCATTTTCAGGCCAAATTGATGTGCTATAGCCCACGGTTTCGGGGGTGGGCCTGGGGTCCGGGCGTGCTGTGGGCCGAAAATCGACAGAGGCTTGATAGGGAATTTAGGGATCGTCGCAGTATGGTCCATTTAAATTTTTATGGCCATTTAGGTGGACAAACGGCGCTAACGGGGCATTTTCGGGCTAAATCGGTGTGCTATAGCCCACAGTTTTAGAGGTGGGCCTAGCGTTTGGGTGTGCTATGTACTAAAAAATGACCGAGGCATGCTAGGTAGGTTGGGGATCATCGCAGTGTGATTCTTGTAATTTTTTGTGGCCATTTAGGTGGACAAACAGGTAAAACGACGTGAATGGGGCATTTTTGGGCCAAATCGGTATGCTATAGCCCACGGTTTTGGCGGTGGGCAAGGGGTTCAAATGTGTTGTGGGACAAAAATGACCGAGGCATTCCAGGGAGGTTGGGGATCATCCTAGTATGGTTCGTTTAAGTTTTTGTGGCAATTTGGGTGGACAAACGGGCAAAACGACGCGAACGGGGCATTTTCGAGCCAAATTAGAGTGTTATAGCCCACAGTTTTGGGGGTGGGCCTGGGATCCGAGCGTGCTGTGGGAAGAAAATCGAATGAGGCATGCCAGGGAGGTTGGGATCATCCTAGTGTGTTCCATTGAAATTTTCGTGGCCATTTGGGTGGACAAACGGGTGAAATGGCGCGAACGGGGAATTATCGGGCAAAATAGGTGTTCTATAGCCCACGGTTTTAGGGTGGGCCGGGCTTCAGGCATGCTGTGGATCAAAAATTGACTGAGGCATTCCAAGAAGGTTTGGGATCGTCCCAGTGTGGTTCGTTTAAATTTTTGTGGCCATTTGGGTGGACTAATGGGTGAAACAGCGTGAACGGGGCATTTTCGGGCAAAATTGGTGTGTTATAGCCCACAGTTTTGGGGGTGGGATCGGGGTCCGGGCGCACAGTGGGCTGAAAATCAAATGGGGCATGGAAGGGAAGTCGAGGATCATCCCAGTGTGGTCCGTTTAAATTTTTGTGGCTATTTTGGAGGGCAAACGTGCAAACCAGTGCGAACACAAAGTATTTTTTACCAAATCGGTGTGCCATATCCTACGGTTTTGGGGGTGGACCCTGGGTCCGGGCGTGCTGTGGGCCAAAAATCGACCGAGGTATGCCAGGGAGGTTGGGGATCATCCTAGTATTGTCCATTTAATTTTTCATTATCATTTGGGTTGACAAACAGGCGAAACGGTGCGAATGGGGAATTTTCGGGCCAAATTGGTGTTCTATAGCCCATGGTTTCGAGGGTGGGCCCGGGGTTTGGGCGTGCTGTGGACTGAAATTCGACAGAGGCGTACCAGGGAGGTTTCGTATCATCCCAATGTGGTCCGTTTAAATTTTTTTGGCAATTTGGGTGGAAAAATGGGTGAAACGGCGCGAACGGGGCATTTTTGGGCCTAATCGGTGTGCTATAGCGCACGATTTTAGGGGTAGGCCCATGGTTCGGGTGTGCTGTGGGCCCAAAATCGCTCGGGACTTTCCAGGGAGGTTGGTGATCATCCCAGTATGTTCTGTTTAAATTTTTGTGGTCATTTGGGTGGACAAATGAGTGAAACGTCACGAACTAGGCATTTTCGGGCTACATCGGCGTGGTATAGCCCACAGTTTTGGGGGAGGGATGGGGCTTCGGGCGTGCTGTGGGCCAAAAATTGACTGAGTAATTCAAAAGAGGTTGGGGATCATCCCAGTTTGGTCCGTTTAAATTTTTGTGGCTATTTGGTGGACAAACGGGTGAAACAGCACGAACAAGGCATTTTTGGGCCAAATCGGTGTGTTATAGCCAACGGTTTTGGGGGTGGACCCGGGGTCCGGGCGTGCAGTGGGCTGAAAATCGACCGAGCCATGCCAGGGAGGTTGGGGATCATCCCAGTATGGTTCTTCTAAATTTTTGTGGCCATTTGGGTGGACAAACGAGAAAAATTATGCGAACAGGGCATTTTAAGGACAAATTGGTGTGCTATAGCCCACGATTTCGGGGGTGGACCTAGGGTTCGGGTGTTTTGTGAGCCAAAAAATGACAAAGGCTTGACAGGGAAGTTGGGGATCATCCCAGTGTAGTCCATTTAAATTTTTATGGCCATTTGGGTGGACAAACGGGCGAAATGGTCAGGCCAAATCGGTGTGCTAGCATACGGTTTTGGGGGTGGCCTCTGAGTCCAGGCGTGCTGCGGGTCAAAAATTGATCGATAAATTCCAGGAAGGTTGGGAATCATCTCAGTGTGGTCTGTTTAAATTTTTGTGGCAATTTTTGTTGACAAACGGGCGAAACGGCGCGAATGGGGCATTTCAGGCAAAATCGGTGTGCTATAGCCCTCAATTTTGGGGGTGAGCCCGGGATTTGGGCGTGATGTGGGTGAAAAATCAATCGAGATGTTCCATAGAGGTTGGGGGTCATCTAAATATGGTCCAATTATATTTTGTGGCCATTTGGGTGTATAAACGGGTGAAACGATGCAAACAAGGCATTTTTTAGCCAAATCGGTGTGCTATAGCCCATGGTTTTGGGGGTGGGCCTGGGGTCCGGGCATTTTATGGGCCAAAAATCGACTAGGGTGTGACAGGGAAGTTTGGAATGATCCCAGTGTTGTCTGTTTAAATTTTTATGGCCATTTGGGTTGACAAACGGGCGAAACGGCGCGAACGTGGAATTTTTGAGCCACATCGATGTGCTATAGCCCACGGTTTTTGTGGTGGGCCCAAGCTCTGGGCGTACAGTGGGATAAAAATCAACCAAGGTGTGCTAGGGAGGTTGGGGATCATCCCAGTGTGTTCCGTTTAAATTTTCGTAGCCATTTGGGCGGACAAACGGACGAAATGGCGCAAACAACGCATTTTTGTGCAAAAAAGGTGTGCTATAACCCACGGTTTCGGGGGTGGGTCGGTTTGAGAATTCTGCAGGCCAAAAATCTATCGAGGCATGTCAATAGGGTTGGGGATCGTCCCAGTGTGGTATTTTTAAATTTTTGTGGCCATTTGGGTGGACAAACGAGCAAAATGGCGCGAAAGGGGCATTTTTAAGCCAAATCGGTGTGCTATAGCCCACGGTTTAAGGGTTGGGCCTGGGGTCCGTGCGTGATGTGGGCCAAGATATATCGGGGCATACCAGAGAGGTTATGGATCATCCCAATATGGTTCGTTTATATTTTCATGGCCAGTTGGGTGGACAAACGGATGAAACAACTCGAACGGGGAATTTTCGAGCCAAATCAATGAGCTATAGCCCACGGTTTTGGGGGTGGGCTTGGGGTCCGGGCATGCTATTGGTCAAAAATTGACCGGGGCATGCCAGAGAGGTTAGGGATCGTCCAAGTGTGGACCGTATAAATTTTTGTGGCCATTTAAGAGGACAAATGGGCGAAATGGCACGAATGTGTTTTTGGGTCAAATCGGTGTGCTATAGCCCACAGTTTTGAGGGTGGGCCCGAGGTTCGGGCATATTGTGGGCCAAAAATTGATTTGGGTGTTCCAGGGAGGTTGAGATCATCTCAGTATCTTCTGTTTAAATATTCGTGGATTTTTGTGTGGACAAACGGGTGAAACGGCACAAACGGGGCATTTTTGGGCCAAATAGGTGTTTTATAGCCCACGGTTTAAGGGGTGGGCTCGGGATCCGGGTATGCTCTAGGCCAAAAATTTATTGGGGCATTCCAGAGAGGTTGGGGATCATCTCAGTGTGGTTCATTTAATTTTTTGTGTCCATTTGGGAGGACAAACGAGAGTAACGGCGCGAACGGGGCATTTTTGGGCCAAATCGATGTGCTATAGCCCACATTTTTCAGGCTGGCCCCGAGTTTCGGGCGTACTGTGCGTCAAAAATCAATCGAGGTATGGAAGAGAGGTTGGGGATCATCCTAGTATGGTCTATTTAAATTTTTGTGGCAATTTGGGTGGAGAAACATGCGAAACGATGCGAACGAGGCATTTTTTGGCTAAATCAGTGTGAAATAGCCTACAATTTAAGAGGTGGGCCCGAGTTCCGTACGTGATGTGGGCCAAAAATAGATCGACGAGAGCTAGGGATATTGGGGATCGTCCCACTGTGGTTCGTTTAAATTTTCATGGCCATTTAGGTGGACAAACTGGTAAAACAACGCGAACGGGGCTTTTTCAACCCAAATCGGTGTTCTATAGCCCATGGTTTTGAGGGTGGGCCCGAGTTCGTGCATGATGTGGGCCAAAAATAGACCGAGGCAAGCCAGGGATATTAGGGATCATCCCATTATGGTACATTTAAATTTCCGTGGCCATTTGGGTGGACCAACAGGTAAAACGAATTGAACGGGGTATTTTCAAGGTATATCGATGTGCTATAGCCCATGGTTTTGGGGGTGGGCCTGGGGTCCGGGTGTGCTGTCGGCCGAAAATCAACTGGGGCATGCCAGAGATGTTGGGGATCATCTCAGTATTGTCCATTTAAATTTTGTGGCTATTTGACTGGACAAACAGGCGAACCGGGACGAACGGGGCATTTTCGAGACAAATCATTGTGCTATAGCCCAGGGTTTTGGGGGTGGGCCCGAGGTTCGGGCGTAATGTTGGCCAAAATTCAACCAGAGCATACTAGGGAGGTTGGGATCATCCCAGTGTGGTTCGTTTAAATTTTTGTGTCAATTTAGGTGGACAAATGGGAAAAACGATGCAAACGGTGTATTTTCAGGCCAAATTGGTGTGCTATAGCCCACGGTTTTGAGGGTGGGCTTGGAGTTCGTGCATTTTGTGGTTCAAAAATCGATTGGGATATTCTATGGAGGTTGGGGATCATCCCAGTGTAGTTCTTTTAAATTTTTGTGGCCATTTGGGTGGATAAATGGGTGAAACGGCGTGAATGGGGCATTTTCGAGCTAAATCGGTGTGCTATAACCCATAATTTTGGGGTAGGCTTGGGGTCCGGGCCTGCTGTGACCCGAAAATTAATCGGGGTATTCCAGGGAGGTTGAGGATCATCCCAGTATGGTCCGTTTAAATTTGTGGCCATTTGGGTGGACAAACGAGTGAAACGGCGCGAACAGGGAATTTACGAGCCAAATCGGTATGGTATGGCTTACGGATTTGGTGGTGGGCCTGGGTTCCGGGCGTACTGTGGGCCAAAAATTAACTGAGGCATATCAAGGAAATTGGGGATCATCCGAGTATGGTTCGTTTAAATTTTTGTGGCCATTTGGGTGGACAAACGGGTGAAACAGTGCGAACGGGGCATTTTTAGGCCAAATCGGTGTGCTATAGCCCACGATTTTAGGGGTGGCCTCGAGTTTCGAGCGTATTGTCAACCAAAAATTAATCGAGGCATTCCAGGAAAGTTAGGGATTATCCCAGTATGGTCCGTTAAAATTTTTGTGTCCATTTGAGAGGACAAACGTGCAAAACGATGCAAACGGTACATTTTCGAGCCAAATTGGAGTGCTATAGCCTACGGTTTCAGGGGTGGGCCAGGGGTCCGTGCGTGATGTGGGCCAAAAATAGAACGGGGTGAGCCAGGGAGATTGGGGATCCTCTCAGTGTTATCTTTTTAAATTTTACGGCCATTTGGTTGGACAAACGGGCAAATCATTGCAAACGTGACATTTTTAGACTAAATCGGTGTTCCAAAGCCCACGGTTTTGGGGGTGGGTCGGGGTCCATGTGTGATGTGGGCCAAAAATAGACCGAGGCGAGGCAGGGAGATTAGGGATCATCTCAGTGTGGTTCGTTTAAATTTTCTTGGTCATTTGGGTGGATAAACGGGTGAAACGGCGTGAACAGGGGGTTTTTGGGCCAAATTGGTGTGCTATAGCCCATGGTTTTGGGGGTGGGCCTAGGGTCCGGGCGTTTTGTGGGCCTAAAATCGACCGGGGAATGTTAGTGAAGTTGGGGATCATCCTAGTGTGGTCCGTTTAAATTTTCGTGGCTATTGGGATGGACAAACGGGAAAAATGGTGCGAACGAGGCATTTGCAGGCTAAAACGGTGTGCTATAGCCCCCGATTTCAGAGGTGGGCCCGCGGTATGAGCATTTTGAGGGTACAAAATTGACCAGGGTGTTACATAGAGGTTGGGGATCATCCCAGTGTGGTTTATTTAAATTTTTCTAGCCATTTGGGTGGACAAATGACAGAAAAGATGTGAATGGGGCTTTTTTAGGCAAAATCGGTGTGCTATAGCCCACGATTTCGAGGGTGGGCCCGGGGTACGGGTGTGCTGTGGGTCAAAAATTGACCGGGGCATGACAGGGAGGTTGGGGAACATCGCTGTGTGTTCTTTTTAAATTTTAGAGGAAATTTGGGTAGACAAAAGGGCGAAACAACGTGAACGAGGCTTTTTCGGGACAAATCGGTGTGCGATAGCCCACAGATTTTTGGTTGGACCCGGGGTACGAGCTTGTTATGGACCTAAAATATATAGGGGTATGCCAGGGAGGTTTCGGATCATGCCAGTGTGGTCCGTTTAAATTTTTGTGACCATTTGGGTGCACAAATAGGCAAAACGGCGCGAACGAGGCATTTTTGGGAGTGGGAATGGGGTACGGGCGTGATATGGGACAAAAATCAACTGGGGCATGCCAGGGAAGTTGGGGATCCTCCCATTATTGTCCGTTTAATTTTTGTGGAAATTTAGGTGGACAAACGAGCGAAACGGTTCTAACGGAGCATTTTCTGGCCAAATCGGAGTGCTATAGCCCATGGTTTTGGGAATGGGCCCGGGGTCCAGGCATGTTGTGGGTCAAAAATCAACTGGGGCGTGTCAAGGAGGTTTGGATTGTCCTAGTGTTCATTTAAATTTTTATGGCCATTTGGGAGGAAAAACAGGAGAAACGGCGCGAACGGTGCATTTTCAGGCAAATCGGTGTACTATAGCCCGTGGTTTTGGGGGTGGGCCTGGGTTCCAGGTGTTCTATGGGAAAAAAATTGGTGGGGCATTCCAGGGAGGTTGGGGATCGTCCTAGTGTGGTCTGTTTAAATTTTTGTGGCCATTTGGGTGGACAAACGGGTGAATCGGCGCGAATGGGGTCTTTTCAGGCCAAATTGGTGTGCTATAGCCTATGGTTTTAGGGGTAGGCCCGGGGTCCGGGCGTACTGTGAGTCGAAAATCGACTTGGGTATGCCATGTAGGTTGGGATCATCCCAGTATGGTCCTCTTTAATTTTCGTGGTTGTTTGGGAGGACAAACGGGGGAAATGGCGCGAACGAGGCATTTTCAGGCCAAATCAGTCTGCTATAGCCCACGGTTTTGAGAGTGGGCCTGGGGTACGGGCGTACTGTGGGCCGAAAATCGATCGAGGCATGCCACAGAGGTAGGGGATCATCCCCGTGTGGTCCGTTTAAATTTTTGTAGCCATTTGGCTGGACAAACGGGCGTATCAGCATGAACGGGGCATTTTTGGGCCAAATTAGTGTGCTATAGCCCACGGTTTTAGAAGTGGGCATGGGGTCCGAGCGTGCTGTTTGCTCAAAAATGATCGAGGCATGCCAAGGAGGTTGGCGATCATCCCAGTATGGTCCATTTAATTTTTCGTGTCCATTTGGGTGGACAAACGAGAAAAATAATACGAACGGGGGATTTAAGGGCTAAATCGGTGTGCTATAGCACACGATTTTGGGGGTGGGCTTGGGGTTTGGGTGTGCTGTGTGCTATAAAATGATCACGGCATTCCAGGGAGGTTGGGAATCATCCCAGTGTATTTCGTTTTATTTTCCATGGATATTTAGGTGGACAAAAGGACAAAACGACACGAATGGGGCATTTTCGGGCCAAATCGGTGTGCTATAACCCATGATTTTAAGGGTGGGCAAGGGGTATGAATGTGTTGTATGCCAAAAAATGACCGGGGCGTGACAGTGAGTTGGGGGATCATCCCAGTATGGTCCGTTTAAGTTTTCGTGGAAATTTGGGTGGACAAACGGGCAAAACAGCGCAAATGGGGCATTTTCGGGCCAAATCGGTCTGCTATAGCCCACGTTTTTGGGGGTGGGCTCGGGGTCTGAGGATGTTGTGGGCAGAAAATCGACCGAGGCATGCCAGGGAGGTTGGGGATCATCCTAGTATTTTATACTGAAATTTTCGTGGCCATTTGGGTGGACAAACAGGCGAAATGGCGCGAACGGGGAATTATGGGGAAAAATAAGTGTTCTATAGCTCACGGTTTTGGGGGTGGGCCGGGCTTCAGGCATGCTGTGGATAAAAAATTGACTGAGGCTTGCCAAGGAGGTTTGGATCATCCCAGTGTGGTCTGTTTAAATTTTTGTGGCTATTTGGGTGGATAAACGGACGAAAAAGCATGAACGGGGCATTTTCGAAAAAAATCTGTGTTGTAGCCCACAGTTTTGTGGGTAGGCCCGGGGTACGGGCGTGCAGTGGGATAAAAATCAAAAAGGGTATGGAAGAGAAGTTGAGGATCGTCCCAGTGTGGTCCGTTTAAATTTTCGTAGCCATTTTGGTTGAAAAACGGGCGAAACGGCGGAACGGGGAATTTTTTAGCCAAATCGATGTGCTATAGCCCACGGCTTCGGGGGTGAGCCTGGGTTCCGAGCGTGCTGTAGGACGAAAATCGATTGAGATATTCTAGGTAGGTTGGGGATTGTCCCACTGTGGTCCGTTTAAATTTTTGTGGCTGTTTGGGTGGACAAATGGGCGAAACGGCGCGAACGAGGCATTTTTAGGCCAAATCGGTGTGCTATAGCCCACGATTTTATGGGTGGGCCCGGGGTCCGGGCGTACTGTGGGACAAAAATTGACCGGGGCATACCAGAGAGGTAGGGGATCATCCAGTGTGTTCCGTTTAAATTTTCATGGCCATTTGGCTGGACAAACGGGCGAATCGGCGTAAATGGGGCATTTTCAAGCTAAATTGGTGTGCTATAGCCAACGGTTTTGGGGGTGGGCCTTGGGTCCGGGCGTTCTGTGTTCTAAAAAATGATCGGGGCATGCCTGTGAGGTTGGGGATCATCCTAGTATGGTCCGTTTAATTTTTCGTGGCCATTTGGGTGGATAAATGGCTGAAACGATGCTAACGGGGCATTTTTGGGCTAAATCGGTGTACTATTGCCCATGGTCTTAGGGGTGGCCTCGGGATTCGGGCGTGCTATGTTCTCAAAAATGATCGGGGCATGCCAGGGAGGTTAGGGATCGTCCTAGTGTGGTTTTTTAATTTTTCGTGGCCATTTAGGTGGACAAATGGGCAAAACAATACGAATGGCATATTTTTGGGCCAAATCAGTGTGCTATAGCCCATGGTTTTAGGAGTGGTCAAAGGGTTCGAATGTGTTGTGGGCTGAAAAATGACCGGGGCGTGCCGGGGAGGTGGGGATCATCCCAGAGTGGTCCGTTTAAGTTTTCGTGGCAATTTGGCTTGACAAGCAGGCGAAACGGTATGAATAGGGAATTTTTTAGACAAATCGGTGTGCTATAGCCCACGGTTTTGGGGGTGGGCCCGGGGTTCAAGCATTCTGTGGGCAGAAAATCGACAAGGGCATGCTAGGGAAGTTGGGGATCATTCCAGTGTGATCCTTTTAAATTTTCTTCGCCATTTGGGAGGGAAAACGTGCAAAACAGAGCGAATGTAGAGTTTTTAGGACAAATCGATGTGCTATAGCCCACGGTTTTGGGGGTGGGCGGGTCCGGGCATTCTATGAGCCAAAAATTGATCGGGCCATGGAAAAGAGGTTGGGGATTATCCCAGTGTGGTCCGTTTAAATTTTCATGTCCATTTGGGTCGACAAACAGGCTAAACAGCTTAAACAGGGCATTTTTGAGCCAAATCAATGTGCTATAGCCCACGGTTTTGGGGGTGAGCCTGAGTCCGGGCGTGCTGTTAGCCGAAAATCGACCGGGGCATGCCAGGGAGGTTGAGAATCATCCTAGTGTAGATCGTTTAAATTTTCATGGCCATTTGGGAGGACAAACGGGCAAAATGGCGTGAATGGGTTTTCGGGTCAAATTGGTGCGCTGTAGCCCACGGTGTCGAGGGTGGGCCTGGGGTCTATGCGTACTGTAGGTCAAAAATTGATCGGGGAATACCAGGGAGGTCGAGGATCATCCCAGTGTGTTCCGTTTAAATTTTTATGGGCACTTGGGTGGACAAACGGGCAAAACGGCACGAACGGGGTATTTTTGGGACAAATCGGTGTGCTATAGCCCACGGTTTCAGGGGTGGACCCGGGGGTCGGTGCATGATGTGGGTCAAAAATTGACCGAGGCATGCTAGGGATGTTGGGATCGTCTTAGAGTGGTCCGTTTAAATTTTGAGGCCATTTGGGAGGACAAACGGGTGAAACTGCATGAATGTGGTTTTTTCGAGCCAAATCGGTATGCTATAGCCCATGGTTTTGGGGATGGGCCTGGGATCTGGGCGTGTTGTGGGCCAAAAATCGACCGAGGCTTGCCAGGGAAGTTGGGGATCATCCCAGTGTGGTCCGTTTAAATTTTTGTGGAAATTTGTGTGGACAAACGAGAGAAACGGTATGAATTGAGAATTTTTTAGCCAAATCGGTGTGCTATAGCCCACTGTTCTGTGGGTGGGTCCGGGGTCCGGGCGTGCAGTGGGCTGAAAATTGATCGGGGAATCCCAGGGAGGTTGGGGATATCCCAGTGTTGTCCGTTTAAATTTTTGTGGCCATTTGGGTGGACAAATAGGCAAAACAACGCTAACGGGGCATTTTCGGGCCAAATCGATGTGTTATAGCCTATGGTTTTGGGGGTGCGCCCGGGGTCCGGGCGTGTTGATGGCCGAAATTTAGCTGGGGCATACTAGGGAGGTTGGGGATCATCCCAGTGTGGTCTATTTAAATTTTAGTGGCTATTTGTGTGGACAAACAGGAGAAATGACGCGAACAAGACATTTTCAGGCAAAATCGGTGTGCTATAGCCCACGGTTTTAGGGGTGTACCCATGTTCCAGGCGTGCTGTGGGTCGAAAATCGACCGATCCATGCCAGGGAGGTTTGGGATCATCCCAATATGATACGTTTAAATTTTTGTGTCTATTTAGATGGAAAAATGGGCAAAACGGTGGGAACGGGGCATTTTCGGGCTAAATCGGTGTGCTATAGCCCAGGGTTCTGGGGTGGGCCTGGGGTCCGGCCATGCTGTGGGACAAAAATCGACCGGGTTTAGCCAGGGAAGTTGGGGATTATCTCAGTGTGGTCTATTTAAATTTTTGTGGCTATTTGGGCAGAAAAACGGGCGAAACGGAGCGATTGGGGAATTTTCGGGCCAAATTGGTGTGCTATAGCCCAAGACTTCGGGGGTGAGCCTGGGTTCCAAGCGTGCTGTGGGCTGAAAATTGACTGGGGCATGCCATATAGGTTGGGGATCATCCCAGTTCATGTCCGTTTAATTATTTGTGGCCAGTTGGGTGGACAAACAAGCGAAACAACGCGAATAGGGCTTTTTGGGGCTAAATCGGTGTGCTATAGCCCACGGTTTTAGGGGTGGGCTTAGGGTCTGGGCGTGGTGTGGGCTGAAATTCGACCAGGGCATACCAGGGAGGTTGGGGATAATCTCAGTGTGGTCCGTTTAAATTTTTGTGGCAATTTGGGTGGACAAACGGACAAAACGTCGCAAATGGGAATTTTTAGGCCAAATCGGTGTGCTATATCCCACGGTTTTGGGGGTGGTCCCGGAGTTCGGGCATGCTATGGGTCGAAAATCATTTGGGGCATGCCAGGGAGGTTGGGGATCGCCCCAGTGTGGTCTGTTTAAATTTTTGTTGCCATTTGGGTGGATAAACGGACAAAAAGGCGGGAATGGGATATTTTTGGGCCAAATCGGTGTGCTATATAGCCCAAAGTTTTGGGGGTGGAGCCGGGGTTCGGGAGTTTTGTGGGCCAAAAATCGAACGGGGCATTCAGGGATGTTGGGGATCATCCCAGTGTGATCCGTTTAAATTTTTGTGGCCATTTGGATGGACAATCGGGTGAAACGGCGCGAACGGGGCATTTTCGGCCCAAATCAGTGTGCAATAGCCTATGGTTTCGGGGCTGGGCCTGGTGTCCGGGCGTAGTGTGGGCCAAAAATTGACCGGGGCGTGCCAGGGAAGTTGGGGATCATCCCAGTATGGTACGTTGAAATTTTTGTGGACATTTAGGTGGACAGACGGGTGAAACTACACGAACGGGGAATTTTTGAGTCAAATCGGTGTGCTATAGCCCACGGTTTTAGGGGTGGGCCTAGGAACCGGGCGTACAGTGGGATAAAAATCGACCGAGGCATGCCAAGAAGGATGGAGATCATCCCAGTATGGTCCGTTTTAATTTTCGTAGCCATTTGGTAGGACAAATAGGCAAAATAATGAGAACGGGGCATTTTCAACCCAAATCGGTGTTCTATAGCTCACGATTTTGGGGGTGGGCCCGGGTCCGTACACGATATAGGCCAAAAATAGACCGGGGCGAGGCAGGGAGATTAGGGATCATCCCAGTATGGTACGTTTATATAATTTTGTGGCCATTTGGGTGGACAAACAGGCGAAACGGCTCGAACGGGGCATTTTCAAGCTATATTGATGTGCTATAGCCCACGGTTTGGGGGGTGGGCCCGGGGTTCGGGCGTGTTGTGGGCCAAAAATCATCCGGGGCATGCCAGGAATGTTGGGGATCATCCCAGTATTGTCCATTTAAATTTTTGTGGCCATTTTACTGGACAAACAGGCGAACCGGCACGAACGGGGCATTTTCGAGCCAAATCGGTGTGCTATAGCCCATGGTTTTGGGGGTGGGCCTGAGGTCCAGGCATGTTGTTTGTCAAAATTTAACCAAAGCGTACCAGGGAGGTTGGGTATCATCCCAGTATGGTCCGTTTAAATTTTTGTGTCAATTTGGGTGGACAAACGGGCAAAACGACGCAAATGGGGTATTTTCAGGCCAAATTGGTGTGCTATAGCCCACGATTTTGAGGGTGGGCCCATAGTTCGTATGTGCTGTGGTTCAAAAATTGATCAGGATATTCTAGGGAGGTTGAGGATCATCCCAGTATGGTTCGTTTTAATTTTTGTGGCCATTTGGGTGGATAAATGAGTGAAACGGCGCGAACGTGGCATTTTTGGGCCCAATCGGTGTGCTATAACCCACAATTTTAGGGGTAGGCTTGGGGTCCGGGCCTGCTGTGGCCCCAAAATCAATCGAGGTATTCCAGGGAGGTTAGGAATAGTCCCAGTATAGTCCGTTTAAATTTGTGACCATTTGGGTGGACAAACGGGTGAAACGGCGCGAACTGGAAATTTACGAGCCAAATCAATATGGTATGGCTTACGGATTCTGGGGTGGGCCTGGGTTTCGGGCGTGTTATGGGCCAAAATTTGACCGAGGCATACCAAGGAAGTTGGGGATCTTTCGAGTGTGGTTCGTTTAAATTTTTGTGGCTATTTGGGTGGACAAACGGGTGAATCAGCGTGAACGGGGCATTTTCAGGCCAAATCGATGTGTTATAACCCACGGTTTTAGGGGTGGCCCCGAGTTTCGAGCGTACTGTGCATCAAAAATTGATCGAGGCATTCCAGGGAGGTTGGGGATCATCCCAGTATGGTCGTTTAATTTTTTGTGGCCATTTGGATGGACAAACATGCGAAACGACGCGAACGGTGCATTTTCGAGCCAAATTGGTGTGCTATAACCTACGGTTTTGGGGGTGGGCCAGAGGTCCGTTCGTGATGTGGGCCAAAAATAAACCGGGGTGAGCCAAGGAGATTAAGCATCTTCTTAGTGTGGTTCGTTTAAATTTTTGCAGCCATTTGGTTGGACAAATGGGCAAAACAATGCGAACGAGGCATTTTCAACCCAAATCGGTGTTCTATAGCCAACGATTTTGGGGGTGGGCCGGGTTCCATGCGTGATGTGGGCAAAAAATAGGCCGAGGTGAGGTAGGGAGATTCAGGATCATCTCAATGTGGTCCATTTAAATTTTCGTGGCCATTTGGGTGGATAAACGGGTGAAACGACATGAACAGGGGGTTTTTAGGCCAAATCGGTGTGCTATAGCCCATGGTTTTGGGGGTGGGCATATGGTCCGGGCATTCTATGGGCCGAAAATCAACCGGAGCGTGCCAGGGAAGTTGGGGATCATCCTAGTGTGGTCCATTTAAATTTTCGTGGCCATTTGGGTGGACAAACGGGAAAACGGTACGAACGGGGCATTTTCAGGCTAAATTGGTGTGTGATAGCCCACGATTTCAGAGGTGGGCCCAAGGTATGAGCGTGTTGAGAGTAGAAAATTGATCGGGGTGTTACAGGGAGGTTGGGAATCCTCCCAGTGTGATTCGTTTAAATTTTTATGGCCATTTGGGTGGACAAACGGCAGAAACGATGCCAATGGGGCTTTTTTAGGCAAAATCGGTGTGCTATAGCCTACGATTTTGAGGGTGGGCCCGAGGTTCGGGTCTTCTATGGGTTAAAAATTGACTGGGGCATGACATGGAGGTTGGGGATCATCCCTGTGTGTTCTTTTTAAATTTTTGAGGCTATTTGGGTAGACAAAAGGGCGAAACAACGCGAACGAGGCTTTTTTGAGACAAATCGGTGTGTGATAGCCCACAACTTTGGGGTTGGACCCGAGGTCCGGGACTTTTATTGGCCGAAAATATATCGGGGTATGCCAGGGAGATTGAGGATCATGCCAGTATGGTTTGTTTAAATTTTTGTGACCATTTGGGTGCACAAACAGGCAAAACAGCGCGAACGGGGCATTTTTGGAATTGGGAATGGGGTACGGGCGTGCTATGGGCCAAAAATCAACTGGGGCATGCCAGGGAAGTTGGGGATCGTCCTAGTATTGTCCTTTTAATTTTTGTGGCCATTTAGGTGGACAAACGGGTAAAACGGTGCTAACGGGGCATTTTCTGGCGAAATCGGAGTGCTATAGCCCATGGTTTTGGGTGTGGGCCCGGGGTCCAAGCATGCTGTGGGCCAAAAATCAACCGGGGTGTGTCAGGGAGGTTTGGGATCTTCCCAGTTTCTGTTTAAATTTTTGTGGATATTTGGGAGGACAACTAGGTGAAACGGCGCGAACGGTGCATTTTCAGGCAAATCGGTGTGCTATAGCCCGTGGTTTCGGGGTTGGGCCCGGGTTCTAAGTGTGCTGTGGGTAGAAAATCATCAAGGCATTCCAGGGAGGATGGGGATCATCCTAGTGTGGTCTGTTTAAATTTTCGTGGCCATTTGGGTGGACAAACAGGCGATTCGGTGCGAATGGGGTCTTTTCATGCTAAATTGGTGTGCTATAACCCATGGTTTTGGGGGTGGGCTTGGGGTCCGGGCGTGATGTGCGCTGAAAATTAACTGGGGTATGCTAGGTAGGTTGGGGATCGTCCCAGTGTGGTCCGTTTTAAGTTTCGTGGCTGTTTGGGTGGACAAACGGGGGAAACGGCATGAACGAGGCATTTTCAGGCCAAATCGGTGTGCTATAGCCCACTGTTTTGGGAGTGGGCCTGGGGTCCGGGAGTAATGTGGGCCAAAAATCAACCGAGGCGTGCCAGAGAGGTAGGGGATCATCCCCGTGAGGTCTGTTTAAATTTTTGTAGCCATTTGACTGGACAAACGAGCGAATTAGCGTGAACGGGCTATTTTCGGGCCAAATTAGTGTGCTATAGCCCACGTTTTAGAGGTGGGCCTGGGGTCCGGGCGTGCTGTGTGCTAAAAAAAGATCGGGGCATGCCAGGGATGTTGGCGATCATCCCAGTATGGTCCATTTAATTTTTTGTGGCCATTTGGGTTGACAAACAAGCGAAACAACACGAACGAGGCATTTAAGGGCCAAATCGGTGTGCTAAAGCCCACGGTTGTGGGGGTGGTCCCGGGTTTTGGGTGTGTTGTGTACTAAAAAATGATCGGGGCTTGCCAGGGAGGTTGGGGACCATCCCAGTATGGTTTGTTTAATTTTTCATGGCCATTTAGGTAGACAAAAGGATGAAACAACGCGAACGGGGCATTTTCGGGCCAAATCGGTGTGTTATAACCCACGATTTTGGGGGTGGGCAAGGGGTTTGAATGTGTTGTGGGCCAAAAAATGACAGGGGCGTGCCAGTGAGGTTGAGGATCTTCCTAGTATGGTCCATTTAAGTTTTCGTGGAAATTTGGGTGGACAAACGGGCGAAACGGCGGGATTGGGGCATTTTTGGGCCAAATCGGTGTGCTATAGCCCACGGTTTTGAGGGTGGGCCCGGGGTCTGAGCGTCCTATGGGTAGAAAATCAACCGAGGAGTGCCAGGGAAGTTGGGGATCATCCCAGTGTGTTACGTTGAAATTTTTGTGGTTGTTTGGGTGGGCAAACGGGTGAAACGGCACGAACGGGGAATTATGGGGCAAAATAGGTGTTCTATAGCTCATGATTTTGGGAGTGGGCCGGGCTTCAGGCGTGCTGTGGATCAAAAATTGACCGAGGCGTGCCAAGGAGGTTGGGGATCATCCCTGTGTGGTCTGTTTAAATTTTTGTCTACATTTGGGTGGACAAACGGGAGAAACAGCGTGAACGGAGAATTTTCGAGCAAAATCGGTGTGTTATAGCCCACAGTTTTGGGGGTGGGCCAGGGGTACGGGCGTACAATAGGCTGAAAATTGAAAGGGGTATGGAACGGAAGTTGAAGAGCGTCCCGGTGTGGTCCGATTAAATTTTTGTAGCCATTTTGGTTGACAAACGGGCGAAACGGCGCGAACGAGGCATTTTCGGGCCAAATTGATGTGCTATAGCCCACGGCTTCGGGGGTGAGCCTGGGTTCTGAGCGTGCTATTGGCCGAAAATCGATCGAGGCAAGCCAGGTAGGTTGGGGATCATCCTAGTTAGGTTCATTTAAATTTTCTTGGCTGTTTGGGTGGAAAAAGGGCGAAACGGTGCGAACGAGGCATTTTTTGGCCAAATCGGTGTGCTATAGCCCACGATTTTGTGGGTGGGCCCGGGGTCTGGGCGTACTATGGGCCAAAAATTGATCGGGGAATACCAGAGAGGTAGGGGATCATCCAGTGTGGTCCATTTAAATTTTCATGATCATTTGGCTGGACAAACAGGCGAATCGGCATGAACGGCGCATTGTCGAGCTAAGTTGGTGTGCTATAGCCAATGGTTTTGGGGGTGGGCCTAGGGTTCGGGCGTGCTGTGGGCCAAAAAATGACCGGGGCATGCCAGTGAGGTTGGGGATCATACTAGTATGGTCCGTTTAATTTTTCGTGGCTATTTGGGAGGATAAACGGGTGAAACGATGCTAATGGGGAATTTTCGGGCTAAATCAGTGTGCTATTGCCCATGCTTTTGGGGGTGGCCTCGGGGTTCGGGCGTGCTGTGTGCGAAAAAATAATCGAGGCATGCCAGGGAAGTTGGGGATCGTCCTAGTGCAGTTCATTTAATTTTTTATGGCCATTTAGGTGGACAAACGGTCAAAACAATATAAATGGCGTATTTTTGGGCCAAAACGGTGTGCTATATCCCACGGTTTTAGGGGTGGTCAAAGGGTTCGAATGTGTTGTGGGCCAAAAAATGATCGAGGCATGCCAAGGAGGTGGGGATCATCCCAGAGTGGTCCGTTTAAGTTTTCGTGGCAATTTGTGTGGACAAACGGGCGAAACGGCACGAATGGGGCATTTTTGAGCCAAATCGGTGTGCTATAGCCCATGATTTGGGGGTAGGCCCGGGGTCCGAGTGTTCTATGGGCAAAAAATCGACAGTGTCATGCCAGGGAAGTAAGGGATCATCCCAGTATGTTCCGTTGAAATTTTTATGGCTATTTGGGTGGACAAACGGGAGAAACAGCATGAACGGGGAATTATCAGGCTAAATAAGTGTTTTATAGCCCACGGTTTCGGGGGTTGGTCGGGATTCGGGTGTTCTGTGGATCAAAAATCGACCGAGGTATGCCATGATGATTTGGGATCATCCCAGTGTGGTTCGTTTATATTTTATTAGCCATTTGGATGGACAAACGGGAGAAATGGCGTGAACAGGGCATTTTCAGGTAAAATTGGTGTGCTATAGCCCACAGTTTTCGGGGTGGGCCCGGGATCCGGGCGCACAGTGGGCTAAAAATAGAATGGGGCATGGCAGGGAGGTTGAGGATCGTCCCAGTGTGATCTGTTTAAATTTTTGTGGACATTTGGGAGGGAAAACGTGCGAAACGGCGCGAACGCAAAGTTTTTAGGCCAAAACGATGTATCATAGCCCACGGTTTTGGGGGTGGGAAGGTCCGGGCGTTCTGTGAGCCAAAAATTGACCGGGGCGTGCCAGAGAGGTTGGGGATCATCCCAGTGTTGTCCTTTTAAATTTTCATGTCCATTTGGGTGGACAAACGGGTGAAACAGCTCGAACGGGGCATTCTCGAGCCAAATCGATGTGTTATAGCCCACAGTTTTGGGGGTGAGCCCGGGGTCCGGGCGTGCTGTTGGCCGAAAATCGACCGGGGCATGCCAAGGAAGTTGAGAATCATCCCAGTATGGATTGTTAAAACTTTCATGGCCATTTAGGAGGACAAACGGGCAAAACTGCACGAATGGGTTTTCGGGTCAAATTGGTGCTCTATAGCCCACGGTGTCGAGGGTGGGCCTGGGGTCCTTGTGTACTGTAGGTCAAAAATTGATTGGGGTATGCCAGGGAGTTCGGGAATTATCCCAGTGTGTTTCGTTTAAATTTTTGTGGGTACTTGGGTGGACAAACGGGCGAAACAGCACGAATGAGGTATTTTTCGGCCAAATCGGTGTGCTTTAGCCCACGGTTTCAGGGGTGGACCCGGGGGTCCGTGCATGATGTGGGTCAAAAATTAATCGGGGCATGCCAGGGATGTTGGGATCGTCTCAGCGTGGTCCGTTTAAATTTTTGTGGCCATTTGGGAGGACCAACGGGTGAAATTGCGTGAATGGGGTGTTTTCGAGCCAAATCGGTGTGATATAGCACATAGTTTTGGGGGTGGGCCGGGGATCCGGGCGTGTTGTGGGCCAAAAATCGACCTGGGCTTGCCATGGAATTTGGGGATCGTCCCAGTGTGGTTCGTTTAAATTTTTGTTGATATTTGTGTGGACAAACAAGAGAAACGGTACGAATGGGGCATTTTTTAGCCAAATCGATGTGCTATAGCCCACGGTTTCATGGGTGGGCCCGGGTTCCGGGCATGCTGTGGGCTGAAAATCGATCGGGGTGGCCCAGGGAGGTTGGGGATGTCCCAGTGTTGTCCGTTTAAATTTTTGTGGCCATTTGGGTGGACAAACAGGTGAAACAACGCTTTCGGGGCATTTTCGGGTCAAATCGGTGTGTTATAGCCCATGGTTTCGGGGGTGCGCCCGGGGTCCGGGCGTGTTGATGGCCAAAGTTTAGCTGGGGCATACCAAGGAGGTTGGGGATCATCCCAGTGTGGTTTATTTAAATTTTAGTGGCTATTTGTGTGGATAAACGGGAGAAACGGCGCGAATGGGGCATTTTCAGGCCAAATCGGTGTGCTATAGCCCACGGTTTTGGGGGTGGGCTCGTGTTCCGGGTGTGCTGTGGGTCAGAAATCGATCGAGGAATTCCAGGGAGGTTGGGATCATCCCAGTATGATACGTTTAAATTTTTGTGGCTATTTGGGTGGATAAATGGGAGAAACGGTTGGAATGGGGCATTTTTGGGCCAAATCGGTGTGCTATAGCCCAGGGTTCTGGGGGTGGGCCTGGGTTCCGGTCATGCTGTGGTCCAAAAATTGACCGGGCCTTGCTAGGGAAGTTGGGGATCTTCTCAGTGTGGTCTTTTTAAAATTTTGTGGCCATTTGGGAAGACAAACAGGCAAAACAGCGCGATTGTGGAATTTTTGGGCCAAATCGGTGTGCTATAGCCCACGACTTCGGGGGTGAGCCTGGGTTTCGAGCATGCTATGGGCCGAATATCGACCGGGGCATGCCAGATAGGTTGGGGATCATCCCAGTGTTGTCCGTTTAAATTTTTGTGGCCAGTTGGGTGGACAAACAGGCGAAATAGCGTGAATTGAGCTTTTTTGGGCCAAATCAGTGTGCTATAGCCCACGGTTTTGGGGGTGGTCCTGGAGTTCGGGCGTGCTGTGGGTCGAAAATCATTTGGGGCATGCCAGAGAGGTTGGGGATCGCCCCAATATAGTCTGTTTAAATTTTCATTGCCATTTATGTGGATAAACGGGCGAAAAGGCGGGAATGGGGTATTTTTGGGTCAAATCGGTGTGCTATATAGCACACAATTTTGGGGGTGGGCTCGGTGTTCGGCTGTTTTGTGGGCCAAAAATTGACCGGGGCATTCAGGGATATTGGGACCATCCCAGTGTGATCCATTTAAATTTTTGTGGCCATTTGGATGGACAAACGGGCGAAACGGCACAAACGGGGAATTTTCGACCCAAATTGGTGTGCAATAGCCCATGGTTTTGGGGCTGGGCCTGGTGTCCGAGCGTAGTGTGGGCCAAAAATTGACCGGGACGTGCCAGGGAAGTTGGGGATTATCCCAGTGTGGTCTGTTTAAATTTTTGTGGATATTTAGGTGTACAGACGGGTGAAACCGCACGAACGGGGCATTTTTAAGCCAAATCGGTGTGCTATAGCCTACGGTTTTGGGGGTGGACCTAGGGACTGGGCGCGCAGTGGGCTGAAAATCGACCGAGGCATGCCAAGGAGGTTGGAGATCATCCCAGTATGGTCCGTTTTAATTTTAGTAGCCATTTGGTAGGACAAACGGGTGAAACAACGCGAACGGGGCATTTTCAACCTAAATCGGTGTTCTATAGCCCACGGTTTTGAGGATGGGCTCGGGGTACGTGCGTGATGTGGGCCCAAAATAGACCAAGGCAAGCCAGGGAGATTAGGGATCATCCCAGTATGGTACGTTTAAATTTTTGTGGCCATTTGGGTGGACAAACAGGCAAAACGGTTCGAACGGGGCATTTTCAAGTTATATTGATGTGCTATAGCCCACGGTTTTGGGGGTGGGCCTGGGGTCCAGTCATGCTGTGGTCCGAAAATCAACCAAGGCATGCCAGGAATGTTTAGGATCATTCCAGTATTGTCCATTTAAATTTTTTTGGCTATTTGACTGGACAAACAGGCGAACCGGTATGAACGGGGCATTTTCGAGCAAAATCGGTGTGCTATAGCCTATGGTTTTGGGGGTGGGCCCAAGGTCCGGGCGTGCTGTTGGCCAAAATTCAACAAGAGCATACCAGGGAGGTTGGGGATCATCCCAGTGTGGTCCGTTTAAATTTTTGTGTCAATTTGGGTGGACAAACGGGCAAAACGATGTGAACGGGGCATTTTCAGGCCAAATTGGTGTGCTATAGACCACGGTTTTGAGGGTGGGCCCAGAGTTCGTGCATGTTGTGGTTCAAAAATCGATCGAGATATTCTAATGAGGTTGGGTATCATCCTAGTGTCAGTCGTTTAAATTTTTGTGGCTATTTGGGTGGATAAATGGGTGAAACGGCGCGAATGGGGCATTTTCGGGCCAAATCGGTATGCTGTAACCCATAATTTTGGGGGTAGGCCTGGGGTCCAGGCCTGCTGTTGCCCGAAAATCAATCGGGGTGATCCAGGGAGGTTGAGGATCATCCCAGTATGGTCCGTTTAAATTTTTTGCCATTTGGGTGGACAAACGGGTGAAACGGCGCTAACTGGGAATTTACGAGTCAAATCAGTATGGTATGGATTACGGATTCGGGGGTGAGCCTGGGTTCTGGGTGTGCTGTGGCCTGAAAGTTAACTGAGGCGTACCAAGGAAATTGGGGATCATCCGAGTGTGGTTCGTTTAAATTTCTGTGGCTATTTGGGTGGACAAACGAGCGAAACAGCGCGAACGGGGCATTTTCAGGCCAAATCATTGTGCTATAGCCCACGGTTTTAGGGGTGGCCCCGAGTTTCGAGCGTATTGTGCATCAAAAAATGATCGAGGAATGCCAGGGAGGTTGGGGATCATCCCAATATGGTCCGTTAAAATTTTCGTGTCCATTTGGGTAAACAAACGTGCGAAACGACGCGAACGGTGCATTTTTTAGCTAAATTGGTGTGCTATAGCCTACGGTCTCGTGGGTGGGCCAGGGGTCCGTACGTGATGTGGGCCAAAAATAGACCGGGGTGAGCTAGGGAGATTGGGGATCCTCTCAGTGTGGTCCATTTAAATTTTTGCGACATTTGTTGGACAAACAGGCAAAACGATGCGAATGGGGCATTTTCAGCCCAAATTGGTGTTCTATAGCCCACGGTTTTGGGGGAGGGCTGGGGTCCATGCGTGATGTGGGCCAAAAATAGACCGAAGAGAGGCAGGGAGATTGGGGATCATCCTAGTGTGGTCCGTTTAAATTTCCGTGGCCATTTGGGCGGATAAAAGGGTGAAACGGTATGAACAGGGGTTTTTTAGGCCAAATCGGTGTGCTATAGCCCATGGTTTTGGGGGTGAGTCTGGGGTTCGGGCATTTTGTGGGGCAAAAATCGACCGGGGCATGCCAGGGAAGTTGGGGATCATCCTAGTATGGTACGTTTAAATTTTTGTGGCCATTTTGGTGGACAAATGGGAAAAACGGTGCGAATGGGGCATTTTCAGGCTAAATCGATATGCTATGGCCCACGATTTCGGAGGTGGGCCCGGGGGTACTAGCGTGTTGTGGGTAGAAAATTGACCAGGGTGTTACAAGGAGGTTGGGGATCATCCCAATTTGGTTCGTTTAAATTTTTTTGGCCATTTGGGTGGACAAACGACAGAAACGATGCGAATGGAGCTTTTTTAGGCAAAATCAGTGTGCTATAGCCCACGATTTTGTGGGTGGGCCTGGGGTCTGGGTGTACTGTAGGTCAAAAATTTACTGGGGCATGACAGGGAGGTTGGGGATCATCCCTGTGTGTTCCTTTTAAATTTTTGAGGCTATTTAGGTAGATAAAAGGGCAAAACAGTGCGAACGAGGTTTTTCAGGACAAATCGGTGTGCGATAGCCCACAATTTTGGGGTTGGACCTAGGGTACGGGTTTGTTATGGGCCGAAAATAGATCGGCGTATGCCAGGGGAGTTGAGGATCGTGCCAGTGTGGTTCGTTTAAATTTTTGTGACCATTTGGGTGTACAAACAGGCAAAACAGCGCGAACGGGGTATTTTTGGGAGTGGGAACAGGGTACGGGTGTGCTATGGGCCACAAATCAACTGGGGCATCCCAGGGAAGTTGGGATTGTCCCAGTATTGTTCGTTTAAATTTTGTGGCCATTTAGGTTGACAAACGGGCGAAATGGTGCTAATGGGGCATTTTCTGGCCAAATCGGAGTGCTATAGCCCATGGTTTTGGGAGTGGGCCCAAGTATGCTGTGGGCCAAAAATCATTCGGGGCATGCCAAGGAGGTTTGGGATTATCTCAGTGTACATTTAAATTTTTGTGGCCATTTGGGAGGACAAAGAGGCGAAACGGCGCGATCAGTGCATTTTCAAGCAAATCGTTATGCTATAGCCTGTGGTTTCGGGGATGGGCCCGGGTTCCAGGTGTGCTGTGGGTAGAAAATCAATGGGGCATGCTAGGGAGGTTGGGGATCGTCCCAGTGTGGTCTATTTAAATTTTCGTGGCCATTTGGGTGGACAAACGGGCTAATCGGCGCGAACGGGGTCCTCTTAGGCCAAATTGGTGTGCTATAGCCTATGGTTTTGGGGGTGGGCCCGGGGTCCAGGCGTGCTGTGCGCCGAAAATTGATTGGGGTATGCCAGGTAGGTTGGGGATCATCCTAGTGTGGTCCGTTTTAATTTTCGTGGCTGTTTGGGTGGACAAATAGGGGAAACAGCGCGAACGAGTCATTTTCAGGCAAAATCAGTGTGCTATAGCCCACGGTTTCGGGAGTGGGCCTGGGGTCCGGGCGTATTGTGGGCCTAAAATCGACCGAGGCATGCCAGATAGGTAGGGGATCATCCCTGTATGGTCCATTTAAATTTTCGTAGCCATTTGGCTTGACAATCGGGCAAATTAGCGTGAACGGGGCATTTTCGGGCCCAATTAGTGTGTTATATAGCCCACGGTTTTAGAGGTGGGCCTGGGGTTCGGGCGTGCTGTGTGCTAAAAAATGATTGAGGAATGCCAGGGAGGTTGGAAATCATTCCAGTTTGGTCCATTTTATTTTTTCTGGCCATTTGGGTGGACAAACGGGCGAAACAACACGAACGGGGCATTTAAGGGCCAAATCGGTGTGCTATAGCCCACGATTTTGGGGGTGGGACCAGGGTTTGGGTGTTCTATGTGCTAAAAAATGATCGGGGCATGCCAGGGAGGTTGAAGATCATCCCAGTGTGGTTTATTTAATTTTTCATGGCCATTTAGGTGGACAAAAGGATGAAACGACGCGAACGGGGCATTTTCGGGCCAAATCGGTGTGCTATAACCCACGATTTTGGGGGTGGGAAAGGGGTTTAAATGTGTTGTGTTCCAAAAAATGATCGGGGCATGCCAGTGAGGTTGGGTATCATCCCATTATGGTCCGTTTAAGTTTTCATGGAAATTTGGGTGGACAAATGGGTAAAACAGCACGAATGGGGCATTTTTGGGCCAAATCGGTGTGCTATAGCCCACGTTTTTGGGGGTGGGTTCAGGGTCCGAGCATGCTGTGGGTAGAAAATTGACCGGGACATGCCAGGGAGGTTGGGGATCATCCCAGTATATTACGTTGAAATTTTCGTGGCCATTTAGTTGGGTAAACGGGAGAAACGGCACGAACGGGGAATTATGGGGCAAAATAGGTGTTGTATAGCTCACAGTTTTGGGGGTGGGCTGGGCTTCAGGCGTGCTGTGGATCGAAAATTGACCAAGGCGTGCCAAGGAGATTGGGGATCATCCAAGTGTGGTCTATTTAAATTTTGTGGCCATTTGGGTGGACAAACGGGCGAAACAGCGTGAATGGGGCATTTTCGAGCAAAATCGGTGTGTTATAGCCCACAGTTTTGGGGGTGGGCCAAGGGTACAGGCGTACAGTGGGCATAAAATCGAAAGGGGTATGGCAGGGAAGTTGAGGATCATCCCAATGTGGTCCGTTTTAATTTTTGTAGCCATTTTTGTTGACAAACGGGCGAAACGGCGCGAACGGTGTATTTTTGGGCCAAATCGATGTGCTATAGCCCACGACATCGGGGGTGAGCTTGGGTTTTGAGCGTGTTGTAGGCCGAAAATCGGTTGAGGCATGCCAGGTAAGTTGGGGATCATTCCAGTATGGTCCGTTTAAATTTTCGTGGTTGTTTGGGTGGACAAACGGGCGAAATGGCGCGAACGAGGCATTTTTAGGCTAAATCGGTGTGCTATAGCCCATGATTTTGTGTGTGGGCCCGGGGTCCGGGTGTACTGTGGGCTGAAAATTGATCGGGGCATACCATAGAGGTAGGGGATCATCCAGTATGGTCCGTTTAAATTTTCATGGCCATTTGGCTGGACAAATGGGTGAATCGGCGTGAACGGGGCATTTTTTAGCTAAATTGGTGTGCTCTAGCCAACAGTTTTGGGGGTGGGCCTGGGGTCCGGGCATGCTGTGTGCTAAAAAATGACCGGGGCATGCCAGTGAGGTTGGGGATCATCCTAGTGTGGTCCATTTAATTTTTTGTGGCCATTTGGGTGGATAAACGGGTGAAACGACCCTAACGGGGCATTTTCGGGCTAAATCGGCGTGCTATTTCCCACGGTTTTGGGGGTGGCATCAGGGTTTGGGCGTGCTGTGCCCTAAAAAATGACCGGGGCATGCCAGGGAGGTTGGAATCATCATAGTGTGGTTCGATTAATTTTTCGTTGCCATTTAGGTGGACAAACGGGCAAAACGATACGAATGACGTATTTTTGGGCTAAATCGATGTGCTATAGCCCACGATTTTAGGGGTGGTCAAAGGATTCGAATGTGTTGTGGGCCAAAAAATGACTGGGGCGTGCTAGGGAGGTGGGGATCGTCCCAAAGTGGTCCGTTTAAGTTTTCATGGAAATTTGGGTGGACAAACGGGCGAAACGGCACGAATGGAGCATTTTTGAGCTAAATCGGTGTGCTTAGCCCACAGATTTACAAGTGGGCCAGGGGTTCGAGCGTTCTGTAGGAAGAAACTCGACAGGGGCGTGCCAGGGAAGTTGGGGATCATCCCAGTATGTTTCGTTAAAATTTTTGTGGCCATTTGCATGGACAAACAGGAGAAACAATGCGAACGAGGAATTATCTAGCTAAATAAGTGTTCTATAGCCCACGGTTTTGGGGGTGGGCCGGGCTTCGGGAGTGCTGTGGATCAAAAATCAGCCGAGGCTTGCCATGGAGATTAGGGATCATCCTAGTGTGGTTCGTTTAAATTTTTGTGGCCATTTGGGTGGACAAATTGGTGAAACGGCGTGAACGGGGCATTTTCAGGTAAAATTGGTGTGCTATAGCCCACAGTTTTGGGGGTGGGCCCGGGGTCCGGGCGCACAGTGGGCTGAAAATAGAATGGGGCATGGAAGGGGGGTTGAGGATCATCCCAGCATAATCCATTTAAATTTTCGTGGCTATTTGGGAGGGAAAACGGCGCGAACGCAGAGTTTTTAGGCTAAATCGATGTGCTATAGCCCACGGTTTTGGGGTTGGGCGGGTACGGGCGTTCTGGGAGCCAAAAATTGAATGAGGCATGCCTGGGAGGTTGGGGATCATCCCAGTGTGGTCCTTTTAAATTTTCCTGTCCATTTGGGTGAACAAATGGGCGAAACAGCTCGAACGAGGCATTTTCGAGCCAAATTGGTGTGCATAGCCTACGGTTTCGAGGGTGGGCCAGGGGTCTGTGCGTGATGTGGGCAAAAAATAGACCGTGGTGAGCCAGGGAGATTGTGGATCCTGTTAGTGTGGGTTGTTTAAATTTTTACGGCCATTTGGTTTGACAAACGGGCAAAACGATGCGAACGGGGCATTTTCAGCCCAAATCGATGTTCTATAGCCCACAATTTTGGGGGTGGGCCGGGGTCCAAGTGTGATGTGGGCCAAAAATAGACCGGGGCGAGGCAGGGAGATTAGGGATCATCCCAGTATGGTCCTTTTAAATTTTTGTGGCCATTTGTGTGGATAAACAGGTGAAACGGCATGAACATGGGGTTTTTAGGCCAAATCGATGTGCTATAGCCCATGGTTTTGGGGGTGGGCCTGGGGTCCGGGCGTTCTGTGGGTCGATAATCGATCGGGGCATGCCAGGGAAGTTGGGGATCATCCTAGTATGGTCCGTTTAAATTTTTGTGGCCATTTGGGTGGACAAACGGGAAAAATGGTGCAAATAGGGTATTTTCAGGCTAAATCGGTGTGCTATAGCCCACGATTTCAGAGGTGGGCCCAGGGTACGAGCGTGTTGAGGGTAAAAAATTAACCAAGGTGTTACAGGGAGGTTAGGTATCATCCTAGTGTGGTTTGTTTAAATTTTTCTGGCCATTTGGGTGGACAAACGGCAGAAATGATGTTAATGGGGCTTTTTTAGGCAAAATCGGTGTGCTATAGCCCACGATATCGAGGGTGGGCTCGAGGTACGGGTGTGCTGTGGGTCAAAAATTGACTGGGGCATGACAGGGAGTTTGGGATCATCCTTGTGTGTTCATTTTAAATTTTTGAGGCCATTTGGGTAGACAAAAGGGCAAAACAGCCCGAATGAGGTTTTTTTTGGGACAAATCGGTGTGCGATAGCCCACAATTTTGGGGTTGGACCTAGGTTACGGGAATGTTATGGGCCAAAAATAGATCGGGGTATGCCAGGGAGGTTGAGGATCATGCCAGTGTGGTCCGTTTAAATTTTTGTGACCATTTGGGTGCACAAACAGGCGAAACGGCACGAACGGGGAATTTATGGGAGTGGGAACGGGGTACGGGCGTGCTATGGGCCAAAAATCAACTGGGGCATGCCACGAAAGTTGGGATCGTCCCAGTATTGTCCTTTTAATTTTTGTGGCCATTAAGGTGGACAAACGGGCAAAACGGTGCTAACGGGGCATTTTCTGGCCAAATCGGAGTACTATAGCCCAAGGTTTTGGGAGTGGGCCTGTGGTCCAGGCATGTTGTGGGATAAAAATCAACCAGGGCGTTCCAGGGAGGTTTGGGATCGTCCCAATGTCCGTTTAAATTTTTGTGGCCATTTGGGAGGACAAACAGGCGAAACGGCGCGAACGGTGTATTTTCAGGCAAATCGGTGTACTATAGCCCGTGGTTTCAGGGGTGGGCCCGGGTTCCAGGTGTGCTATGGGTAGAAAATCGGTGGGGCATGCCAGGGAGGTTGGGGATCATTCCAGTGTGGTCCGTTTAAATTTTTGTGGTCATTTGGGTGGACAAACGGGCGAATCGACGTGAATGGGGTCTTTTCAGGCCATATTGGTGTGCTATAGCCCATGGTTTTGGGGGTGGGCCCGGGTTTAGGGAGTGTTGTGCGCCAAAAATTGACTGGGGTATGTCAGGTAAGTTGGGGATCGTCCCAGTATGGTCCGTTTTAATTTTCGTGGCTGTTTGGGTGGACAAATGGGGGAAACTGCGCGAACGAGGCATTTTCAGGCCAAATCGGTGTGCTATATCCCACGGTTTTAGGAGTGGGCGTGGGGTCCGGGCGTACTTTGGGCCAAAAATTGACCGAGGCGTGCCAGAGAGGTATGGTATCATCCTCGTATGGTCCGTTTAAATTTTTGTAGCCATTTGGCTGGACGAACGGGCGAATCAGCTTGAACGGGGAATTTTCGGGCCAAATTAGTGTGCTATAGCCCCACGGTTTTAGAGGTAGGCCTGGGGTTCGGGCATGCTGTGTGCTAAAAAATGATCGGGGCATGCCAGGGAGGTTGGAGATCATCCTAATATGGTCCATTTAATTTTTTGTGGCCATTTGGGTGGACAAACGGGGGAAATAACACGAATGGGGCATTTAAGGGCCAAATCGGTGTGCTATAGCCCACGGTTTTGGGGGAGGGCCCGGGTTTTGGGTGTGTTGTGTGCTAGAAAATGAACGAAGCATGCCAGGGAGTTTGGGATCATCCCAGTGTGGTTCGTTTAATTTTTCATGGCTATTTAGGTGGAAAAAAGAATGAAACGACGCGAACGGGGCATTTTCGGGCCAAATCGATGTGCTATAACCCAAGATTTTGGGGGTGGGCAAGGGGTTTGAATGTGTTGTGGGCCAAAAAATGACCGGGGCATGCCAGTGAGATTGGGGATCGTCCCAGTATAGTTCGTTTAAGTTTTCATGGAAATTTGGGTGGACAAACGGGGGAATTGGCACGAACGGGGCATTTTTGGGCCAAATCGGTGTGCTATATAGCCCATGGTTTTGGGGGTGGGCCCGGGGTTTGAGCGTGCTGTGCGCAGAAAATTGACCGGGGCGTGCCAGGGAGGTTGGGTATCATCCCAGTGTGTTACGTTGAAATTTTTGTGGCCATTTGAGTGGAAAAACGGGCGAAACGGCATGAACGGGGAATTATGGTGCAAAATAGGTGTTCTATAGCTCACGATTTTTGGGGTGGGCCGGGCTTCAGGCATGCTGTGGATTGAAAATTGACCGAGGCGTGCCAAGGAAGGTGGAGATCATCCCAGTATAGTATGTTTAAATTTTTGTGGCCATTTGGGTGGACAAACAGGCAAAACAGCGTGAACGGGGCATTTTCGGGCAAAATCGATGTGTTTTAGCCCACAATTTTGGGGGTGGGCCCGGGGTACGGGTGTACAGTGGGCTAAAAATCGAGAGGGGTATGGAATGGAAGTTGAGGATCATCCCAGTATGGTCATTTTAAATTTTTGTAGCCATTTTGGTTGACAAACAAGCGAAACGGCACGAACGGGGCATTTTCGGGCCAAATCGATATGCTATAGCCCACGGCATCGGGGGTGAGCCTGGGTTCCGAGCATGTTGTAGGCCGAAAATAGATTGAGGCATGCCAGGTAGGTTGGGGATCGTCCTAGTATGGTCCGTTTAAATTTTTGTGGCTGTTTGGGTGGACAAACAGGCGAAACGGAGCTAACGAGGCATTTTTAGGGCAAATCGGTGTGCTATAGCCCAGGATTTTATGGGTGGGGCTAGGGTTCGGGCGTATTGTGGGCTGAAAATTGACTGGGGCATACCAGAGAGGTAGGGGATCATCCAGTGTGGTCCGATTAAATTTTCATGGCCATTTGGCTGGACAAATGGGCGAATCAACGTGAACGGGGCATTTTCGAGCTAAATTGGTGTGCTATAGCCAACGGTTTTGGGGGTGGGGGTGGGCCTGGGGTCTGGGCGTGTTGTGTGCTAAAAAATGATCGAGGCATGCCAGTGAGGTTGGGGATCGTCCTAGTGTGGTCTGTTTAATTTTTCATGGCCATTTAGGTGGATAAACGGGTGAAACGACCCTAACGGGGCATTTTCGGGCTAAATCGGTGTGCTATTACCCATGGTTTTGGGGGTGGCCTCGGGGTTCGGGCATGTTGTGTGCTAAAAAATAACCGGGGCATGCTAGGGAGGTTGGGGATCATCCTAGTGTGGTTCGTTTAATTTTTCGTAGCCATTTAGGTGGACAAACGGGCAAAATGATACGAATGGCGTATTTTTGGGCCAAATCGGTGTGCTATAGCCCACGGTTTTAGTGGTGGTCAAAGGGTTCGAATGTGTTGTGGGCCAAAAACTGATCGGGCGCTCTTGGGAGATGGGGATCGTCCTAGAGTGGTTCTTTTAAGTTTTCATGGCAATTTGGGTGGAGAAACGGGCGAAACGGCATGAATGGAGAATTTTTTAGCCAAATCGGTGTGCTATAGCCTACGGTTTTGGGGGTGGGCTCGGGGTTCGAGCGTTTTGTGGGCAGAAAATTGACAGAGGCTTTCTAGGGAAGTTGGGGATCATCCCAGTATGTTCTATTAAAATTTTTCTGGCTATTTGGGTGGACAAACGGGAGAAACAACGCGAATGGGGAATTATCGGGCTAAATAAGTGTTCTATAGCCCACGGTTTTGGGGGTGGGCCGGGCTTCGGGCGTGCTGTGGATCAAACATTTACCGAGGCGTGCCATGGAGATTGGGGATCATCCCAGTATGGTTCGTTTAAATTTTTGTGGCCATTTGGGTGGACAAATGGGCAAAACGGTATGAACGGGGCATTTTCAGGTAAAATTGGTGTGCTATAGCCCACAGTTTTGGGGGTGGGCCCGGTGTCCGAGCGCACAGTGGGATATAAATAGAATTGGGCAAAACAGGGAGGTTGAGGATCATCCCAGTGTGATCCATTTAAATTTTTGTCGTTATTTGGGTGGGAAAACGTGCAAAACAGCGCGAACACAGAGTTTTTAGGCCAAATCTATGTGCTATAGCCCACGATTTTGGGAGTGGGCGTTCTGTGAGCCAAAAAGTGACCGAGGTGTTCCAGGGTGGTTGGGGATCATCCCAGTGTGGTTTGTTTAAATTTTCATGTCCATTTGGGTGGACAAACGGGCGAAACGACTCGAACTGGGCATTTTCAAACCAAATCGATGTGCTATAGCCCACGGTTTTGGGGGTGAGCCCGAGGTCCGGGCGTGCTGTTGGCCAAAAATCGACCGGGGCATGCTAGGGAGGTTCAGAATCGTCCCAGTGTAGATCGTTTAAATTTTCATGGTCATTTGGGAGGACAAACGGGTGAAACAGCACGACTGGGTTTTTTGATCAAATTGATGCGCTATAGCCCACGGTGTAGAGGGTGGGCTTGGGGTACGTGCGTACTGTAGGTCGAAAATTGACTGGGGTATGCCAGGGAGGTCGGGGATCATCCCAGTGTGTTCCGTTTAAATTTTTGTGGGTACTTGGGTGGACAAACGGGCAAAACAGCACGAACGGGGTAATTTTAGGCCAAATCGGTGTGCTATAGACCACGGTTTTAGGGGTGGACCCGGGGGTCCGTGCATGATGTAGGTCAAAAATTGACCGGGGTATGCCAGGGATGTTAGGATCATCTCAATGTGGTCCGTTTTAATTTTTGTGATCAATTTGGAGGACAAACGGGTGAAATTGTATGAATGCGGTGTTTTCGAGCCAAATCGGTGTGCTATAGCCCATGGTTTCGGGGGTGGGCCTGGGATCCTGCGTGCTGTGGGCTAAAAATTGACCGGGGCTTGCCAGGGAGGTTGAGGATGTCCCAATGTTGTCCGTTTAAATTTTTGTTGCCATTTGGGTGGACAAATAGGCTAAACAACGCTAACAGGGCATTTTCGGGCCAAACCAGTGTGTTATAGCCCATGGGTTCGGGGGTGCGCCCGGGGTCTGGGCGTGTTGATGGTCGAAATTTAGTTGGGGCATACCAGGGAGGTTGGGGATCATCCTAGTGTGTTTAATTTAAATTTTAGTGTCCATTTGTGTGGCCAAACGGGAGAAACGGAGCGAATGGGGCATTTTCAGGCCAAATCGGTGTGCTATAACTCACGGTTTTGGGGGTGGGCTTAGTTTTCGGGCGTGCTGTAGGTCAAAAATCAATCGAGGCATGCCAGGGAGGTTAGGGATCATCCCAGTATGATATGTTTAGATTTTTGTGGCTATTTGGGTGGAAAATGGGCGAAACGGTGGGAACGGGGTATTTTTGGGCCAAATCGGTGTGCTATAGACTAGGGTTTGGGGCTGGGCCTAGGGTCCGATCTTGCTGTGGGCCAAAAAATGACTGGGGCTTGCCAGGGAAGTTGGGTATTATCTCAGTGTAGTCTATTTAAATTTTTGTGGCCATTGGGGTGGACAAACGGGCAAAACGGCCCGATTGGGGAATTTTCGGCCCAAATCGGTACCTATAGCCCACAACTTTGGGGGTGAGCCTGGGTTCCGACCGTGCTGTGGGCCAATAATTGACCAGGTCATGCTGGATAGGTTTGGGATCATCCCAGTGTTGTCCGTCTAAATTTTTGTGGCCAGTTGGGTGGACAAACAGGCGAAACGGCGCGAATAGGGCTTTTTGGGCCAAATCGGTGTGCTATAGCCCACGGTTTTGGGGGTGGGCTCAGAGTCTGGGCGTGGTGTGGGCCGAAATTAGACTAGGGCATACCAGGGAGGTTGGGGATCATCCCAGTGTGGTCCGTTTAAATTTTTGTGGCAATTTGGGTGGACAAACAAATAAAACGGCACAAACGGAGAATTTTTAGGCAAAATCGGTGTGCTATAGCCCATGGTTTTGGGGGTGGTCCCAGAGTCCGGGCGTGCTGTGCGTCAAAAATCATTTGGGGTATGCCAGGGAGGTTGGGGATCACCCTAGTGTGTTCTGTTTAAATTTTTCGTTGCCATTTGGGTGGATAAACAGGCGAAAAGGCGGGAACGGGGTATTTTTCGGGCCAAATTGGTGTGCTATATAGCCCACAGTTTTGGAGGTGGGCCCAGTGTTTGAGCGTTTTATGGGCCAAAAATCGACTGGGGCATTCAGGGATGTTGGGGATCATCCCAGTGTGATCCTTTTAAATTTTTGTGGCCATTTGGATGGACCAACGGGCGAAACGGCGTGAACGGGGCATTTTCGACCCAAATCGGTGTGCAATAGCCCATGGTTTTAGGGCTGGGCCTTATGTCCGGGCGTAGTGTGGGCCAAAAATTTATCGAGGCGTGCCAGGGAAGATGGGGATCATTGCAGTATGGTCTGTTTAAATTTTTATGGACATTTAGGTGGACAGATGGGTGAAATCGCATGAATGGGGCATTTTCAAGCCAAATCGGTGTGCTATAGCCCACGGTTTTGGGGGTGGGCCCGGGGTCGAGTGTGCTCTGGGCAGAAAATTGATCCGGGACTGCCAGGGAGGTTAGGGACCATCCCAGTATGTTCCGTTGAAATTTTCATGGCTATTTGGGAGGAAAAACGGGCAAAACGGCGCGAAAGGGGAATTATCGGGCTAAATAGGTGTTCTATAGCCCACGTTTTTGGGGGTGGGCCAGGCTTCGGGCGTGATGTTGATTGAAAATCGATCGAGGCATGCCAAAGAGGTTGGGGATCATCCCAGTGTGGTTCGTTTAAATTTTTGTGTCCATTTGGGTGGACAAACGGGAGAAACGGCATGAACGGGGCATTTTCAGGTAAAATTCGTGTGCTATAGCCCAAAGTTTTAGGGGTGGGCCCGGGGTTCAGGTGCACAGTGGGTTGAAAATTGAACGGGGCATGGTAGGGAGGTTGAGGATCGTCCAGCATGGTCTGTTTAAATTTTTGTGGCCATTTGGGAGGGCAAACATGCAAAATGGCGCGAACGCAGAGTTTTTATGCCAAATCGATGTGCTATAGCCCACGATTTTGGGAGTGGGTGGGTCCAGGTGTTTTGTGGCCCAAAAAATGACCGGGTCATGACAGGGAGGTTGGGGATCATTCCAGTGTATTCCGTTTAAATGTTCGTGTCCATTTGGGTGGACAAATGGGCGAAACAGCTCGAACGGGACATTTTCGAGCCAAATTGATGTGCTATAGCCCACGGTTTTGGGGTGGGCTCGGGGTCCAGCTGTTATATTGTACGAAAATTGACCGGGGCGTGCCAGGGAGGTTGAGAATCATCCCAGTATGGATAGTTTAAATTTTCATGGCCATTTGGGAAGACAAATGGGCGAAACGGCGCGAATGGGTTTTTGGGTCAAATTGGTGCGCTATAACCCACGTGTCGAGGGTGGGCCTGAGGTCCGTGCATAATGTAGGTAGAAAATCAACCATGGTTTGCCAGGGATGTCAGGGATCATCCCAGTGTATTCCGTTTAAATTTTTGTGGGCACTTGGGTGGACAAACGGGCGAAACGGCACGAATGGGGCATTTTTGGGCCAAATCGATATGCTATAGCCCACAGTTTCAGGGGTGGACCCGGGGGTCCGTGCATGATGTGGGCTAAAAATCGACCGGGGCGTGCCAGGGAGGTTGGGATCATTTTAGTGTGGTCTGTTTAAATTTTTGTGGCCATTTGGGATGACAAACGGGTGAAACGGCGTGAATGGGGTGTTTTCGATCCAAATCGGTGTGCTATAGCCCATGGTTTTGTGGGTGGTCCTGGGATCCGAGTGTGCTGTCGGCCAAAAATTAATCGGGGCTTGCCAGGGAAGTTGGGGATCGTCCTAGTATGGTCCGTTGAAATTTTTGTGGATCGACCGGGATGTTCCAAATATGTTGAGGATCATCCCAGTGTGGTCCTTTTAATTTTTCGTGGACATTTGGGTGGACAAATGGGCTAAACGGCACGAATGGGGCATTGTCGAGCCAAATCAATGCACTATAGCCTAAGGTTTCAAGGGTGGGCCAGGGGTCCAGGCGTGCTGTTGGCTGAAAATTGACTGCGGCGTGCAACGGAGGTTGGGGATCATCCCAATGTGGTCTAATTACTTTTTTGTGGCCATTTGGGTGGACAAACGGGCAAAACGGCGCGAACGGGGCATTTTAGGGCTAAATTAGTGTGTGATAGCCCACGGTTTCAGGGGTGGGCCCGGGGTCTAGGCATGCTATGGATTGAAAATCGATTGGGGCATGCCAGGGATGTTGGGGATCATCCCAGTGTGGTTTGTTTAATAGTTTTTGGCCATTTAGGTGGACAAACGGATGAAACGGCACAAATGGGGTATTATCGAGTCAAATCGGTGTGCTATAGCCCACGGTTATGGGGGAGGGCCCAGGATTCAGGCGTGCTGTGGACCAAAAATCGACCGGGGCATGCTAGGGAAGTTGGAGATCATCCCAGTGTCATCCGTTTAATTTTCCGTGATCATTTAGGTGGAAAAACGGGCGAAACAGTGCGAATGGGGCATTTTTGGGTCAAATCGGTGAGCTATAGCCTATGATTTCAGGGGTGGGCCCAGGGTCCGGGTGTGCTGTGGGCGAAAAATTAACCGAGGCATACAAGGGAAATTGGGGATCGTCCTAGTATGGTCCATTTGATTTTTCGTGGCCATTTGGTAGGACAAGTTGGCAAATTGGCAAAAATGGGGCATTTTCGAGCCAAATCGGTATACTATAGACCAAGGTTTTGGAGGTGGGCCCGGGTTCGGGCGTGCTGTGGCCTGAAAATCGACGGAGCGTCCCATGGAGATTGGGGATCATCCCAGTTTTATCTGTTTAATTTTTTGTGGCTATTTTGTTGGTCAACAAGGTGAAACAGCGCGAAAGGGGCATTTTCAAGAAAAATCCGTGTGTTATTACCCAAGATTTTAGGGGTAGGCCTGGGGTTCGGGTGTGCTGTAGGCCAAACATTGATCAAAGCATACGAGGGAGGTTGGGTATCATCCTAGTATAGTCCGTTTAATTTTTCGTTGACATTTGGGTGGACAAAAAGGCAAAAAAGCACAAACGAGGTATTTTTTAGTCAAATCAGTGTGCTATAGCCCACGATTTTGGGGGTGGACCCTGGGTCCGGCCTTGCTGTGGGCCGAAAATTGACCGTGGCATGCTAGGTAGGTTGGGGATCATCCTATTGTGGTACGTTTAATTTATCGTGGCCATTTGGGTGGACAAACGGGGTAAACAGCTCGTACGGGGCAATTTTGGGCCAAATCAGTGTGCTATAGCCCATGATTTCGGGTGTGGGACGGGGTCCCAGCGTGCTTTGGGCAAAAATTTGATGGTTCTAAGTATAGTTCGTTTACATTTTAGTGCAATTTGGGTGGATAAACGGGCGACATGGTGCAAATGGGGCATTTTCTTTCCAAATCAGTGTGCTGTAGCCCACAATTTTTGGGGTGGGTCGGGGTCCAAGCATGCTGTGGGCCAAAAATTGACCGGGGCGTGCCAGGGAGAGTGGGGATCATCCCAGTGTGGTCCATTTAATTTTTTGTGGTCATTTGGGTAGACAAACGGGAGAAACGGCGTGAACGAGGCACTTTCGGTCCAAATCGTTGTGCTATAGCCGATGGTTTCGGGGGTGGGCCCGGGGTACGGGCGTGTTGTGGGCTGAAAATCGACTGGGTATGCAAGAAAGGTTGGTCATCATCTCAGTGTGGTCTGTTTAATATTTTGTGGCCATTTGGGTAGACAAACGGGCGAAAAGTTTCGAATGGGGCATTTTCGGGGCAAATCGGTATGCTATATCCCACGGTTTTTGGGGTGGGCCAAGGTCCGAGCGTGTTATGGACCAAAAATTAACCGAGGCATGACAGGTAGGTTGGGGATCGTCTCAGTGTGGTCTTTTTAATTTTTGTTGCCCTTTGGGTGGACAAACGGGCGAAACGGTGCAAACGGGGCATTTTTAGCCCAAATCTGAGTGCTATAGCCCACGATTTTGGGGTAGCCCCAAGGTCCGGGCATGCTGTGGGCCAAAAATCGACCAGGACTTTCCAAGGAGCTTGTAGAACATTCCAGTGTGGTCATTTTAATCTTTCGTGGCCATTTGGGTGGACAAACGGGCGAAAAAGCGCGTACGGGACATTTTTGGGTCAAATCGGTGTGCTATAGCCATTGATTTCGGTGGTGGGCCGGGGGTCTGGGCATGCTGTGGGACAAAAATCGATCAGGGTCTGCCAGGGAGGTTGGGGATAGTCCAGTATGGTTAGTTTATTTTTTCGTTGCCATTTGGGTGGACAAATGGGCGAAACGGCGTGAACGGGGCATTTTTGAGCCAAATCTATGTGCTATAGCCCATGGTTTCGGGGGTGGACCAGGGGTCCGAGCGTGATGTGGTCCAAAAATTGGTCGGGGAATGCCAGGGAGGTTGGCGATCATTCTAGTGTGGTCCATTTAATATTTTTGGCCATTTAGGTGGACAAACGGGCAAAATGGCAGGAACGGGGCATTTTCGGGATAAAACGGTGTGCTATAGACCACAGTTTTGGGGGTGGGCCCGATTTTTGGGCATGTTGTGTGCCTAAAATTGATCGGGGTATTCTTGGGCCAAATCGGTGTGCTATAGCCCACGATTTCATGGTTGGGCTTCGAATCCGAGCGTGCTATAGGTCAAAAATCAACTGGGGCATGCAAGAGAGGTTGGGGATTATTCCAGTGTGGTCTGTTTAATTTTTTGTGGCTATTTGAGTGGACAAACAGGCAAAACGGCTCAAACAGGACATTTTCGAGCCAAATCGGTGTGCTATAGCCCATAGTTTTAGGGGTGGGCCCGAGGTCTAGGCTTGCTGTGGGTCGAAAAATCAACTGGGGTATGCCAAGGAGGTTGGGGATTATCCCAGTGTGGTCCGTTTAATTTTTTGTGGCCATTTGGGTGGACAAATGGGCAAAACAGTGTGAACGGGGCATTTTCGAGATAAATGGTTCTGCTTTCGCCCACGGTTTTGGGAGTGGGCTCGAGGTCCGGACGTGCTTTGGCCCAAAAATCGACCGAGGCATGCCAGGGATATTAAGGATCATCCCAGTATGGTCCGTTTAAGTTTTTGTGGCCATTTGGGTGGACAAATGGGCGAAACAGCGTGAACGGGGCATTTTCGGGCCAAATCGATGTGCTATAGCCCACGGTTTCGGGGGTGGACCAGGGGTCCGAGCTGCTGTGGGCCTAAAATCGATCGGGGCATAGGGAAGTTGGGGATCATCCCAGCGTAGTCCATTTATTTTTTTGTGGCCATTTGGGTGGACAAACGGGTGAAATAGCGCGAATGGGGCATTTTCTGGACAAATCGATGTGCTATAGCCCACGATTTCGGGGGTGCGCTCGAGGTTTGGGAGTGATGTGGTCCTAAAATCGATTGGGACATGCCAGGGATATTGGTGATCATCCCAGTATGTTCCGTTTAATTTTTCGTGGACATTTGGGTGGACAAATGGGTAAAACGGCATGAATAGGGCATTTTCGAGCCAAATCGATGTGCTATAGCCTAGGGTTTCAGGGGTGGACTCGGGGTCCGGGCGTGCTATTGGCTGAAAATCGACCGAGGCATGCAACAGAGGTTGGGGATCATCCTAATGTGGTCCGTTTTATTTTTTGTGGCCATTTGGGTGGACAAACGGGCAAAACGACGCGATCCGGGTATTTTAGGGACAAATTAGTGTGCTATAGCCCACAGTTTTGGGGTGGGCCCAAGGTACGGGCGTGCTATGGACTCAAAATCGATCGGGGCATGCCAGGAAGGTTGGGGATCAACCCAGTATGGTTTGTTTAATATTTTTTGGCCATTTAGGTGGACAAACAGGAGAAACGGTGCGAACAGGGCATTTTCGAGTCAAATCGGTGTGCTATAGCCCACGGTTATGGGGGAGGGCCTAGGATTAAGGAATGTTGTGGGCAAAAAATTGATCGGGGCATGCTAGGGAGGTTGGGGATCATCCCAGTATGATCCGTTTAATTTTTTGTGACCATTTGGGTGGATAAAGGGGCGAAATGGTGCGAACGGGATATTTTTGGGCCAAATCAGTGAGCTATAGCCCATGGTTTTGGGGGTGGGCCAGGGTCCGGGCGTGCTGTGGGCCAAAAATCGACCGAGATATGCTACGGAAATTGGGGATCATCCCAGTATGGTCTGTTTAATATTTCGTGGCCATTTGGGTGGACAAATGGGCAAAACGGCGCTAATGGGGCATTTTCGGGCCAAGTCGGTGTGCTATAGCCTACAGTTTTGGGGGTGGGCTCGGGTTCCGGGCGTTTTATGGACCAAAAATCGATCGGAGCATTCCATGGAGGTTGGGGATCATTCCAGTATTGTCTGTTTAATTTTTCATGGGTCTTTGGTTGGTCAACCAGGAGAAACAGCCCGAAAGGGGAATTTTTGAGCCAAATCGGTGTGTTATTACCCATGATTTTGGGGGTGGGATCGGGGTCCGGGCATGCTGTAGGCCAAAAATTGATCGAGGCATACCAAGGAGGTTAGGGATTATCCCAGTGTGGTTCATTTAATTTTTTGTTGACATTTGGGTGGAGAAATGGGTGAAACGACTCGAATGGAGCATTTTTGAGTTAAATCAGTGTGCTATAGCCCACGGTTTTTGGGATGGCCTCGGGGTTCGGGCATGCTGTGGGCTAAAAATCGACCGTGGCATGATAGGTAGGTTGGGGATCATCCCAGTGTGTTCCGTTTAATTTTTCGTGATCATTTGGGTGGAAAATGGGAGAAACAGCTCGTACGGGGTAATTTTTGACCAAATCGGTGCGCTATAGCCCACAATTTTAGGTGTGGGCAGGGGTCCCAGCGTGTTGTGGGACAAAATTTGATGGAGGTATGACAGGGAGGTAGGGGATCATATAGGTATAGTCCGTTTACATTTTCGTGCAATTTGGGTAGATAAACGGGCGACATGGCGCGAACGGGGTATTTTCTGGCCAATTCGGTGTGCTATAGCCAATGGTTTCTGGGGTGGGCCGGGGTCCAGGCATGCTGTGGGCCGAAAATCGACCGGGGAATGTCAGGGAGGTTGGATATCATCCCAGTGTGGTCCATTTAATTTTTCGTGGCTATTTGAGTAGACAAACGGGCAAAACGGCGCGAATAAGGCATTTTTGATGCAAATCGGTGTGCTATAGCCCATGGTTTCAGGGTGGGCCCGGGGTCCGAGCGTTCTGTGTCCCGAAAATCAATCGAGGCATATAAGAGAGGTTGGGGATCGTCTCAGTATGGTCCGTTTAATATTTTGTGGCCATTTGGGTGGACAAACGGGCAAAACGTCTCGAATGGGGCATTTTCGGGGCAAATCGGTGTGCTATAGTCCACAATTTTGGGAGTGGGCTGAGGTCCAAGCGTGCTATGGGTTGAAAATTGACCGGGGCATGCCAGGGAGGTTGAGGATCATCTCAGTAAGGTCCATTTAATTTTTCATTGACATTTGGGTGGACAAACGGGCGAAACGGTGCAAATGGGGCATTTTGGACCAAATCTGTGTGCTATAGCCCACAGTTTTGGGGATGGGCTCGGGGTTCGGGCATGCTGTTGGCCAAAAATCGACCGGGGCATGCCAGAGAGGTTGGGGATCCTTCCAGTGTTGTTCGTTTAATTTTTCATATACCTTTGGGCGGACAAACTGGCAAAACAATGCGAACGTGGCATTTTTGTGCAAAATCGGTGTGCTATTGCCCACGGTTTTAGGGGTGGGACCAGGGTTCGAGCGTGCTGTGGGCCAAAAATTGACCAGGGCATACCAGGAGGTTGGGATCATCCCAGTTTGGTCTATTTAATTTTTCGTGGCCATTTGGCCGGATAAACAAGTGAAACGGTGCAAACGGGGTATTTTTAGGCCAAATCTGTGTGCTATAGCCCACGATTTTGGGGTAGGTCCGGGGTCAGGGCGTGCTGTGAGCTGAAAATTGACCAGGACTTGACAGGGAGCTTGGGGAATGTCCCAGTATGGTCCTTTTAATCTTTTGTGACCATTTGGGTGGACAAAGGGGCAAAACAGCACGTACGGGGCATTTTTGGGTCAAATCGGTGTGCTATAGCTGACGATTTCGGGGGTGGGATGGGGGTCTGGGCATACTGTGGGAAAAAAATACATCGAGTCATGCCAAGGAGGTTGAGGATAGTCCAATGTGGCTAGTTTAATTTTTTGTGGCCATTTGAGTTGACAAATGGGAGAAACGGCATGATCAGGGTTTTTTTGGGCCAAATCAGTGTGCTATAGCCCAAGGTTTTATGGGTGGGCTCGGGGTCCGAGCGTTCTACAAGCCAAAAATGGACCAGGGAATGAAAGGGAGGTTGGGGATCATCCTAGTGTGGTCCATTTAATTTTTTATGTCCATTTGGGTGGACAAACAGGCGAAACGGGGCATTTTTGGGCCAAATCGGTGTTCTATAGCCCATAGTTTTGGGGGTGGGCCTGAAGTATAGACTTTTTTGGTCAAAAATCAATCGGGGCATGCCAGGGAGCTTGGAGAACGTCCTAGTGTGGTCCTTTTAATCTTTCATGGCCATTTGGGTGGACAAACGGGCGAAATAGAGCGTACGGGATCTGGGTGGGCCATGGGTCCAAGCGTGTTGTGGTCCAAAAATTTACCGGGGAATACCAGAGAGGTTGGGGATCATTACAATGGGGTCCATTTAATTTTTTTTGTCCATTTGGGTGGACAAACTGGCAAAATGGCACGAACGGGGCATTTTTAGGACAAATCGGTGTGCTATAGCCCACAGTTTCAAGGGTGGGCCCGATGTTTGGGTGTGTTGTGTACCTAAAATTGATCGGGACATGCCAGGGAAGTTGGGGATCATCCCAGTATGGTCTATTTAATTTTCTGTGGCTAATTGGGTCGACAAACGGGCAAAACCATGCGATTGGGGCATTTCTGGGCCAAATCGGTGTGCTATAGCCCACGATTTCATGGTTGGGCTTCGAATTCGAGCGTGTTGTTGGTCAAAAATCAACCGGGGCATATAAGAGAGGTTGAGGATCATTCCAGTATGGTTCTTTTAATTTTTCGTGGCCATTTGAGTGGACAAACGGGCAAAATGGCTCAAACGGGGCATTTTTGGGCAAAATCGGTGTGCTATAGCCCACAGTTTTAGGGGTGGGCCCGGGTTCTGAGCTTGCTGTGGGCCAAAAAATCAACCGGGGCATGCCATGGAGGTTGGGGATCATCTCATTGTGGTCTGTTTAATTTTTTGTGGCCATTTGGGTGGACAAATGGGCAAAACTACGCGAATGGGGCATTTTGGGATAAATCGGTGTGCGATAGCCCACGGTTTTGGGTGTGGGCCTGAGGTTCGGACTTGCTTTGGCCCAAAATATTGACCGAGGCATGCCAGGATTGTTGGGGATCATCCCAGTATGGTCCGTTTAATTTTTTGTGCCATTTGGGTGGACAAATGGGCGAAATGGCTCGAATGGGGCATTTTCGGGCCAAATCTATGTGCTATAGCCCACGATTTCGGGGGTGGACAAGGGATCCGAGCGTGCTGTGGGCCTAAAATCAATTGGGGCATGCCAGGGAAGTTGGGGATCATCCCTTTGTGGTCCATTTATTTATTTTTTGGCCATTTGGGTGGACAAACGGGCCAAATAGAGCGAATGGGGCATTTTTGGGGCAACTCGGTGTGCTATAGCCCACGGTTTCGAGGGTGGGCTCGAGGTTAGGTCATGCTGTGGGCCTAAAATTGACCGAGACGTGCAAGGGATATTGGGGATCATCCCAGTGTGGCCCGTTTAATTTTTCATGGATATTTGGGTGGACAAATGGGCAAAACGGCATGAATGGGGCATTTTCAAGCCAAATCGATGTGCTATAGCCTAGGGTTTCAGGGGTGGACCTGGGGTTCGAGCGTGTTGTTGGCTGAAAATCGACCAGGGCATGCAAATGAGGTTGGGGATCATCCCAATGTGGTCTGTTTTATTTTTTGTGGCCATTTGGGTGGACAAACGGGCAAAACGGTGCGAACCGGGTATTTTAGGGCCAAATTAGTGTGCTATAGCCCACGTCTTTAGGGTGGGCCCGGGGTCCGGGCGTGCTATGGACTGAAAAATGATTGGGACTTGCCAGGAAGGTTGGGGATCAACCCAGTGTGGTTTGTTTAATATTTTTTGGGCATTTAGGTGGACAAACAGGAGAAACGGCACGAATGAGGCAGTTTCAACTCAAATCGGTGTGCTATAGCCCACGGTTTTAGGGGTGGGCTTGGGTTCCGAGTGTGTTGTGGCCCAAAAATTGATCAGAGCATGCAAGGGAGGTTGGGGATCATTCCAGTGTTGTCTATTTAATTTTTCATGGCTATTTTGTTGGTCAACCCGAATAAACAACGTGAAAATGGAATTTTCGAGCCAAATCGGTGTGTTATTACCCATAATTTTGGGGGTGGGCTCGGGGTCCGGGCATGCTGTAGGCCAAAAATTGATTGAGCCATACCAAGGAGGTTGGGGATTATCCCATTGTGGTTCGTTTCATTTTTTGTTGACATTTGGGTGGACAAACGGGTGAAACGACGCGAACGAGGCATTTTTGGGTTAAATCAGTGTGCTATAGCCCACAGTTTTGGGGATGGCCCCGGGTTCCGGGCATGCTGTGGGCTGAAAATCAACCGTGGCATGATAGGTAGTTGGGGATCGTCCCAGTATGGTCCGTTTAATTTTTCTTGGCCATTTAGGTGGAAAAACGGGAGAAACAGCTCGTACGGGGCAATTTCTGACCAAATCAGTGTGCTATAGCCCACAATTTCAGGTGTGGGCAGGGGTCCCAGCGTTCTGTGGGCCAAAATTTGATGGAGGCATGACGGGGAGGTTGGGGATCATCTAAGTATTATCCGTTTACATTTTTGTGTAATTTGGGTGGATAAATAGGCGACATGGCGCGAACGGGGTATTTTCTGGCTAAATCGGTGTGCTATAGCCCACGTTTTTTGGGGTGGGTTGGGGTCCAGGCATGTTGTAGGTCAAAAATCAACCGGGGCATGCCAGGGATGTTAATGATCGTCCCAGTATGATCCATTTAATTTTTCGTGGCTATTTGGGTAGACAAATGGGCGAAACGACGCGAATGAGGCATTTTTAGTCCAAATCAGTGTGCTAGCCCATGGTTTCAGGGTGGGCCCGAGGTCCGGGTAGGCTGTGTATCAAAAATCGATTGGGGAATATAAGGGAGGTTGAGGATCGTCTCAGTGTGGTCCGTTTAATATTTTGTGGCCATTTGGGTGGACAAATGGGCAAAACTGCTTGAACGGGGCATTTTCGGGGCAAATCAATGTGCTATAGTCCACAGTTTTGGAAGTGGGCTGAGGTCCGAGCGTTCTGTGGGTCAAAAATTAATCGAGGCATGCCAGGGAGGTTGAAGATCATCCCAGTATGGTCCATTTAATTTTTTGTTGACATTTGGGTGGGAAAACGTGAGAAACGGTGTGAATGGGGCATTTTTGGGCTAAATCTGTGTGCTATAGCCCACAGTTTCTGGGATGGGCTCGGGGTTCGGGCGTGCTGTGGGCCTAAAATCGATCGGGGCATGCCAGGGAGGTTGGGGATCCTCCCAGTGTTGTATGTTTAATTTTGCATGGTCCTTTGGGTGGACAAACGGGCAAAACAGCGCGAATGTGGCATTTTTGTGCAAAATTGGTGTGCTATAGCCCACGGTTTTAGGTGTGGGCCCAGGGTTCGAGCGTGCTGTGGGCCAAAAATCGACCAAGGTATTTCAGGAGGTTGGGGATCATCCCAGTGTGGTCTATTTAATTTTTCATGGCTATTTGGGAGGATAAACGGGTGAAACGACGCAAACGGGGCATTCTTAGGCCAAATCAGTGTGCTATAGCCCATGATTTTGGGGTAGGCCCGGCGTCCGGGCGTGCTGTAGGCCAAAAATCAATCGGGACTTGCCAAGGAGCTTGGGAAATATCCCAGTATGGTCCTTTTAATCTTTTGTGACTATTTGGGTGGACAAAGGGGTAAAACAGAATGTACGGGGCATTTTTAGGTCAAATCGGTGTGCTATAGACGACGATTTTGGGGGTGGGCCGGGGGTCTGGGCATGCTGTGGGATAAAAATAGACCTAGTCTTGCCAAGGAGGATGAGGATAGTCCAGTGTGTCTAGTTTAAATTTTCGTGGACATTTGGGTTGACAAACGGGAGAAACGGCATGATTAGGATATTTTTGGGCCAAATTAGTGTGCTATAGCCCAAGGTTTTGTGGGTGGGCTCGGGGTCTGAGCGTGCTGTAGGCCAAAAATGGACCAGGGCATGAAAGAAAGGTTGGGGATCATCCCAATATGGTCCATTTAATTTTTCGTGGCCATTTGGGTGGACAAACGAGCGAAATAAGGCATTTTTGGGCCAAATTGGTGTGCTATAGCCCACAGGTTTGGGGGTGGGCCTGGGGTCTAGGCGTGCTGTGGGTTGAAAATCAATTGGGGCATGCCATAGACGTTAAGGATCGTGCCAGTGTGGTCCTTTTAATTTTTTGTGTCCATCTGGGCACACAAATAAGCAAAACGGCGGGAACGGGGCATTTACGGGCCAAATAGATATGCTATAGCGCACGATTTTGATGGTGGGCCAGGGGTTCGAGCGTGCTGTGGTCCAAAAATTGGCCGGGGTATTCCAGGGAGGTTGAGGATCATCCCAGTCTGGTCCATTTAATTTTGTGTGGCTATTTAGGTGGACAAACGGGCGAAATGGCGCAAACGGGGCATTTTCGGGATAAATCAGTGTGCTATAACCCACGGTTTCGCTGGTAGGCCTGAGGTTCGGGCGTGCTGTAGGCCTAAAATCTATCGGAACATTCTAGGGAGGTTGGGGATAGTCCCAGTATAGTTCGTTTAATTTTTTGTGGATCTTTGGTAGACAAATAGGCGAAACGGTGCGAATGGGGTATTATCGAGTATAATCTTTGTGCTATAGCCCACAGTTTTTGGGGTGGGCCCGAGGTCCGAGCGTGCTGTTGGCTGAAAATTAACCCGAGCATGCAAGGTAGGTTGGAGATCATCCCAATGTGGTCCGTTTAATTTTTTATGGCTATTTGGGCGGACAAATAGGCAAAACAGCGCAAACGGAGCATTTTCAGGCCAAATTAGTGTTCTATAGCCCATGGTTTCGGGGGTGGGCCTGGGGTCCGGGCGTTCTATGGGCTGAAAATCGATCGAGGCATGCCAGGGAGGTTGGGGATTATCCCATTTTGGTTTGTTTAATATTTTGTTGCCATTTAGGTGGACAAATAGGAGAAATGGCATGAATGGGGCTTTTTCGGGTTAAATCGGTGTGCTATAGAGAATGGTTATGGGGGTGGGCACAGGGTTCGGGCATGCTGTGGGCCAAAAATCAACCAGGGTGTGCTAGGGAGGTTGTGTATCATCCCAGTGTGGTCCGTTTAATTTTTTGTGGCCATTTGGGTGGATAAAAGGGCAAAACGGTGGGAACGGGGCATTTTTAAGCCAAATTGGTGAGCTATAGCCCATAGTTTTGGGGGTGGGCCCAGGGATCGGGCGTGCTGTGGGACAAAAATTGACTGGGGCATGCCAGGGAGGTTGGGGATCATCCCATTGTGGTTCGTTTGATTTTTCGTGGCCATTTGGGGGGACAAATGGGCAAAACAGCACGAATGAGGCATTTTTAGGCCAATTCGGTGTGCTATAGCCCACAATTTTGGGGGTGATCCAGGGTTCGGGCTTGCTGTGGCCCAAAAATTGAGCAGAGCGTGCCAGAGAGGTTGGGGATCATCCTAATTTTATCTGTTTAAGTTTCCGTGGCGATTTGGGTGGTCAACCAGGCAAAACGACGCGTACGGGGCATTTTCGAGCTAAATCGGTGTCCTATGACCCACGATTTTGAGGGTGGGCCCGGGGTCCGGGCATGCTGTAGGCCAAAATTTGATATAGGCATACTAGGGAGAATGGGGATCATCCCAGTGTGGTCCGTTTAATTTTTTATGGACATTTGGGTGGACAAACGGGCGAAACAGCTTGTACGGGGCATTTTTTGGCCAAATTGGTGTGCTATAGCCCGCGGTTTCGAGGGTGGGCCCGTGGTCCGGGAGTGCTATGGGCAAAAAATTAACTGTGGCATACCAGGTAGGTTGGGGATCATCACAGTGTGGTCCGTTTAATTTTTCATGCCATTTGGGTGGACAAACGGGCGACATGGCGCGAATGGTGCATTTTCTGGCCAAACCGGTGTGCTATAGCCCATGGTTTTTAGGGTGGGCCTGGGTTCAGGCATGCTGTGGGCCAAAAATTGATCGGGGCATGCTAGGGAGGTTGGAATCATCCCAGTGTGGTCCGTTTAATTTTTCGTGGCCATTTGGGTAGACAAACGGGAAAAATGGCACGAACGAGGCATTTTCAGTCCAAATCGATGTGCTATAGCCCATGGTTTCAGGGGTGGACCCAATTTCCGAGTGTGTTGTGGGCCGAAAATCGATCGGGGCATGCTAGGGAAAATGAGGATCGTCCCAGTGTGGTCCATTTAATTTTTGGTTTCCATTTGTGTGGACAAATGGGTGAAACGGCGCGAATGGGGTTCGGGTGTTCTATGGGCCGAAAATCGACCGGGGCATGCCAGGGAAGTTGGGAATGATCCCAGTGTTTTCTTTTTAAATATTTGTGGCTATTTAGGTTGACAAACAGGTGAAACGGCGCGAACGTGGAATTTTTTAGCCACATCGGTGTGCTATAGCCCACGGTTTTGGGGGTGAGCCCAGGGTCTGGGCGTGCAGTAGGCTATAAATCAACCAAGGTGTGATAGGGAGGTTGGGGATCATCCCAGTATGGTCCGTTTAAATTTTCATAGCCATTTGGGTGGACAAACGGGCGAAATGGCGCGAACAAGGCATTTTTCTGTAAAAATGGTGTGCTATAAGCCACGGTTTCGGGGGTGGGTGGGTCCGAGCATTCTGTGGGTCAAAAATATATCGAGGCATTCTAGGAAGGTTGGGGATCATCCTTGTGTGGTCTTTTTAAATTTTCGTGGCCATTTGGGTGGACAAACGAGCAAAATGGCGCGAATGGGGCATTTTCGAGCCAAATCGGTGTGCTATAGCCCACGGTTTCGGGGTTGGGCCTGGGGTTCGTGCGCGATGTGGGACAAAAATCGACTGAGGCATTGTACAGAGGTTGGGTATCATCCTAATATGGTCCGTTTAAATTTTCGTGGCCAGTTGGGTGGACAAACAAATGAAACGGCTCGAACGGGGCATTTTCGAGCCAAATCGATGAGCTATAGCCCACGGTTTTGGGGGTGGCCCCGGGGTCCGAGCGTGCTATTGGTCAAAAATCGACCGGGGCATGCCAGGGAGGTTAGGTATCGTCCCAGTGTGGACCGTATAAATTTTCATAGACATTTAGGAAGACAAACGGGCGAAACGGTGCGAATGTGTTTTTGGGTCAAATCGGTGTGCTATAGCCCACAATTTTGAGGGTGGGCCCGGGGTTTGGGCATATTGTGGGACAAAAATTGATTGGGATATGCCAGGGAGGTTGGGATCATCTCAATATCTTCTGTTTAAATTTTCATGGCTTTTTGGATGGACAAACGGGTGAAACGGCACAAACGGGGCATTTTTGGGCCTGATACAAGAATAATCACGGATATGAACTGAAGAGAGTGCGTGTTGGACCCGAGACTTGGTGGATTCAAATGAAATGCAATGAAGCACCTAAATGGACACCAAAACCGTCCATACATAGCACTCTAAGGGCGCCTACTTGAAGCCATTCATTAAAGGGCCTTTTTGGTCATTTCACCTTACTTTTGTAATAAGTCTATAAATAGACTAGTTTAGGTATTTAGTTCTTTAGTTGATGATTATTGTAAGTCTTGAACTTTTGAAACACCAAGTCCTCTCTCCTTGAGGCACAAAACCAGATCTTGTAACTAGGATAGCATTCAAGGGTGGAATCTCTTGTGATTGCTTGTTTGTTAGAAACATTGGTGCTTGAGTGGTGGACTCCTCTCTTGTATAATCGTAAGAATTTGGTGCTTGTTAAAGTGTTTTGTAGGGGTTTTAGAGTTTAATAAACTCTTTAGTTACTACTTTACATATTTCCCTTGTGTCAAGTTATCTATCTTTTTTATTATTAAGTTAGTGTTTGCTTCCTTGTGTCGTTTTGTGTCTTGCTTATTAAGGGTATTTGCGGGTCACTTGTGGACTGTTTTGTTCTTGTGGATACCGTGTGTTATCAGGGCTAAATCGGTGTTTTATAGCCCACGGTTTCAGGGGTGGGCTCGGGATCCGGGCATGCTGTGGGCCAAGAATCGATTGGGGCATGCCAGAGAGGTTGGGGATCATCTCAGTGTGGTCCGTTTAAATCTTTGTGGCCATTTGGGAGGACAAAAGGGCGTAACGGCGCGAACGGGGCATTTTTGGGCCAAATCGATGTTCTATAGCCCACATTTTTTAGGGTGGCCCCGAGTTTTGGGCGTACTATGCATCGATAATCGATCGAGGTATGGCAGGGAGGTTGGGGATCATCCCAGTATGGCCTGTTTAAATTTTTGTGGCCATTTTGGTGGACAAACGTGCGAAACAATGCAAACGGGGCATTTTCGAGCTAAATCGATGTGCTATAGCCTACGATTTCAGGGGTGGGCCCAGGGTATGGGCGTTATGTGGGCCAAAAATAGATCGGGGAGATCTAGGAAGATTGGGGATAATCCCACTGTGGTTCGTTTAAATTTGCATGGCCATTTGTGTGGACAAACGGGTAAAACAACGCGAATGGGGCATTTTCAACCCAAATCAGTGTTCTATAGCCCATGGTTTTGGGGGTGGGCCCAGGTCCATGCGTGATGTGGGCCAAAAATAGACTGGGGCGAGGAAGGGAGATTAGGGATCGTCCCAGTATTATACGTTTAAATTTCCATGGCCATTTGGGTGGACCAACAGGCGAAATAGCTCGAACGGGGCATTTTCAAGCTATATCGATGTGCTATAGCCCACGGTTTTGGGGGTGGGCCCGGGGTTCGGGCGTTCTGTGGGCTGAAAATCAATTGGGGTGTGCCAGGGATATTGGGGATCATCCCAGTATTGTCCATTTAAATTTTTGTGGCTATTTGACTGGACAAACAGGCGAACCGACACGAACGGGGAATTTTTGAGCCAAATCGGTGTGCTATAGCCCAGGTTTTGGGGGTGGTCCCGAGATCCGGGCGTGCTGTTGGCCAAAATTCAACTAGAGCGTACCAGGGAGGTTGAGGATCATCCCAGTGTGGTCTGTTTAAATTTCGTGTCAATTTGGGTGGACCAATGGGAAACACAACGCGAATGGGGCATTTTCAGGCCAAATTGGTGTGCTATAGCCCACGGTTTTAAGGGTGGGCCCAGAGTTCGTGCGTGTTGTGGTTCAAAAATCGATCGGGATATTATAAGGAGGTTGGGGATCATCCCAGTATGGTTCGTTTAAATTTTTGTGGCCATTTGGATGGATAAATGGGTGAAACGGCGCGAACAGGGCATTTTCGAGCCAAATCGATGTGCTATAACCCACAATTTTGGGGGTAGGCTTGGGGTTCGGGCCTGCTGTGGCCCAAAAATCAATTGGGGTGTTCTAGGGAGGTTGAGGATCATCCTTATATGGTCCGTTTAAATTTGTGGACATTTGGGTGGACAAACTGGTGAAACGGCGTGAACTGGGAATTTACGAGCCAAATCAGTATGGTATGGCTTACGGATTCGGGGGTGGTCCTGGATTCCGGCGTGCTGTGAGCCGAAAATTGATTGAGCCGAGTATGGTCCGTTTAAATTTTTGTGGCCGTTTGGGTGGACAAACGGGCGAAACAGCGCGAACGAGGCATTTTCAAGCCAAATTGGTGTGCTATAGCCCAGGGAGGTTGGGGATTGTCCTAGTGTGGTTCGTTTAATTTTTAATGGCCATTTAGGTGGACAAACGGGCAAAACGATACGAATGGCGTATTTTTGGGCCAAATCGGTGTGCTATAGCCCACGGTTTTAGGGGTGGTCAAAGTTTTCTAATGTGTTGTGGGTTAAAAAATGACCGGGGTGTGCTAGGGAGGTAGGGATCATCCCAGAGTTGTCCGTTTAAGTTTTCATGGCAATTTGGGTGGACAAACGGGTGAAACGGCATGAATGGAGCATTTTCGAGCTAATTCGGTGTGCTATAGCCCACGGTTTTGGGGGTGGGCTCGGGGTTCGAGCGTTCTGTGGGCAGAAAATCAACAGAGGCGTGTCAGGGAAGTTGGGGATCATCCCAGTATGTTTTGTTGAAATTTTTGTGGCCATTTGGGTGGACAAAAAGGAGAAACAACATGAACGGGGAATTATCGGGCTAAATAAGTGTTCTATAGCCCAAGATTTAGGGGGTGGGCCGGGCTTTGGGCCTGCTGTGGATCGAAAATCAACTGAGGTGTGCCATGGAGATTGAGGATCATCCCAATGTGGTTTGTTTAAATTTTTCTGGCCATTTGTCTGGACAAACAGGTGAAACGGCATAAACGGGGCATTTTCTGGTAAAATTGGTGTGCTATAGCCCACAGTTTTGGGGGTGGGCCCAGGGTCCGGTCGCACAGTGGGCTGAAAATAGAATGGGGCGTAGCAGAGGGGTTGAGGATCATCCCAGTGTGATCCGTTTAAATTTTTGTGGCAATTTGGGAGGGAAAATGTGCAAAACGGCCCGAACGTAGAGTTTTTAGGCCAAATCGATATGCTATAGCCCACGATATTGGGGGTGGGTGGGTCTGGGCATTCTGTGATCCGAAAAGTGACCGGGGCATGCCAGGGAGGTTGGGGATCATCGCAGTAAGGTACGTTTAAATTTTCATGTTCATTTGGGTGGACAAACGGGCGAAACGGCTCGAACGGGGCATTTTCGAGCCAAATCGATGTGCTATAGCGCACGATTTTGGGGGTGAGCCCGAGGTCTGGGCGTGCTGTTGACCGAAAATCGATCGGCGCATGCCAAGGAGGTTGAGAATCATCCCAGTATAGATCGTTTAAATTTTCATGGCCGTTTGGGAGGATAAACTGGCGAAATGGCGCGAATGGGTTTTTGGGTCAAATTGGTGAGCTATAACCCACGGTATCGAGGGTGAGCTTGGGTTCTTTGCGTACTGTAGGTCAAAAATTGACCGGGGTATGACAAGGAGGTCGGGGATTATCCCAGTGTGTTCCGTTTAAATTTTTGTGGGCACTTGGGTGGACAAACGGGCAAAACGGCATGAACGGGATATTTTTGGGCCAGATCCGTGTGCTATAGCCCACGGTTTCAGGGGTGGACCCGGGGGTCCATGCATGATGTGGGTCAAAAATTGACCGGGGTATGCTAGGGATGTTGGGATCGTCTCAGCGTGGTCTGTTTAAATTTTTGTGGCCATTTGGGAGGACAGGTAGGTGAAACTGCATGAATAGGGTGTTTTCGAGCCAAATCGGTGTGCTATAGCCCATGGTTTCAGGGGTGGGTCTAAGATTCGGGCATGCTGTGGGCTAAAAATCGACTGGGGCTTGCCAGGGAAGTTGAGAATCGTCCCAGTATGGTCCGTTTAAATTTTTGTGGATATTTGGGTGGACAAACGAGAGAAATGGTACGAATGGGGCATTTTTTAACCAAATCGGTGTGCTATAGCCAACGGTTTTGTGGGTGGGCCCGGGGTCCGGGTGTGCTGTCGGCTGAAAAATAATCGGGGCGGCCCAGGGAGGTTGGGGATGTCCCAGTGTTGTCCGTTTAAATTTTCGTGGCCATTTGGGTGGACAAACAGGCGAAACAGTACTAACGGGGCATTTTCAGGCCAAATCAGTGTGTTGATGGCTGAAATTTAGCTGGGGAATACCAGGGAGGTTGGAGATCATTCCAGTGTGGTCTATTTAAATTTTAGTGGCCATTTGTATGGACAAACGGGAGAAACGGCACGAACGGGGCATTTTCAGGCCAAATCGGTGTGCTATAGCCCATGGTTTTGGGGGTGGGCCCAGGTTCCGGGCATTTTCGATGGGAAAAGGCTATTTTCGGGCCAAATCGGTGTGCTATAGCCTAGGGTTATGGGGTGGGCCTGGGGTTCGGTCATGCTGTGGGCCAAAAATTGATTGGGGCTTGCCAGGGAAGTTGGGGATCATCTCAGTATGGTCTGTTTTAATTTTTGTGGCCATTTGGGCGGATAAACGGGCAAAACGGCCCGATTGGGGAATTTTTGGGCCAAATCGGTGTGCTATAGCCCACGACTTCGGGGGTGAGCCTGGTTTCCAAGCTTTCTGTGGCCAAAAAATTGATCGGGGCATGCCAGATAGGTTGGGGATCATCCAGTGTTGTCCGTTTAAATTTTCGTGGCCAGTTGGGTGGACAAACAGGCGAAACGACGCGAATAGGGCTTTTTTGGGCCAAATCGTTGTGCTATAGCCCACGGTTTAGGCGGTGGGCTCAGGGTCTGGGCATGGTGTAGGCCAAAATTTGACCAGGGCATACCAGGGAGGTTGGGGATCATCCCAGTATGTCCCGTTTAAATTTTTGTGGCAATTTGGGTGGACTAACAGACAAAACGGTGCGAACGGGGAATTTTTAGGCCAAATCGGTGTGCTATAGCCCATTGTTTTGGGGGTGGTCCCGGAGTCCGGGCGTGCTGTGGGTCAAAAATCATTTGGGGTATGCCAGGGAGGTTGGGGATCACCCTAGTGTGGTCTGTTTAAATTTTTCGTTCCCATTTGGGTGGATAAACAGGCGAAAAGGCGGGAACGGGGTATTTTCGGGCCAAATCGGTGTGCTATATAGCCCACAGTTTTGGAGGTGGGCCTGGGGTTTGAGTGTTTTGTGGGCTAAAAATCGACTGGGGCATTCAGGGATGTTGGGGATCATCCCAGTGTGATCCGTTTAAATTTTTGTGGCCATTTGGATGGACAAATGGGCGAAACGGCGTGAACGAGGCATTTTCGGCATAAATCGGTGTGCAATAGCCCATGGTTTCGGGGCTGGGCCTTGTGTCCGGGTGTAGTGTGGGCCGAAAATCGACCGGGGCATGCCAGGGAAGTTGGGGATCATCCCAGTGTGGTCTATATAAATTTTTGTGGACATTTAGGTGGACAGACGGGTGAAACCGCACGAACGGGGCATTTTTGAGCCAAATCGGTTATAGCCTACGATTTTGGGGGTGGCCCTAGGGACCAGGCGCGTAGTGGGCTGAAAATCGACCGAGGCCTGCCAAGGGGGTTGGAGATCATCCCAGTATGGTCCTTTTTAATTTTCGTATCTATTTGGTAGGACAAACGGGAGAAATGGCACGAATGAGGCATTTTTGGGCAAAATCGGTGTACAGCCCACGGTTTCGGGGGTGGGTGGGTTCGGGTATTTTGTCGGCCAAAAATCAATTGGGGCATGCCAGGGAGTTTGGGATCATCCCAGTTGGTCTATTTAAATTTTTGTGGACATTTGGGTGGACAAACGAGCAAAACGGTGCAAACGGGGCATTTTCAGGCCAAGTCGGTGTGCTATAGCCCACGGTTTAAGGGGTGGGCCAGGGTCCATGCGTGATGAGGGCCAAAAATATACCGGGGTGTGCCAGATAGGTTGGGGATCATCCCAATATGGTCTGTTTAAATTTTTGTGGCCTTTTGGGTGTAGAAACGGGAAAAATGGCTCGAACGGGGTTATTTTCGAGCCAAATCGATGTGCTATAGCCCACGATTTTGGGGGTGGGCCTGGGGTCCAGGCATGCTATTGTCCGAAAATTGACCGTAGCATGCCAGGGAGGTTAAGGATCATCCCATTATGGACCGTTTAAATTTTTGTCGCCATTTGGGAGGACAAACGGGCGAAACTGCGTGAATGGGTTTTCGGGTCAAATCGGTGTGATATAGCCCACAGATTTGAGGGTGGGACCGGGGTCCAAGCGTGTTGTGGGACAAAAATTGACTGAGGCATTCCAGGGAGGTTAGGGATCATCCCAGTATGTTCCATTTAAATTTTCGTGGCCATTTGGGTGGACAAACGAGCAAAACGGCACAAACAGGGAATATTTGGACCAAATCGGTGTGCTATTGCACACGGTTTTAGGGGTGGACCTGGGGTCCGGGCATGCTGTGGGCTAAAAATCAACTGGGGAATGACATAGAGGGTGGGATCATCCCAGTGTGGTCCGCTTAAATTTTTATGGCCATTTGGGTAGACAAATGGGTGAAACGGTCCGAAGGGGCATTTTCAGGCCAAATTGGTCTGCTATAGCCTACGGTTTTGGGGGTGGGCCTAGGGTCCGGGCGTGCTGTGGGCCAAAATTTGGTAAAGGCTTTCCAGGAAGTTAGTGATCATCCCAGTGTGATCTATTTAAATTTTTATGGCTATTTGGGTGGGCAAATGGGCAAAACGGCGCGAACGGGGCATTTTTGGGACACATCAGTGTGCTATAGCCTACAGTTTTGGGGGTGCGACCTGGGTCCGGGCATACTGTTGGCCAAAAATCAACCGTGGCATGACAGAGAGGTTGGGGATCATCCCAGTGTTGTCCATTTAAATTTTTGTTTCCATTTGGGTGGACAAATAGGCGAAACGACGCGAATGGGGCATTTTTGGGCCAAATCGGTGTTCTATAGCCCATGATTTCGAGGGTGAGCCGGTTCGGGCGTGATGTGGACCAAAATTCGACCGGGGTGTACCTGGGAGGTTGGGGATCATCCCAATATGGTTCATTTAAATTTTCTTGGCAATTTGGGTAGACAAATGGGCGAAGCGACGCGAACAGGGTATTTTTGGGCCTAATCGGTGTGCTATAGCTCACGGTTTTGGGAGTAGGCATGTGGTACGGGCGTGATGTAGGCCAAAAATTGGTTGGGTCTTGACAGGGACGTTGTAGATCATCCCAGTGTGGTCTGTTTAAATTTTTATGGGAATTTGGGTGGACAAACAAGTGAAACGTCACGAACTGTGCATTTTCGTGCTATATCGGCGTGGTATAGCCCATGGTTTTGGGGATGGGCTGGGGCTTCGGGTGTGCTGTGGTCCAAAAATTGACTCAAGTATGCCAAGGAGGTTGGGTATCATCCCAGTTTGGTCCGTTTAAATTTTCGTGGCCATTTGGTGGACAAACGGGTGAAACATCATGAACGGGGCATTTTCGAGCCAAATCGGTGTGCTATAGCCCACGATTTTGTGGGTGGGCCCATGCTCTGAGTGTACTGTGGGCCAAAAATTAACCGGGGCATACCAGAGAGGTAGGGGATCATCCTAGTATGGTCCGTTTAAATTTTCATGGCCATTTGGCTGGACAAACGGGCGAATCAATGCGAACAGGGCATTTGCCAGTGAGGTTGGGAATCGTCCTAGTGTGGTCCATTTAATTTTTTGTGGCCACTTAGGTGGATAAACAGGCAAAACGATGCAAACAGGGCATTTTTGGGCCAAATCGGTGTGCTATTGCCTATGGTTTTGGGGGTGGGCTCGGGGTTTGGGCGTGTTGTGCGCTAAAAAATGACCGGGGCATGCCAATAGGGTTGAGGATCGTCCTAGTGTGGTTCGTTTAATTTTTCGTGGCCATTTAGGTGGACAAACGGGCGAAACAACACGAATGGCATAATTTCGGGCCAAATCGGTGTGCCATAGCCCACGGTTTTAGGGGTGGGCATAGTATTTGAATGTTATGGGCCGAAAAATAACTGGGGCGTGCCAGGGAGGTTGGGGATCATCCCAAAATGGTCCGTTTTAAGTTTTCGTGGCAATTTAGGTGGACAAACGGGCGAAACGGCGCAAATGGGACATTTTCGGGCTAAATCGGTGTGCTATAGCCCACAGTTTTAGGGGTGAGCCTGGGATCCGAGCGTGCTGTGGGCAAAAATTGATCGGGGTGTGCCAGAGAGGTTGAGGATCATCCCAGTATGCTCTGTTGAAATTTTCATGGCCATTTGGGTGGACAAACGGGCGAAACGGCGTGAATGGGGAATTATCGGGCTAAATAGGTGTTCCACATCCCACGATTTTGGGGGTGGGCTGGGCTTCGGGCGTGCTGTGGATTGAAAATCGACTGAGGTATGCCAAGGAGGTTGGGGATCATCCCAGTGTGGTCCGTTTAAATTTTTGTGGCCATTTGGGTGGACAAATGGGAGAAACGGCGTGAACGGGGCATTTTCAGGTAAAATTAGTATGCTATAGCCCACAGTTTGGGGGTGGGCCCGGGGTCCGGGTGCACAGTGGGTTGAAAATCGAACGGGGCATGGCAAGGGGATTGAGGATCATCCAGCATGGTCCGTTTAAAATTTTGTGGCCATTTTGGAGGGCAAACGTGCAAAACAGCGCGAACGCAGAGTTTTTAGGCCAAATCGATGTTCTATAGCCCACGATTTTGGGGGTGGGCGGGTTCGGGTGTCCTGTGAGCCAAAAATTGACCAGGGCGTGCCAGGGTGGTTGGGGATCATCCCAGTGTGTTCCGTTTAAATGTTCGTGTCCATTTGGGTGGAAAAATGGGTGAAACGGCTCGAACGGGACATTTTCAAACCAAATTGATGTGCTATATAGCCCACGGTTTTGGGGGTGGGCCCGGGGTCCGGGCGTGCTATTGGCCAAAAATCGACCGGTCCATGCCAGGGAGGTTGACAATCATGCCAGTGTGGATCGTTTAAATTTTCATGGCCATTTGGGAGGACAAACAGGCAAAATGGCGCGAATGGGTTTTGGGGTCAAATTGGTGCGCTATAACCCACGTGTCGAGGGTGGGCCTAGGGTCCGTGCGTACTGTAGGTAGAAAATTGACCAGGGTGTGCCAGGGATCTCGAGGATCGTCCCAGTGTATTTTGTTTAAATTTTTGTGGGCACTTGGGTGGACAAACAAAAGAAACGGCACGAATGGGGCATTTTTGGGCCAAATCTATATGCTATAGCCTACTATTTTAGGGGTGGACCCGGGGGTCCGTGCATGATGCGGGCCGAAAATCAACCGGGGTGTGTCAGGGAGGTTGGGATCGTTTCAGTGTTGTCTGTTTAAATTTTTGTGGCCATTTGAGAGGACAAATGGGTGAAACGACGTGAATGGGGTGTTTTCGATCCAAATCGGTGTGCTATAGCCCATGGTTTCGTGGGTGGGCCTGGGATTCGGGAGTGCTGTAGGCCAAAAATCGATCGAGGCTTGCCATCGAAGTTGGGGATCGTCCTAGTGTGGTCCGTTGAAATTTTTGTGGATCGATCGGGACGTTACAGAGATGTTGGGGATCGTCCCAGTGTGGTCCATTTATTTTTTCATGGACATTTGGGTGGACAAATGGACTAAACGGCATGAATAGGGCATTGTTGAGCTAAATCAATGTACTATTGCCCAAGGTTTCGGGGGTGGGCCTGGGGTCCGAGCGTGCTGTTGGATGAAAATTGACCAGGGCATGTAAGAGAGGTTAGGGATCATCCCAATGTGGTCTAATTAATTTTTTGTGGCCATTTGGGTGGACAAACGGTTAAAACGGCACAAATGGGGCATTTTAGGGCCAAATTAGTGTGCGATATCCCACGGTTTCAGGGGTGGGCCCAGGGTCTAGGCATACTATGGATTGAAAATCGATTGGGGCATTCCAGGGATGTTGGGGATCATCCCACTGTGGTTTGTTTAATATATTTTGGCCATTTAGGTGGACAAACGGGTGAAACGGCGCAAACGGGGCATTATCGAGTCAAATCGGTGTGCTATAGCCCATGGTATGGGGGAAGGCCCAGGATTCAGGCGTGCTGTGGACCAAAAATCGACCGAGGCATGCTAGGGAAGTTGGAGATCATCCCAGTGTCATCCGTTTAATTTTTCGTGATCATTTGGGTGGACAAATGGGCAAAACGGTGCGAACAGGGCATTTTTGGGTCAAATCGGTGAGCTATAGCCCATGATTTCATGGGTGGGCCCAGGGTCCGGGTGTGCTGTGGGCGAAAAATTAACCGTGGCATGCCAGGGAAATCGGGGATCATCCCAGTATGGTCCATTTAATTTTTCATAGCCATTTAGGAGGACAAATTGGCGATAATGGGGCATTTTCAGGCCAAATCGGTATGCTATAGCCCAAGGTTTTGGAGGTAGGCCCGGGGTTCGGGCGTGCTGTGGCCTGAAAATCGATCGGATCGTGCCAGGGAGGTTGGGAATCATCCCAATTTTATCTGTTTAATTTTTTGTGGCTATTTTATTGGTCAACCAGGTGAAACGGCGTGAAATGGCCATTTTCAAGCAAAATCGGTGTGCTATTACCCACGATTTTGGGGGTGGGCTCGGGGTTCGGGCGTGCTGTAGGCCAAAAATTGATCGAGGCATACGAGGGAGGTTGGGAATAATTCTAGTATAGTTCGTTTATTTTTCATTGACATTTGGGTGGACAAATGAGCAAAATGTCGCGAACGGGGCATTTTCGGGTCAAATCAGTGTGCTATAGCCCACAGTTTCGGGGGTGGACCCGGGGTCTGGGCTTGCTGTGGGCCAAAAATCGACCGTGGCATGCTAGGTAGGTTGGGGTTCATCCCAGTGTGTTCCGTTTAATTTTTTGTGGCCATTTGGGTGGACAAATGGGCAAAACAACTCATACAGGGCAATTTTGGGCCAAATCAGTGTGCTATAGCCCATGATTTCGGGTGTGGGCCAGGGTCCCAGCGTGCTTTGGGCCAAAATTTAATGGGTCCAAGTATATTCCATTTACATTTTAGTGTAATTTGGGTGGATAAACGGGCGACATGGTGCTGGGGCATTTTCTTGCCAAATCGGTAATGCTATAGCCCACGGTTTTTAGGGTGGGCCGGGGTCCATGCATGATGTCGGCCAAAAATTGATCGGTGCGTGCCAGGGAGGTTAAGAATCGTCCCAGTGTGGTTCATTTAATTTTTTGTGGCCATTTGGATAGACAAACGGGCGAAACGGCGCAAACGAGTCACTTTCGATCCAAATAGTTGTGCTATAGCCTATGGTTTCGGGGGTGGACCCGGGGTCCGGGCGTGTTGTGGGCCGAAAATCGATCAGGGTATGCAAGATAGGTTGGTCATCATCTCAGTGTGGTTCGTTTAATATTTCGTGGCCATTTGGGTGGACAAACGGGCGAAAAGGTTCGAATGGGGCATTTTTGAGAAAAATCGGTATGCTATATCCCACGGTTTCGGGGGTGGGCCGAGGTCCGAGCGTGCTATCGTCCAAAAATCGACCGGGGCATGCCAGGGAGGTTGGGGATCATCTCAGTGTGGTCCGTTTAATTTTTCGTTGCCATTTGGGTGGACAAACGGGTGGAACGACGCAAACGGGGCATTTTTAGGCCAAATCTGAGTGCTATAGCCTACAATTTTGGGGTAGCCCCGGGGTCCGGGCATGTTGTGGGCCAAAAATTGACCAGGACTTGACGGGGAGCTTGGAGAACATCCCAGTGTGGTCCTTTTAATCTTTTGTGGCCATTTGGGTGGACAAACGGGCGAAATAGCGCGTACGGGGCATTTTTTGTTCAAATCGGTGTGCTATAGCCGGCGATTTTGGGGGTGGGACGGGGGTCTGGGCATGCTGTGGACCAAAAATCGACCGGGGCATGACAGGGAGGTTGGGGATAGTCCAGTATGGTTAGTTTAATTTTTCGTTGCTATTTGGGTAGACAAATAGGCGAAACAGTGCGAATGGGGCATTTTTGAGCCAAATCGATGTGCTATAGCCCACGGTTATGGGGGTGGTCAGGGCTCCGAGCGTGCTGTGGTCCGAAAATTGATCGAGGAATGGTAAGGAGGTTAGGGATCATTCCAGTATGGTCCATTTAATTTTTTTTGGTCATTTGGGTGGACAAACGGGCAAAATAGCACGAGCGGGGCATTTTCGGAACATATCGATGTGCTATAGACTACAGTTTTGAGGGTGGGCCTGATGTTCGGGCGTTCTGTGTACCTAAAATTGATCAGGACATGCCAAGGAGGTTGGGTATCATCCCAGTATGGTCCATGTAATTTATCGTAGCTAATTGGGTCGACAAACGGGCAAAACCATGCGATCGGGGCATCTTTAGGCCAAATTGGTGTGCTATAGCCCACGATTTTGTGGTTTGGCATTGGATCCGAGCGTGCTGTAGGTCAAAAATCAACCGGGGCATGCAAGAGAGGTTGGGGATCATTCCAGTGTGGTCTATTTAATTTTTCGTGGCAATTTGAGTGGACAAACGGGCAAAACGGCTCAAACGGGGCATTTTCGAGCCAAATCGGTGTGCTATAGCCCACAGTTTTAGGGGTGAGCCCGGGGTCTAGGCTTGTTGTGGGCCAAAAAATCAACCGAGGTATGTCAGGGAGGTTGGGGATCATCCCAGTATGGTCCGTTTAATTTTTTGTGGCTATTTGGGTGGACGAATGGGAAAAACAGTGCGAACGGGGCATTTTCGGGATAAATCGTTGTGCTTTAGCCCACGGTTTTAGGTGTGGGCCCGAGGTCCAGGCGTTCTTTGGCCTGAAAATCGACCGAAGCATGCCAAGGATGTTAGGGATCATCCCAGTATGGTCCGTTTAATTTTTTATGGCCATTTGGGTGGGAAAATGGGGGAAACGGCGCGAACGGGGCATTTTCGAGCTAAATTGATGTGCTATAGCACACGGTTTCGGTGGTGGACCAGTGGTCCGAGAATGCTGTGGGCCTAAAATCGATCAGGGCATAGGGAAGTTGGGGATTATCCCAGCTTGGTCCATTTATTTTTTTATGGACATTTGGGTGGACAAACGGGCGAAATAGCACGAATGGGGCATTTTCGGGACAAATCGATGTGTTATAGCCCACGATTTCGGGGGTGGGCTCGAGGTTTGGGCGTGCTGTGGGCCTAAAATTGACTGGGACGTGCCAGGGATATTGAGGATCGTCCAGTGTGGTCCGTTTAATTTGAGTGGACATTTGAGTGGACAAATGGGCAAAATAGCATAAATGAGGCATTTTCGAGCCAAATCGATGTGCTATAGCCCAGGGTTTCAGGGGTGGTCCCGGGGTCCGGGCGTGCTGTTGGCTGAAAATCGACCGATGCATGCAACAGAGGTTGGGGATTATCCCAATGTAGTCCTTTTATTTTTTGTGGCCATTTGGGTGGACAAACGGGCAAAACGGCGCAAATCGGGTATTTTAGGGCCAAATTAGTGTGCTATAGCCTACGGTTTTAGGGTGGGCCCGGGGTCCGGGAGTGCTATGGACTGAAAATTGATTGGGGCGTGCCAGGAATGTTGGGGATCAACCCAGTATAGTTTGTTTAATATTTTTTGGCCATTTAGGTGGATAAACGGGCGAAACGGTGCGAATGGGGCATTTTCGAGTTAAATCGATGTGCTATAGCCTATGGTTATGGGGGAAGGCCTAGGATTAAGGCATGTTGTGGGCCAAAATTCGATCGGGGCATGCTAGGGAGGTTGGGGATCATCCCAGTGTGAGCCGTTTAAGTTTTCATGACCATTTGGGTGGACAAACGGCCGAAATGGTACGAACGGGGCATTTTTGGGCCAAATCAGTGAGCTATAGCCCATGGTTTTGGGGGTGGGCCCAGGGTTCGAGCGTGCTGTGGGCCAAAAATCGACCGAGACATGCTAGGGAAATTAGAGATCGTCCTAGTATGGTTCGTTTAATATTTCGTGTCCATTTGGGTGGACAAATGGTCAATATGGCGCTAATGGGGAATTTTCGGGACAAGTCGGTGTGCTATAGCCCACGGTTTTGAGGGTGGGCTCGAGTTTCGGGCGTGTTGTGGCCCGAAAATCGACCGGAGCATTCCAGGGAGGTTGGGGATCATTCCAGTGTTGTCTGTTTAATTTTTCATGGCTCTTTGGTTGGTCAACCAGGAGAAACAGTGCGAAAGGGGAATTTTTAAGCCAAATTGGTGTGTTATTACCCACGATTTTGGGGGTGGGCTCGGGGTCCGGGCATACGGTAGGCCTAAAATTGATCGACGCATACGAAGGAGGTTGGAGATTATCCCAGTGTGGTCCGTTTAATTTTCATTGACATTTGGGTGGACAAATGGGCGAAACGACGCGAATGGAGCATTTCCGAGTTAAATCATTGTGCTATATAGCCCACGGTTTTGGGGATGGCCCCGGGGTCTGGGCATGCTGTTGGCTAAAAATCGACCGTGGAATGATAGGTAGGTTGGGGATTGACCCAGTATGGTTCGTTTAATTTTTTGTGGTCATTTGGGTGGACAAATAGAAGAAACAGCTCGTACGGTGCAATTTTTTACCAAATCGGTGCGCTATAGCCCACAATTTTAGGTGTGGGCAGGGGTCCCAGCGTGCTGTGGGACAAAATTTGATGGAGGCATGACAGGGAGGATGGGGATCATCCAAGTATAGTCCGTTTACATTTTCGTGCAATTTGGGTGGATAAACGGGGGACAGGGTGCGAACGCGGTATTTTCTGGCCAAATTGGTGTGCTATAGCCCACGGTTTCTGGGGTGGGCCGGGGTCCAGGCATGCTGTGGGCCGAAAATTGACCGGGGCATGTCAGGGAGGTTGGCGATCATCCCAGTATGGTCCATTTAATTTTTCGTGGCTATTTGAGTAGACAAACGGGTGAAACGGCGCGAACGAGGCATTTTCGATCCAAATCGGTGTGCTATAGCCCATGGTTTAAAGGTGGGCCCAGGATCCGAGCATGATGTGTGCCGAAAATCAATCGAGGCATATAAGGGAGGGTGAGGATCATCTTAATGTGGTCCGTTTAATATTTTGTGGCCATTTGGGTGGACAAACGAGCAAAACAGCTCGAACGGGGCATTTTCAGAAAAAATCGGTGTGCTATAGTCCACAGTTTTGGGAGTGGGCTGAGGTCCCAGCATGCTATGGGTAGAAAATTGATCGGGGCATGCCAGGGAGGTTGAGGATCGTCCCAGTGAGGTCTATTTAATTTTTTGTTGACATTTGAGTGGACAAACGGGCAAAACAGTGTGAATGAGGCATTTTTGGGCAAAATATATGTGCTATAGTCCACAGTTTCGGGGATGGGCTCGGGGTTCGGGCGTGCTGTTGGCCAAAAATCAATTGGGGTATGCCAGGGAGGTTGGGATCCTCCCAGTGTTGTTCGTTTAATTTTGGATGGACCTTTGGGCGGACAAACAGACAAAACAGTGCAAACATGGCATTTTTGTGCAAAATCGGTGTACTATAGCCCACAATTTTTGGGGTGGGCCCAGGGTTCGAGCGTGCTGTGGGCCAAAAATCGACCAGGGCATGCCAGGAGGTTGGGATCATCCCAGTGTGGTCTATTTAATTTTTCGTGGCCATTTGGGCAGATAAACGGGTGAAACAGCGCAAATGGGGCATTTTTAGGCCAAATCTGTGTGTTATAGCCCACGATTTAGGGGTAGGTCCAGGCGTGCTGTGGGCTGAAAATTGACCGAAACTTGACAGGGGGATTGGGGAATGTTCCAGTATGGTCTTTTTAATCTTTCGTGACCATTTGGGTGGACAAAGGGGAAAACCAGCACGTACGGGGCATTTTTGGGTTAAATCGGTGTGCTATAGCCGACGATTTCGGGGGTGGGCCGGGGGTCTGGGCATGTTGTGGGACCAAAATAGATCGAGTCATGCCAAGGAGGTTGAGGATAGTCCAGTGTGGATAGTTTAATTTTTCGTGGCCATTTGGGTTGACAAAAGGGAGAAACGGCATGATCAGGGTATTTTTTGGCCAAATCAGTGTGCTATAGCCCAAGATTTTATGGGTGGACTCGGGGTCCGAGCGTGCTGCAGGACGAAAATGGACCAGGGCATGAAAGGGAGGTTGGAGATCATCCAAGTGTGGTCCATTCAATTTCTCGTGGCCATTTGGGTGGACAAATGGGCGAAACAGGGCATTTTTTTGCCAAATCGGTGTGCTATAGCCCACAGTTTTGGGGGTGGGCCCGGGGTATAGGGTTTTTTGGGTCAAAAATTAATTAGGGCGTGCCAGGGATCTTGGAGAACGTCCCAGTGTGGGCCTTTTAATCTTTCATGGCCATTTGGGTGGACAAACGGGAAAAATAACGCGTACGAGACTGGGGTGGGCCAGGGGTCCGAGCGTGCTGTGGTCCGAAAATTGACCGGGGAATACCAGAGAGGTTGGGGATCATTCCAGTGTGGTCCATTTAATTTTTTTTGGCCATTTGGGTGGACAAACAGGCAAAATGGCATGAAGGGGGCATTTTTAGGACAAATCGGTGTGCTACAACCCAAGGTTTTGAGGGTGGGCCCGATGTTCGGGCGTGCTGTGTGTCTAAAATTGATCGGTACATTCCAGGGAGGTTGGGGATCATCTCAGTATGGTCCATTTAATTTGTTGTAGCTAATTGGGTCGACAAACGGGCAAAACCATGCGATCGGGGTATTTTCAGGCCAAATCGGTGTGCTATAGCCCACGATTTCGTGGTTGGGATTCGGATCCGAGCATGCTGTAGGTCAAAAATCAACCGAGGCATGCAAGAGAGGTTGGGGATCATTCCAGCATGGTCTGCTTTATTTTTCATTGCCATTTGAGTGGACAAACTGGCAAAACGGCTCAAACGGGGCATTTTTGGGGAAAATCGGTGTGCTATAGCCCACCGTTTTAGGAGTGGGCCCGGGGTCTGAGCTTGCTGTGGGCCAAAAAATCAACCGAGGCATGCTAGGGAGGTTGGGGATCATCCCAATATGGTCTGTTTAATTTTTTGTGGCTATTTGGGTGGACAAATGGGCAAAACAACAAGAACAGGGCATTTTGGGATAAATCGGTGTGCTATAACCAACGGTTTTGGGTGTGGTCTAGAGTTACGAGCGTGATTTGGCCTAAAAAATTGACCGAGGCATTCCAAGGATGTTGGGGATCATCCCCGTATGGTCCGTTTAATTTTTTGTGGCCATTTGGGTGGACAAATGGGCGAAACGACGCGAACGGGGCATTTTCGGTCCAAATCGATGTGCTATAGCCCACAGTTTTGGTGGTGGACCAGGGATCCGAGCGTGCTGTGGGCCTTAAATCGATCGGGGCATGCCAGTATAGTTTGGGATTATCCCAGTGTGTTCCATTTATTTTTTTATGGCCATTTGGGTGGACAAACGAGCGAAATAGCGCGAATTGGCATTTTTGGGACAAATCTGTGTTCTATAGCCTACAGTTTTGGGGGTGGGCTCAAGGCTTGGGCGTACTGTGGGCCTAAAATCGACCGAGATGTGCCAGGGATATTGGGGATCATCCCAGTGTGGTCTATTTATTTTTTCGTGGACATTTGGGTGGAGAAATGGGCAAAACGGCATGAATGGGGCATTTTCGAGCCAAATCAATTTGCTATAGCCCAAGGTTTCAGGGGTGGACCTGGGGTCGGGGCGTGCTATTGGCTGAAAATTGACCGGGGCATGCAACGAAAGTTGGGGATTATCCCAATGTGGTCCGTTTTATTTTTTGTGGCCATTTGGGTAGACAAAGGACAAAACGGTGTGAACCGGGTATTTTAGGGTCAAATTAGTGTGCTATAGCCCACAGTTTTGAGGTGGGCCCGGGGTTCGGGCGTGCTATGGACTAAAAATCGATTGGGGCGTGCCAGGAAGGTTGGGGATCAACCCAGTGTGGTTTGTTTAATATTTTTTGGCCATTTAGGTGGATAAACGGGAGAAACGGCAAGAACGAGGTATTTTCGAGTTAAATCGGTGTTCTCTAGCCCACGGTTATAGGGGAGGGCCCAGGATTAAGGCTTGTTGTGGGCCAAACATCGACCGAGGCATGCTAGGGAGGTTAGGGATCGTCCCAGTGTGATCCATTTAATTTTTCGTGACCATTTGGGTGGACACACGGGCGAAACGGTGCGAATGGGGCATTTCTGGGCCAAATCAGTGAGTTATAGCCCATGGTTTTAGGGGTGGGCCCAGGGTCTGGGTGGGCTGTGGGCCAAAAATCGATCGAGGTATGCTTGGGAAATTGGGGATCATCCCAGTATGGTCTGTTTAATATTTTGTGTCCATTTGGGTGGAGAAATGGGCAAAACGGCGCTAATGGGGCATTTTCGGGCCATGTCCGTGTGCTATAGACCATGGTTTTGGGGGTGGGCTCGTGTTTCAAGTGTGTTGTGGCCCGAAAATCGATAGGAGCATGCAAGGGAGGATGGGGATCATTCCAGTGTTGTCTGTTTAATTTTTCATGGCTATTTGGTTGGTCAACCCGGAGAAACAACGCGAAAGGGGAATTTTCGAGCCAAATCGGTGTGTTATTACCCATAATTTTGGGGGTGGGCTCGGGGTCCGAGCATGCTGTAGGCCAAAAATTGATCGAGGCATACCAAGGAGGTTGGGGATTATCCTAGTGTGGTCCTTTTATTTTTTTGTTGATATTTGGGTGGACAAATGGGCGAAACGACGCGAACGGGGCATTTTTGGGTTAAATTAGTGTGCTATAGCCCACGGTTTTAGGGATGGCCCCGGGTTCCAGGCATGCTGTGGCCTGAAAATCAACCGTGGCATGATAGGTAGGTTGGGGATCATCCCAGTGTGGTCCATTTATTTTTTCGTGTCCATTTGGGTGCACAAACGGGCAAAATAGCGCGAATGGGGCATTTTCGGGACAAATCGGTGTGCTATAGCCCACGGTTTCGGGGGTGGGCTCGAGGTTTGGGCGTGATGTGGGCCTAAAATAGACTGAGACATGCGAGAGATATTGGGGATCGTCCCAGTGTGGTCCGTTTATTTTTTCATGGACATTTGGGTGGACAAATGGGCAAAACGGCATGAATGGGGCATTTTCAAGCCAAATCGATTATCTATAGCCCAAGGTTTTAGGGGTCAACTCGGGGTCCGGGCGTGCTGTTGGCTGAAAATCGACCGGGGCATGCAACGAGGGTTGGGAATCATCCCAATGTGGTTCTTTTATTTTTGTGTCCATTTGGGTGGACAAACGGGCAAAACAGTGTGAACTGGGTATTTTAGGGTCAAATTAGTGTGCTATAGCCCACAGTTTTTGAGGTGGGCCTGGGGTCCGGGCGTGCTATAGACTGAAAATCGATCGGGGCATGCCAAGAAGGTTGGGGATCAACCCAGTGTGGTTTGTTTAATATTTTTTAGCCATTTAGGTGGAAAAACGAGAGAAACGACGCGAACGAGGCATTTTCGAGTCAAATCGGTGTGCTATAGCCCACGGTTATGGGGGAGGGAACAGGATTAAGGCATGCTGTGGGACAAAACCGACCGAGGCGTGCTAGGGAGGTTGGGGATCTTCCCAGTGTGATATATTTAATTTTCGTGACCATTTGGGTGGACACACGGGCGAAACGGTGCGAACAGGGCATTTTTGGGCCAAATCAGTGAGCTATAGCCCATGGTTTTAGGGGTGGGCCCAGGGTACGGGCGTGCTGTGGGCCAAAAATCGACCGAGGCATGCTAGGGAAATTGGGGATCGTCCCTGTATGGTCCGTTTAATATTTCGTGTCCATTTGGGTGGACAAATGGGCAAAACGACGCTAATGGGGCATTTTTGGGCCAAGTCGGTGTGCTATAGCCCACGATTTTGGGGGTGGGCTCGTGTTCCGAGTGTGTTGTGGCCCGAAAATCGATCGGAGCATGCAAGGGAGGTTGGGGATCATTGCAGTATTGTCTGTTTAATTTTTCATGGCTATTTGGTTGGTCAACCCGGAGAAACAACGCCAAAGGGGAATTTTCGAGCCAAATCGGTGTGTTATTACCCACAATTTTGGGGGTGGGCTCGGGGTCCGGGCATGCTGTAGGCCAAAAATTAATCGAGGCATACCAAGGAGGTTGAGGATTATCCCAGTATGGTCCGTTTAATTTTTTTTTTTGACATTTGGGTGGACAAACGGGCGAAACGACGCGAACGGGGCATTTTTAGGTTAAATCAGTGTGCTATAGCCCATGGTTTTGGGGATGGCCCTCGGTTCCAGGCATGCTGTGGGCTGAAAATCAATCGTGGCATGATAGGTAGGTTGGGGATCGTCCCAGTGTGGTCCGTTTAAGTTTTCGTGGCCATTTGGGTGCACAAACGAGAGATACAGCTTGTACAGGGCAATTTTGGACCAAATCGGTGCGCTATAGCCCACAATTTCAGGTGTGGGCAGTTGTCCCATCGTGCTAGGGGACAAAATTTGATAGAGGCATGAAAGGGAGGTTGGGGATCGTCCAAGTATTGTCCTTTTTTATTTTCGTGCAATTTGGGTGGATAAACGGGCGACATGGCACGAACGGGGTATTTTCTGGCCAAATCGGTGTGCTATAGCCCACGGTTTCTGAGGTGGGCCGGGGTCCAGGCATGCTGTGGGTCAAAAATAGACTGGGGCATGCCAGGGAGGTTGACGATCGTCCCAGTATGATCCATTTAATTTTTCTTGGCTATTTCGGTAGACTAATGGGCGAAACGACGCGAACGAGGCATTTTGGGTCCAAATCGGTGTGCTAGCCCATGGTTTTAGAGTGGGCCCGGGGTTCAGGCGTTCTGTGTACCAAAAATTTATCGGGGCATATAAGGGAGGTTGGGGATCGTCTCAGTGTGGTCCGTTTAATATTTTGTGGCCATTTGGGTGGACAAACGGGAAAAATGGCTCGAATGGGGCATTTTCGGGGCAAATCGGTGTGCTATAGTCCAAAGTTTTGGGAGTGGGCTGAGGTTCGAGTGTGTTGTGGTTCGAAAATTAATCGAGGCATGCCAGGGAGGTTGAGAGTCATCCCAGTGCGGTCCATTTAATTTTTCGTTGACATTTGGGTGGACAAATGGGCAAAACGGTGTGAATGGGTCATTTTTTGGCTAAATCTGTGTGCTACAGCCCACAGTTTCGGGGATGGGCTCAGGGTTTGGGCGTGTTGTAGGCCTAAAATCGACCAGGACATGCCAGAGAGGTTGGGGATCATCCCAGTATTGTTTGTTTAATTTTGCATGGCCCTTTGGGCAGACAAATGGGCAAAACAGCGCGAACGTGGCATTTTTGTGCAAAATTAGTGTGCTATAGCCCACGGTTTTAGGGGTGGGCCCAGGGTTCGAGCGTTCTGTGGGACAAAAATTGACCAGGGCATACCGGGAGGTTGAGGATCATCCCAGTGTGGTCTATTTAATATTTTGTGGCCATTTGGGTGGATAAACGGGTGAAACAACGCAAACAGGGCATTTTTAGGCCAAATCTGTGTGCTATAGCCCACGATTTTAGGGTAGGCCCAGGGTCTGGGCGTGCTGTAGGACAAAAATAGACCGGGACTTGCCAAGGAGCTTGGGGAACGTCCCAATATTGTCCTTTTAATCTTTCGTGACCATTTGGGTGGACAAAGGGGCAAAACAGCACGTACGGGGCATTTTTAGGTCATATCGGTGTGCTATAGACGATGATTTCGGCGGTGGCCCGGGTCATTCCAAGGAGGTTGAGGATAGTCCAGTGTGGCTAGTTTAATTTTTCATGGCCATTTGGGTTGACAAATGGGAGAAACGGCACGATCAGGGTATTTTTGGGGCAAATTAGTGTGCTATAGCCCAAGGTTTTATGAGTGGGCTCGGGGTCCGAGCGTGCTGCAGGACGAAAATAGACCAGGGCATGAAAGGGAGGTTGGGGATCATCCCAGTGTGGTCCATTTAATTTTTTGTGGCCATTTGGGTGGACAAACGGGCGAAACGGGGCATTTTTAGGCTAAATCGGTGTGCTATAGCCCACAGTTTTAGGGGTAGGCCCGGGGTCTAGGTGTACTGTGGGTTGAAAATCAATTGGGGAGTGACATAGAGGTTAGGGATCGTCCCAGTGTGGTCTAGTTAATTTTTCGTGGCCATTTAGGTGCACAAATAAGCAAAATGGCGCGAACAGGGCATTTATGGGCCAAATCGATGTGCTATAGCCCACGATTTCGGTGGTGGGCCTGGGGTCCGAGCGTGCTGTGGTCCAAAAATCGACCGGGGTATTCCAGGGAGGTTGGGGATCATCCCAGTGTGGTCCATTTAATTTTTTGTGGCCATTTAGGTGGACAAACGGGCAAAATGGCGCAAACAACGCATTTTCGGGATAAATCAGTGTGCTATAGCCCACGGTTTTGGGGGTGGGCCTGAGGTTCGGGTGTGCTGTCGGCCTAAAATCTATCGGGACATGCCAGGGAGGTTGGGGATCGTCCCAGTGTGGTCCGTTTAATTTTTTATGGATATTTGGTTGACAAATAGGCGAAACGGTGCGAATAGGGTATTTTCGAGCCCAATCGTTGTGCTATAGCCCACAGTTTTTGGGGTGGGCCCGAGGTCCGAGCGTGCTGTTGGCTGAAAATCAACCAGGGCGTGCAAGAGAGGTTGGAGATCATCCCAATGTGGTCCGTTTAATTTTTTGTGGCTATTTGGATGGATAAATGGGCAAAACGGCGCAAACGGGGTATTTTCGAGCCAAATTAGTGTTCTATAGCACATGGTTTCGGGGGTGGGCCCGGGGTTCGAGAGTTCTATGGGCTGAAAATAGATCGAGGCATGCCAGGGAGGTTGGGGATTATCCCAGTTTGGTTTGTTTGATATTTTGTTGCCATTTAGGTGGACAAACAGGAGAAATGGCACGAACGGGGCTTTTTCAGGTTAAATCGGTGTGCTATAGCCAACGGTTATGGGGGTGGGCCCAGCTTTCGGGTATGCTGCGGGCCAAAAATCGACCAGGGTGTGCCAGGGAGGTTGGGGATCATCCCAGTACGGTCCGTTTAGTTATTCGTGGCCATTTGGGTGGACAAAAGGGCAGAACGGTATGAACGGGGCATTTTTGAGCCAAATCGGTGAGCTATAGCCCACAGCTTTGGGGGTGGGCCCAAGGATCGGGCGTGTTGTGGGCCATTAATTGACTGGGGCATGGCAGGGAGGTTGGGGATCATCCCAGTATGGTTCGTTTGATTTTTTGTGGCCATTTGGGTGGGAAAAATGGGTGAAATGGTGCAAATGGGATATTTTCGGGCTAAATCAATGTGCTATAGCCCACGATTTCATGGGTGGACCAGGGTCCGGGCTTGCTGTAGCCCAAAAATTGAGCGGAGCATGCCAGGGAGGTTGGGGATCATCCCAATTTTTTCTGTTTAAGTTTTCGTGGCTATTTGGGTGGTCAACCAAGTGAAACGACGCGTACGTGGCATTTTCGAGCTAAATCAGTGTCCTATGACCCACGATTTTGAGGGTGGACCCGGGGTCTGGGCATACTGTAGCCCAAAAATTGATATAGACGTAGTAGGGAGATTGGGGATCATCCCAGTATGGTCCGTTTAATTTTTCATGAATATTTGGGTGGACAAACGGGCGAAATAGCTCTTACGGGCCATTTTTTGGCATACGGGCCATTTTTTGGCACAATCGGTGTGCTATAGCCCGCGGTTTCGGGGGTGGCCCGGTGGTCCGGGCGTGCTGTGGGCCAAAATTAACCGTGGCATACCAGGTAGGTTGAGGATCATCATAGTATGGTCCGTTTAATATTTTGTGCCATTTGGGTGGACAAACAGGCGACATGGCGCGAATGGTGCATTTTCTGGCCAAATCGGTGTGCTATAGCCCACCGTTTTTAGGGTGGGTCGGGGTCCGAGCATGCTGTGGGCCAAAAATTGATCAGGGCATGCCAGGGAGGTTGGAATCATCCCAGTGTGGTCCGTTTAATTTTTTGTGGCCATTTGGGTAGACAAACGGGCAAAACGGCACGAACGAGGCATTTTCGGTCCAAATCGGTGTGCTATAGCCCATGGTTTCAGGGGTGAGCCCGAGGTCCGAGCATGCTGTGGGCCGAAAATCGACCAGGGCATGACAGGGAAAATGAGAATCGTCCCAGTGTGGTCCGTTTAATTTTTTATTTCCATTTGTGTGGATAAATAGGCGAAACGGCGTGAATGGGGCATTTTTGGGCCAAATCAGTGTGCTATAGCCCACAGTTTTGAGGGTGGGCTCGGGGTTCGAGCGTGTTGTGGGCCAAAAATTGATCGGGGTATGTTAGGGAGGTTGGGGATCATTCCAGAATTGATCATTTAATTTTTTGTGGCCATTTGGGCGGACGAACGGGCAGAACAGCGCGAACGTGGCATTTTTGTACCAAATTGATGTGCTATAGCATACGGTTCTAGGGGTGGCCCAGAGGTTCGGGCGTGTTCTGGGCCCAAAATCAACCGGAGAATGCCAGGGTGGTTGGGGATCGTCCCAGTATGGTCCGTTTAATATTTTGTGGCCATTTGGTTAACAAACGAGCAAAACGGCATGAACGGGGCATTTTTATGTCAAACCGGTGTGCTATAGCCCATGGTTTTAGGGGTGGGCCTGAGGTCCGGGCGTGCTGTGGCCCAAAAAACAACCAAGGCATGCTAGGGAGGTTGGAGAACATCCCATTGTTGTCTGTTTAAATTTTGTGGCCATTTGGGTAGAAAAATATGCGAAACGCCGTGAATGGGGTATTTTCGGGTCAAATCGGTGTACTATAGCCCACGATTTTGGGGGTGGCCCCAGGGTCCGGGCGTGCTATAGGACGAAAATAGACCGGGGCACACCAGGAGGTTGGGGATCATCCCAGTGTGGTCTATTTAATTTTTCGTGGCTATGTGGGCGGAGAAAGGGGCGAAACGGCGCGAACGGGGCATTTTTGGGACAAATTGATGTATTATAGCCCACGATTTTGGGGTAGGCTCGGGGTCCAGGCATGCTTTAGAACAAAAATTGAATGAGGCATTCCAGGGAGGTTGAGGGTTGTCGCATTGTGGTCCATTTAATTTTCTTGTGACCATTTGGGTAGACAAACGGGTGAAACAACGCGAATGGGGATTTTTTGGGCCAAATCGGTGTGCTATAGCCGACGGTTTAGGGGGTGGGCCAGGGGTCTAGGTATTTTGTGGTCCAAAAATCGACCGGGGCATGCCATGGAGGTTGGGAATAGTCCAAGTGTGGTTTGTTTAATTTTTTGTGGCCATTTGGGTCGATAAATGGGCGAAACGTCGCGATCGGAGCATTTTCAGGCTAAATCGATGTGCTATAGCCCACTATTTTGTGGGTGGGATCGGGGTTCGAGCGTGCTATAGGCCAAAAATCAACCAGAGCATGCAAGACAGGTTAGGGATCATCCCGGTGTGGTCTGTTTAATTTTTTGAGGCCATTTGGGTGGACAAGCGGGCAAAATAGCGCAAATGGGTCATTTTCAGGCCAAATCGGTGTGCTATAGCCCACAATTTTGGTGGTGGGCCCGGGTATGAGCATGCTGTGAGCCAAAAATCAACCGGGGCATTCCAGGGAGGTTGGAGATCAACCCAGTATGATCCGTTTATTTTTTTGTGGCCATTTGTGTGGACAAATGGGCAAAACGGCACGAATGGGACATTTTTAGGACAAATAGGTGTGCTATAGCCCGAGGTCTGGGCGTGCTGTGGGACAAAAAATGATCGGGGCTTTCCAGGGAGGTTGGGGATCATCCCAGTATGGTCTGTTTAATTTTTTTTGGCCATTTGGGTGGACAAATAGGTGAAACGGCGCAAATGGGACATTTTCGGGCTAAATCAATGTGCTATAGCCAAAGATTTCGTGGGTGGACCAGGGTCCGAGTGTGACGTGCACTGAAAATCGACCGGGGTATGTCGTAGAAGTTGGGGATCATCCCAGTGTGGTCCATTTAATTTTTTATGGCCATTTGGGTGGACAAACGAGCAAAATGGCGCGAACGGGGCATTTTTGGGATAAATCAGTGTGCTATAGCCCACGGTTTTGGGGGTAGGTCCGAGGTTCGGGTGTGTTGTAGGCCTAAATTCAAGCAGGACATGCTAGGGAGGTTGGGGATCATACCATTTTGGTCCTTTTAATTTTTCCGAATCGATGTGCTATATGCTAGGATTTCTAGGGTGGGCCCGGGGTCCGGGCGTGCTGTTAGCTAAAAATCGACCGGGGTGTGCAAGGGAGGTTGGGGATCATCCCAATGTGGTCCGTTTAATTTTTCATAGCCATTTGGGTGGACAAACGGGCAAAACGGCGCGATCGGGGCATTTTCGAGCCAAATTAGTGTGCTATAGCCCATGGTTTTGGGGGTGGGCCCGGGGTCCAGGCGTTCTCTGGGATGAAAATTGATTCGGGTGTTCCAGGAAGGTTGGGGATCATCCCAGTGTAATTTGTTTAATATTTTGTGGCCATTTAGGTGGACAAACGGGCGAAACGGCGCGCACGGGGCATTTTTGGGTCAAATCAATATTCTATCTCCAATGGTTTGGGCATGCTGTGGTCCCAGGGTTCGAGCGTGCTGTGGGCCAAAAATCAATCGGGGTGTGTCAGGGAGGTTGGGGATCGTCCCAGTGTGGGTCGTTAAATTTTTCGTAGCCATTTGGGTCGACAAACGGGCGAAACGGTGCGAACGGGGCATTTTTGGTCCAAATCAGTGAGCTATAGCCCATGGTTTTAGGGGTGGGCCCAGGGTCCGGGCGTGCTGTAGGCCCAAAATTGACCGGGGCATTCCAGGGAGGTTGGGGATCATTTTAGTGTGGTTCGTTTAATTTTTCGTTGGGTGGACAAATGGACAAAACAACGCGAATGGGGAATTTTTGAGCCAAATCAATGTGCTATATAGCCTACTCTTTCTAGGGTGGGCTCGGGTAAGAGCATGCTGTTGGTTGAATATCAACCGGGGCGTGTAAGAGAGGTTGAAGATCATCCCAATATGGTCCGTTTAATTTTTTGTTGCCATTTGGGTGGACAAACGGGCAAAACGGCACAAACGGGGCATTTTCAGGCTAAATTAGTGTGCTATTGCCTACGGTTTTGGGGGTGACCTCGGGGTTCGGGATTTCTATGGGCTAAAAATCGATTAGGGCATGCCAGAGAGGTTGGGGATCATCCCAGTATCGTTTATTTAATATTTTCTGGCTATTTAGGTAAAAAAAACGGGCGAAATGGTGCGAACGGGGCATTTTTGGGTTAAATCGGTGTGCTATAGCCAACGGTTATAGGGGTAGGCCCAGGGTTCGAGCGCATTGTAGGCCAAAAATTGATTGGGACGTGCCAGGGAGGTTGGGTATCATCCCAGTATAGTCTGTTCAATTTTTCGTAGCCAATTGAATGGACAAACATGCGAAACGGAGCGAACAGGGCATTTTCGGGCCAAATCGTTCAGCTATAGCCCACGGTTTCGGGGGTGGGCTTAAGTTCCGGGCGTGCTGTGGGCGAAAAATTGACCGGGGCATGCCAGGGAGGTTGGGAATCATCCCAGTATGGTCCATTTAATTTTTCGAAGCCATTTGGGTGGAAAAATGGGTAAAACAGCGCGAATGGGGCATTTTCAAGCCAAATAGGTGTGCTATAGCCCATAGTTTTGGGGGTGGGCTCGGAGTTCGGGCTTTCTGTGGCTCAAAAATTGACCGGAGTATGCCAGGGAGGTTGGGGGATCATCCTAGTGTTGTCTCTTTAATTTTTCATGGCTATTTAGGTGGTCAACCAAGCAAAACGGCGCAAACGGGGAATTTTCAATCTCTATCGGTGTCCTATGACCCACGATTTCGAGGGTGGGCCCAGGGTCCGGGCGTGTTGTAGGCCAAAAATTGATTGACGCGTACCAGGGAGGTTGGGGATCAGCCCTGTGTGGTCCGTTTAATTTTTTGTAGATATTTGGGTGGACAAACGGGTGAAACGGCACGAACGGGGTATTTTAAGGTCAAATCGGTGTGCTATAGCCCACGGTTTTGGGGGTGGCCCTGGGGTCCAGGCGTGTTGTGGGCCAAAAATCGACTATGGCATGCCAGATAGGTTAAGGATCATCCCAATATGGTCCGTTTAATTTTTCATGGCTATTTGGATGGACAAATGGGTGAAACGGCTTGTACGGGTCATTTTTTTGCCAAATCGGTGTGCTATAGCCCACAGATTTGGGGGTGGGCTGGGGTCCCAGCGTGCTGTTGGCTGAAATTTGATGGGGGCATGCCAGGGAGGTTGGGGATTATCCCAGTATATTTTGTTTAATTTTTCGTACCATTTGGGTGGACAAACGAGCGACATGGCACGAACAGGGCATTTTCTGGCCAAATAGGTGTTCTTTAGCCCACAATTTCGGGGGTGGGTCGGGGTCCGGTCATGCTGTGGGCCAAAAATTGATCGGGGCATGCCAGGGAGGTTGGAATCGTCCCAGTGTGGTCCGTTTAAGTTTTCTTGGCTATTTTGGTAGTCAAACGGGCGAAACGGTGCCAATAAGGCATTTTCGGTCCAAATCGGTGTGCTATAGCCCATGGTTTCAGGGGTGGGCCCGGGGTCCGGGCGTACTGTGGGCCAAAAATCGATCGGGGCATGCAAGGGAGGTTGGGGATCGTCCTAGTATGGTCCGTTTAGTTTTTTCGTGGCTATTTGGGTGGACGAACGGGCAAAACGACTCGAATGGGAAATTTGCGTGGCTATTTGCTAATCATGTTCGTTAGCTCACTTACAGGAAAAAGGACTAAAAGTGCATGAAATATATAATTTGTTCTCAAAACTAGGCTAAAATATGGGCAAAATATAGTGCTATAGGCGTGTAAATTCGCCTATCATCAACACCCCACACTTGAAGCTTTGTTCGTCCTCGAACAAAATATCATGTCCCTCTAAACATCAACTTAGGGTTTCACAGCAACAGCACAAAATATTCTTCAAGACAAGCACAACAATTATCAACACAAAGTAGTTTTTCGATCATTAGTAGAAACAGTTTAACCTCTAGCATAGACTCGTGATGGTGGTCAACTTATATTCAAAGGTTAAGGCACAAAGAATCATACACGACTACCCAAAACTCATCAACCATGTGTGTCTCACAATATATTACCCATAATCACTCACAAGTATAGCATATTTTTCAAACATGGGTATCAAAATATCCTTGCTCTCACTCTCACAAAGAATTCATATGTAGCAACTGATGACCATAAGCTTGCCCTTAGTGTAATGCTCCACTAAATGTCAGAATGCTAAGCTTAGAATCAAATAGGTCTTTTGATGGTTGTAATGTAGGCTAAGGGACGGGTAGGACTATTTTGTCCAGAAATAGTGACTATGTTCCTAAGCGCTTTAATACATCACATTGTGTCATTAACCCTTTTCTTTCTAACAACCTTTCTTTCATTTATTCTACTACCCTTTTTCTCCTCTTTTGTTTTTCGATTTTAAACATGACTAACTTTTAAGTTTTTTCTTCCTTTTTCTTTTCATAACATACCTCTTATGATAGCACTTCTTTTTCATAGCAATTTCAAGCACCAATGCATTCTAAAGCATCATACTCACCCAATTTCCTCTTATTTTGTCACATGACTTTTTCACTTTAAAGCACTTAGGAATTTGGATCAAATTATGGTTTTGAAAAAAATGGATTAGGCTTACATACGAGGTTTGTCAAAGAAAATAGGCTAGAGGCTCAAAAGGGTTTAACTAGGATGATGTCCATGGGTAGGTAAAAAGAAGGTAAATAATCATAGGTTGCCAAAGAAATGCCTAAATCATCTCCTAGACTTGCACTCTTTATTTTCGCTTTACATACATACCAGGCAAGTTCTTGCATCAGCCACAAGCACAGAATATACTATTATCTCACACACACAAGGCTCATGGTCGACTTTATTGGGAGTAGTATAGACTCTTGACCCAACAGATGAAGGAATTAAACCAAACAATATCACATAGTGAGTCACAATTAGAGCCTAAATGTCTCAATAGTCATGATTTTAGCACAAACTCTTGTCATAATCTCATGCTGCCTATTAGAATAATTTCATGCGAAGCTAAGCTAAAAAAAACAATTAACTACAAACAAACATAAACAAATGCAAATGTGGATGGAGAAGTATAGCATGCAAATACCAGCACCCCACACTTAGACGGGACACACTGTCCTCAGTGGAAAATAAATAAGAAGAACCTGGTTAGTCGGACTCATCCTCTATGTCTGGGGTCATACCCCTTGTATCGGAATCATCATCAGAGTCATCATCCTCAGAAGTTCCTCATAAGTATCCCACTTAATTCCAAGAGTGAGTCGAGGTATTTGCAGCGAGGAGGGTTCTCCTTTCTCTTTTCGGCCTCTTTTCTTGCCTTTTTGTGAAGTGGTAGCCTTATCTTTGCCTTGTCTTGCTTTGGGTGCCATTGTACCTGAGACTTAAAACAATTTTCATGTTAGCATCATCTCGATGGATACAATCTATAAACAATAAGTAGTGACACCAACCCATACTTAGTTTGTTGGTATAGACTAGTGAAGTGAAAGTGGTCGATTACTCAGACTTCAGACTTCTACATAGGGATTACAACATGGTATAGTTTTTATCAATAATTACAATCTTCTATGTTGGTAGGCAACTATAAGTATTATTACGATGAGCGAGACATACCAACATGTAAGTATACAAGTGACAAGAGTATGCAATGTTCATGACTATAGCAATTCCGCAAGTAGTATGACAATGCATCAAAATCGAATTGAAGTCGGAAACAAGTTAAGATCATCCTAACGTATATGTTCACTCACTTGGTTGTGTATCAACAATTCAAAAACATTCACATCTCCAATACTTCTTTAAGATTTAGCAATTCTTAATAGACATAGTAACGTAGTACTTACGAAAAATAGATGAAGAACACAAGAGTACTTACGTGATTGAAGCCTTTGGAGATGTTCTTGTGAAGTGGAAGAGCAAAAGTTTTGAGAAGATTTGGATGCTATGTGCGGCGCCTATGTTAGGTTTTCAATGTGTTTGTGCCTCAAGACTAAGTCTCCTTTATATAGGAAAAGAATGGGTCGGGTTTTGACCCATTTAAAATTGGTTTTGGAGACAAAAAGTGACCATAGGCGGCGCCTTTAGCTTTGCCTATGCTTGGCATAGGCGGCGCCTAATGCAAAGCATTTGCTAGCATAGGAGGCACCTAGTTCAATGCCTTTAGTGACCATAGGCGGCGCCTTTAGCATGGCATATGAGATTCAGAGACCAAATGCTTTAGCATAGGCGGCGCCTATGCTATGGCATACTTGAGCATGGGCGGCTCCTATGCTATAGCACACTAGATTCCGAGACCTTGGGCTATAGTATAGGCTTTTCCTTGTTCGTGTCCTAGTTTTACCTAGGCCTAGCCTTGCTCGATGCCTATTTTGTCATGAGCAATTCTCAATCCATAGCCTTATGCATCTTCATTCCTAACTCACCACCTTTACCATGCAATACGTCCAAATCGTCATTTGAAATCAATCTCCTCGTTTTATACCTCTTGCACCTACATTTTCTCAAACCAATGAAAACAATTAGTACGATGGGTTGCCTCCCATCAAGCGCCTTAGTTTTGGTCGTGGCACGACTCTTATTTTTGGATTTTTATTTATCAAAAACGAAACACGTACTAGAATGAGAGAAAGACAAAAAAATGAAAAACAATAAACGATGGGTTGCCTCCCATCTAGCGCTTGATTTATTGTCGCGGCACGACATAGTTACCTCGAGTACTTAGACTTCATCGAGATAGATGGTGGATCGTTTTCTGAATGGATTCAGACGATAATGAGGCTTACTTGTAGGCATGCAATCTTCTTCGAGATGACCCTTGTGCATGCCTATCCCAGGAGGGATACCAATTATATCATCAATAGTCTAACCCATAGCTCTCATGTATCTCTTCAGAGAAGAGATGAGAGCCTCTACGTGCTGTTTACTTAAATCATCCGCACTCACCGGAAGTATATTTATACTTTCCAAGAACACATACCTTAGATAATCGGGGAGCTCTTTCGATTCTAGCATTGGTGGATTTTCAAGGGAAGTCTTCGCTGTTGGTGATGGTTGATTCTTAAGATCGCGGTCCGGTTGCTTAGGAGTATGGGAATAGGACTCTATTTCTGTTAGAGCACCCATAGTTTCTTCATAATCTTCATCATCCTTATGCTCAACATTCAACAGCACATCAGATAGTGGCTCAACAGTAAGCTGTTTCTCTACAGACAATGCTTTCTTATCCCCATAATGAACATCAGCTACAGAGAACACATTCATATCGCTGGGCTGCTTCATTGCTTTGCATATATCAAAGCAGACCACTTCGTCATTCAACCGAAATAAAAGCTCATTAGCTCTCATGTCAATAAGAACACTTCCTGTTGCAAGGAAAGGGCATCCCAAGATTATGGGAACTTCAGAATCTACCTCGCAATCCAAAATCACAAAGTCTGCAGGAAAAATGAAGGTAGACACCTTCACCAACACATCATTCAAGATACCCACAGGTCGTTTTACCGACCTATCTGCCATCACGAGCCGCATATTGGTTGGTGTAGGGTCGCCCAACCCCAACTTTCTGTATACGGATAGTGGCATCAAATTGATTCTAGATCCCAAATCGCACAATGCCTTAGAAAAATTCATAGATCCAACCGTGCAAGGAATAGTGAAAGCACCAGTGTCTGCCTTCTTCTGTACTAAGGACCTTGTGGCAATTGCACTGCAATGATGAATATTATCTGCCGGCTCATAGCTTACTGCCCGCTTCTTTGTCAAAATATCCTTCATAAATTTTGCATACCCAGGCATTTGTTCAAGTGCCTCCACCAATGGAACATTAATGGTCAGCTGTTTTAACATAGTCATGAATTTGCTGAACTTTGTATCGTCCGCCACCTTCTTCAATCTTTGAGGAAAAGGTGGTGGTGGATATGGAATTGTTCTCTCCACGGCTTTCTTCTCCTCTTGCCTTCATTTTTCAGCCTTTTCAGGCTGTAACATACTCGGTGTACCGTCATGGACGTCGTGGGTGGATTCTACGGCAACTTCTCCTTTTGCCTTGTCATCAATGTCTGCTATATCGTCGACCACTTCTTTGCCCTTAGATGAAGTTTCCATCTCCTTACCACTTCAAGTAGTAATAGCCATGCATGATCCCTCATTCCTTGGATTTTGCACAGTGTCGGTAGGTAAAGTGCCAACCTTTCATTGATTGAGTGTTGCTGAAAGTTGGCTCAATTGCTGCTTTATTTGCTTGATTGAAGTGGAATGTGAATCAACTAATTGCTTCATAGAGGACAAATCATTTATTACCTCCATTACTCCCGCGCTAGTTGCTTCCACTCCTTTCAGTAGTTTAGCCATCATGTCTTCCATACTTCCAGAACTAGATGTGGTGGCGTCACGTCTTCCAGGGGGAACATACAAACCACTACTATCATTCTTGTTCTTCCAACTACCTTGGTCCATGTTTCCATATTTACCATGATAGTTCCGACCTTGGTTTCCTTGGGCATTGCCTCGGAAACCCCCCTGATTGTTCAAGTAGTTGGCTTCTTCTTCCGAATCAGATTCGTTTCTTCCTTTTGACGCAACAGCTTTGACTTTTTTGGTCTTCCCTGATAATAGATGCTTTGTAAGAAGATCCACTTGTGTTTTCATGTGCGCCATATCTTGATCACGTTCTTCTTCTCGTCTTCTTTGGTCTGCAGTCATGCCAATAGAAAAATTGGGCTTGCTACCACAGAATCCCTGGTATGCCAAGCTCTACTTTGCTTCGTCATACAATCTAGCATATTGCTTGCCTGACCAAAGGTGATATCCATAAAAGATCCTCCGGCCGCATTATCCACCACTGGTTTAGTTATTGAATTCAAGGCTCTATATAGTATCTCCATTAGGTGAACATTAGTCATGTGATGGTTTGGGCACCTCATTAGCTTCGTCTTGAACCTCTCCCATGTTTCATGAAGGGCTTCAGTTGGAAGCTGACGAAAGTTGCTGATTTCATCTCTCATTTGTGCTCTTTTGGATGGCGGAAAGAATCTTTCTAGGAAAGCGTCTCTCAATTGCCTCCAATTTGTAATAAAATCAGGAGTCAGCCCATTCAACCATAGAGTTGCCTCTCCAGATAGAGACAATGGAAATAAGCGTAACCGAATTGCATTCTGACCAACTCCAGGATTGTCAAACGACTTGCACGTAGAAATAAAGTTGATGAGATGCATATTCGGATCATCGCCTGCTAGTCCACCAAATAATCCCTTGAGTTGCAATAACTGAATCATGGTGCTCGTGATGTTGAACTTGGCTCCGGGTGCCAATGGTGGAGGAATAATGGCTCCTGTGGCTCCGGCTCCATCAAGATCATCATCATCATCGTCGAAAGCTGGCTGCATAGCTTGGCGTTCAGGCCTAAACCTAGCTTGACGATCTCTTCTGTTGGCAGGTGTTGCGATCTCAGCGGCATGTCTAGGGTTTAGTAGCTCGTCATCACCTAGATCTTCATCGTCAGGATTTGTTGCTCGCCCAGGGTTATCAATATTCTGTTGATGCACTTGAGCGGCGGCTAGTGCAGCTAGTCTCGCCTATTCCTGTTGAGCAGCCATCCTTTCAATTGCGTGTTGTGCCTCCATTCTGTGAATACGTTATGGTTTAGGATTGATAGGTAATAACGGTTGACCAGAACTTCGGGTATGGGGCATGCACTGAATAAAAACCTGCAGTAAACAAAAACAAAAACTAAAAGTAAAAGTACGAGAATCTTTGACCAAAGGGTCTAGTAATTATTACGAACTTAATTGACACTTTTATTGCCCGGCAACGGCGCCAATTTTTGATAACGCTCAATCTACAGCTCTCGTAGGAGTGTAAAGCGGTCGTTTGTCAAATATAGAACCCAACCTGGGTTGGGTATCGATCCCACAGGGAATAGCTTGGTCAACAAGTAAGCAATGATTACTAGACTTTTAGTGCAAGTCTCATAAGAAGGGGGGTTTGTAATGTGTAACCAAATTATTAAAGCAAAAACTAAAAATAGCAAAGTAAAAAGAAAGAATGTTTAGTAGGTTGTGAAACAATGAGAATTGAGGAGTTGGGGTTATGTCCACCTTCTGAGTTATACGTCTCTATTGACTATGAGTGTGTTGAATTCAGACATGCATGTGCTTATAGAGAATTGTATTCGATGGTAAATCCAGGCGTCTTTCGACCTATTCGAGGATTATTTCACTTTAACTCTTTCGAGCTTAAAGCGTGTCTAACGGTACGAATTCTCCAAGAGGTTAATCCAGTTACGACACTAACTTTTTAATAGGGGATGGGACCCTACTACCTTGACATTATCTCTTTTCCAGACAGATAACCTTTCTTTCGAACAAGTTAAATGTTATACTGGCATATTCTTGCGTTTGCAACCACAAAGAATTTAGATTAAGATGAAGAGAATAATGATATAAGCAGCATACGTGTCACGAACTCACAAACTCACAGCAATAGATAGTATCTCATTCGGCTTCCATAACCCCAACAGAGAAGTTTAGTTACCCATGAGTGCGAAGGAAATCACAATTGACATTGTTGTTATACCACAATAAAGATTTCACGTTTGTAATGGTGTGGTAGGCGTTAGGCGTGAATCCCTTAGCAAAGTAACGTTTCTCTTGTTGTGGAATTTAAGAATAGATGAATAGAAGAAGAAAAATAGAATTAATGGAAGAATTATTGTTTAGAACTAGAATGTCTTAGAAGTAGAATAGAATAGAATTGAATGTCAGAAGATGTCTCCAAATCTCTAGAAAGATAGGGTATTTATAATACCCATATCCTATTCCTACTAAGCTAATGAAATGCTTAACCAAATCTTACTAAGCTAATGAAATACTTAACCCAATTGTACTAGGTTAATGTATCATTATCCTAATCCTAATAAGCTAATGAAATACTTAACCCAATTGTACTAGGTTAATGTATCATTATCCTAATCCTAATAAATTACTGCTAGTCCCCAAAGTCTTCAGAAATATTGTTTTAGCCCGGGACAGAATTTCCATGCGCCATCTTTAGTCCTTGGCGTCCAAGAGTGGCTTTTCTCCTTTTGTGAAGCTTTCTTTGGCGTCAAGTTATCCATGAAATGCTGAATTCTTCATCATTTATACCTGAAACTTTTCTAATCATGTTCGTTAGCTCACTTACAGGAAAAAGGACTAAAAGTGCATGAAATATATAATTTGTTCTCAAAACTAGGCTAAAATATGGGCAAAATATAGTGCTATAGGCGTGTAAATTCACCTATCATCAGTGGACGAACGGGCAAAACGACTCGAACGGGGCATTTTTAGGCCTAATCGAAGTGCTATAGCCCATGATTTCGGGGGTGGGCCGGGGTTCGAGCGTGCTGTGGGCCGATAATCGACCAAGGCATGCCAGGGAGGTTGTGGATCATCCCAGTATGGTCTGTTTAATTTTGTTTTTCCATTTGGGAGGACAAACGGGCGAAACGGCGCAAATGGGGCATTTTTGGGCTAAATCAGCGTGCTACAACCCACAGTTTTGGGGGTGGGCCCGGGGTCCAGGCGTGCTGTTGGCCAAAAATTGACCGGGCCATACCAGGGAGGTTGGGGATCGTCCCAGTGTTGTTCGTTTAAATTTTCTTGGCCATTTGGGGGGAAAACGGGCAAAACAGCGCAAACGTGGCTTTTTTGTGCTAAATCGATGTGCTATAGCCAATGGTTTTGGGGGTGGTCCGGAAGTCCGGGTGTGCTGTGGGTCCAAAATCAATCGAGGCTTGCAAAGGAAGTTGGGGATCATCCCAGTGTGGTCCGTTTAATTTTTTGTGGCCATTTGGGTGGACAAACGTGCGAAACGGCTCGAATGAGGCTTTTTTTTAGCCCACGGTTTTGGGGTTGGGCCGGGGTCCGAGAATGTTGTGGGCTAAAAATCAACCGAGGCATGCCAGGGAGGTTGGGGATCGTACCAGTGTGGTACGTTTAATTTTTCATTGCCATTTGGGTGGACAAACGGAAAAAACGGCACGAATGAGGCATTTTTGGGCCAAATCAGTGAGCTATAGCCCACCGTTTTGGGGGTGGCCTTGGGGTTCGGGTATGTTGTGGGTCAAAAATCGACCGGGGTATGCCAGGGAGGTTGGGGATCCTTCCAGTGTTATTTGTTTAATTTTTTGTGTCCATTTGGGCGGACAAACAGGAAAAACAGCACGAATGTGGCATTTTTGTGCCAAATCGATATGCTATAGTCCACGATTTTAGGGGTAGGCTGGAGGTCCGAGCATGCTGTTGGACTAAAATCAACTGGGGCATACCAAGTATGTTGATCATCATCCCAGTGTGGTGCGTTTAATATTTCGTGGCCATTTGGTTGAAAAAGGGCAAAACGGTGCGAACGGGGCATTTTTGTGCCGAATCGGTGTGCTATAGCCCAAGATTTTACGGTTGGGCCTGAGGTACGGGCGTTTTGTGAGACAAAAATCAACTGGGGTGTGCCAAGTAGGTTGGGGAACATCCCAGTGTGCTCCATTTAATTTTTCGTGGCCATTTGGGTAGACAAACTGGTGAAATGGCGTGAACAGGGCATTTTTGGGCCAAATTGGTGTTCTATAGCCCATGGATCTAGGGGTAGGCCCAGGGTTCGGGTGTGCTATGGGATGACAATAGACCAGTGCCTGCCAAGAGGTTGGGGATCATCCCAGTGTGGTCTGTTTAATTTTTTATCGCCAGTTGGGTGGACAAATGGGCGAAATGGTGTGAACGGGGAATTTTCGGGCCAAATCGGTGTGCTATATCCCATGATTTTATGGTAGGCCTGGGGTCCGAGCGTTTTGTCAGCCAAAAATTGATCAGGGAATACCAGGGAGGTTGGTTATTGTTCCAGTGTGGTTCGTTTAATTTTTCGTGGCCATTTGGGTGGACAAACGGGCAAAACAGCGCGAACGGGGCATTTTTGGGCCAAATAAGTGTGCTATAGCTGACTATTTCGGGGGTGGGCACGGTTTCTGGGTATGTTGTGGGCCAAAAATTTACCTGGGCATGCCATGGAGGTTGGGGATAGTCCCAGTGTGGTTAGTTTAATTTTTTGTGGGTGGGCACGGGGTCCGAGCGTGCTGTTGGCCAAAAATCAACCGGGGTGTGCAAGGGAGGTTGGGGATCGTCCCAGTGTGGTCCGTTTAATTTTTTGTGGCTATTTGGGTGGACAAACGGGGGAAACAACACAAATGGGGCATTTTCGAGACAAATTGGGTGTGCTATAACCCACAGTTTTAGGGGTGGGCTCGGGGTCTAAGCGTGCTATGGGCTAAAAATCAATCGGGTCATGCCAGGGAGGTTGGGGATCATCCCAGTGTGATTTTTTTAATTTTTTGTGGCCATTTGGGTGGACAAATGGGCGAAACGGCGTGAATGAGGCATTTTCAGGATAAATTAGTATGCTATAGCCCACGGTTTTGGGGGAGGGCCCGAGGTCCGGGCGTGCTATGGGACGAAAATCGACTGAGGCATACCAGGGAGGCCGGGGATTATCTCAGTGTGGTTTGTTTAATTTTTCATTGCCATTTGGGTGGAGAAATGGGCAAAACGACGCGAATGGGGCATTTTCGATACAAATCGATATGCTATAGCCCACGGTTTCGGAGATGGGCAGGGGTCCGATCGTGCTGTGGTCCAAAAATTGATCGGGGCATGCCAGGGAGGTTAGGGATTATTCCAGTGTGGTCCATTTAATTTTTTTTGGCCATTTGGGTGGACAAACGGGAGAAATGGCACGAACGGGGCATTTTCGGGATAAATTGGTGTGCTATAGCCCACAGTTTTGAGGGTGGGCCCTAGGTTTGGGCATGTTGTGGGCCTAAAATCAATCGAGATATGCCAGGGATGTTGGGGATCATCCCAGTGTGGTATATTTAATTTTTTGTGGCTATTTGGGTCGATAAATGGGCGAAACGGTGCGATCGGGGCATTTTCGGGAGAAATCGATGTGCTAGAGTCCACGGTTTTATGGGTGGGCTTGGGGTACGAGCATACTGTAGGCCAAAAATCAACCGGGCCATGCAAGAGTGGTTGGGGATCATCCCAGAGTGGTCTGTTTAATTTTTCGTGGCTATTTGAGTGGATAAACGGGTAAAACGTCTCAAATGGGGCATTTTTGAGCTAAATCAGTGTGCTATAGCCCACATTTTTATGGGTGGGCCCGGGGTCTGAGTGTCCTGTAGGCTAAAAATCAACCGGGGCATGCCAGGGAGTTTAGGGATCATCCCAGTGTGGTCCGTTTAATTTTTCGTGGCCATTCGGATGGATAAATGGGCTAAACGGCGCGAACGGGGCATTTTTGGGACAAATCGGTGTGCTATAGCCCATGGTTTTGGGGGTGGGCCCGAGGTCTGAGCGTTTTTTGGGCCAAAAATCAATCGGGGCATGCCAGGGAGGTTAGGGATCATCCCAGTATGGTTCGTTTAATTTTTCATGGCCATTTGGTGGACAAATAGGCGAAAAGGCACGAATGAGGCATTTTCGGGCCTAATCGATGTGCTATATCCCACGGTTTCAGAGGTGGACCAGGCGTCCGAGCGTGCTGCGGGCCTAAAATCTATCGGGGCATGCCAGGGAAGTTGGGGATCATCCTAGTATGGTCCATTTATTTTTTAGTGGCCATTTGGGTAGACAAACGGGCGAAATGATGCGAATGGGGAGTTTTTGGGACAAATCAGTGTGCTATAGCCCACGGTTTTGGGGGTGGGATCGAGGTCCGAACGTACTGTGGGCCTAAAATTGACTGGGACGTGCCAAGGATATTATGGATCATCCCAGTGTGGTTCGTTTAATTTTTCGTGGACATTTGGGTGGATAGATCGGCAAAATGGCGCAAATGGGGTATTTTCGAGCCAAATCGATGTGCTATAGCCTAAGGTTTCAGAGGTAGGCCTGGGGTCCGGGCGTGCTGTTGGCTAAAAATCGACCGGGGCATGGAAGAGAGGTTGGGGATCATCCTAATGTGGTCTGTTTAATTTTTTGTGTCCAGTTGGGTGGAAAAACGAGCAAAATGGTGCGAACGGGGTCTTTTAGGGCCAAATTTGTGTTCTATAGCCCACGGTTTCGAAGGTGGGCTCGGGGTTCGGGCGTGCTATGGATTGAAAATTGATCGCGGCATTCCAGGGAGTTTGGAGATCATCCCAGTGTGGTTTTTTAAATATTTTTTGGCCATTTAGGTGGACAAACTGGTGAAATGGTACGAATGGGGCATTTTCAAATCAAATCGGTGTGCTATAGCCCACGGTCATGGGGGAGGGCCCAGGATTCAGTCGTGCTGTGGGATGAAAATCAATCGGGGCGTGCCAAGGAGGTTGAGGATCTTCCTAGTATGATCCTTTTAATTTTTCTTTACCATTTGGGTGGACAAATGGGCAAAACAGTTCGAACGGGGCATTTTGAGGCCAAATCGGTGAGCTATAACCCATGGTTTTAGGGGTGGGCAAGGTTTCGGGAGTACTATGGGAGAAAAATTGACCGAGGCATGCTAAGGAAATTAGGGATCATGCCAGTGTGGTTCGTTTAATTTTTTGTGGCTATTTGGGTGGACAAATGGGCAAAACGGCGCTAATAGGGCATTTTTGGGCCAAATCGGTGTGCTATGGACCACGATTTTGGGGGTGGGCCTGGGGTACGGGCGTGTTGTGGCCTGAAAATCGATCAGAACATGATAGGGAGGTTGGGGATCATCCCAGTATTTTCTATTTATTTTTTTGTGGCTATTTAGTTGGTCAACCAGGCGAAAGGGGGCGAAAAGGGCATTTTTGAGCCAAATCGGTGTGTTATTACCCACGATTTGTGGGATGGGCCCGGTGTTTGAGCGTTTTATAGGAAAAATATTGATTGAGGCATACCAGGGAGGTTGGGGCTCATCCCAGTATGGTCCGTTTAATTTTTTGTTGACATTTGGGTGGACAAATAGGCGAAATGGCTCAAACGGGGCATTTTTAGGTTAAATCAGTATGCTATAGCCCACAGTTTTGGGGGTGGCCCCGGGGTCCCAGTGTGCTGTGGGCTGAATATCGACCGTGGCATGCTAGGTAGGTTGGTGATCGTCCCAGTATGGTCCGTTTAATTTTTTGTGGCCATTTGGGTGGACAAACGAGCGAAACAACTCGTACGACGCAATTTTGGGATAAATCGGTGTGCTTAGCCCACGATTTCGGGAGTGGGATGGGGTCCCAGCGTGCTGTGGGTCAAAATTTAATGGAGGCGTTCCAGGGAGGTTGAGAATCATCTAAGTATAGTCCGTTTACATTTTAGTGCAATTTGGGTGGATTAACGGGCGACATGGCGCGAACGGGGCATTTTCTGGCCAAATCGGTGTGCTATAGCCCACGATTTCTGGGGTGGGCCGGGGGCCAGGCATGCTGTGGGCCAAAAATTGACCAGGGCATTCCAGGGAGGTTGGTCATCATCCCAGTATAATCCGTTTAATTTTTCGTGGCCATTTGCGCAGACAAATGGGAGAAACAACGCAAACGAGTCATTTTCGATCCAAATTGGTGTCCTATAGCCTATGGTTTTGGGGGTGGGCCCGAGGTCCGGGTATGCTGTGGGTCAAAAATAGATCGAGGCATGCAAGGGAGGTTGAGGATCATCTCAGTATGGTTCATTTAATATTTATTGGCCATTTGGGTGTACAAACAGGCGAAACGGATCGAACGGGGCATTTTCGAGGCACATCAGTATGCTATAGCCCACGATTTCAGGGGTGGGCCGAGGTCCGAGTGTGATGTGGGACAAAAATAGACCAAGGCATTCCAGGGAGGTTGGGGATCATCCCAATATTATTTGTTTAATTTTTCATTGCCATTTGGGTGGAAAATTGGGCGAAACGATACGAATGGGGCATTTTTGGGACAAATCAGTGTGCTATAGCCCACAGTTTTGGGGGTGGGCTCGGGGTTCGGGCGTGCTGTGGGCCGAAAATTGATTGGGTCATTCTAGGGATGTAGGAGATCCTCCCAGTTTTGTTCGTTTAATTTTGTGAAGCGGGTAAAATAATGCGAACGTGGCATTTTTGTGCCAAATCGATTCTGCTATATCCCACAATTTTTAGGGTAGGCCCAGGGTCCGAGCTTGTTGTGTGTAAAAAATCGACCAGGGCATGCCAGGAGCTTGGGGATCATCCTAGTGTGGTATGTTTAATTTTTTATGGCTATTTGGACGGACAAACAAGCGAAACGGCACAAACGGGGCATTTTTAGGCCAAATCTGTGCGCTATAACCCATGATTTTGGGGTAGGCCCGGGGTTCGGGCGTGCTGTGGGTCGAAAATTGACCAGTACTTGCCAGGGAGCTTGGGGAACGTCCCAGTGTGGTCTTTTTAATCTTTCGTGGCCATTTAGGTGGACAAACGGGTGAAACAGCGTGTACGGGGCATTTTTGGGTCAAATCAGTGAGCTATAGCTAACGATTTCGAGGGTGGGCCGGGGGTCTGGGCATGTTGTAGGCCAAAAATCAACCGGGGCATGCCAGGGAGGTTGGGAATAGTACAGTCTAGTTAGTTTAATTTTTCATTACCATTTGGGTGGACAAATGGGCGAAACGGCGCGAACGGGGCATTTTGGAGCCAAATCAATGTGCTATAGCCCACAGTTTTGGGGGTGGATCAGGGGTCCGAGCGTGCTGTGGTCCAAAAATTAACCGGGGAATGTCAGGGAGATTGGGGATCATTCCAGTGTTGTCCATTTAATTTTTTTTTGCCATTTGGGTGGACAAACGGGCAAATTGGCGCGAACGGGGTATTTTTGGGCCACATCGGTGTGCTATAGCCCACGGTTTCATGGTGGGCTTGGGGTACGAGCGTGTTGTAGGACAAAAATCAATCAGGGCATGCAAGAGAGGTTGAGGATCGTCCGAGTATGGTCTGTTTAATTTTTCGTGGCCATTTGAGTGTGCAAACGGGCAAAACGGCTCAAACGGGGCATTTTTAGGACAAATCGGTGTGCTATAGCCTACAGTTTTAGGGGTGGGCCCGGGGTCTGAGAGTGCTGTGGGTCAAAAATTAGTCGGGGCATGCCAGGGAGGATGAGGATTATCCCAGTGTGGTCCGTTTAATTTTTCGTGGCTATTCGGGTGGATAAATGGGCAAAACGGCACGAACGTAGCATTTTTGGAACAAATCGGTGTGCTATAGCCCACGATTTTGGGAGTGGGCCCGAGGTCCAAGTGTGATTTTTGATGAAAATCGACTGGGGCATGCCAGGGAGGTTGGGGATCATCCCATTATGGTCCGTTTAATTTTTCCTGGCCATTTGGGTGGACAAATGGATGAAACGGCGCAAACGGGACATTTTCGGGCCAAATCAATGTGCTATAGCCCACGGTTTCGGGGGTGGGCCAGGTGTCCGAGCATTCTGTGGACCTAAAATCAATTGGGGCATGCCAGGGAAGTTGGGGATCATCCCAGTGTGGTCCATTTATTTTTTGTGGCCATTTGGGTGGACAAACGGGAAAATAGCTCGAATAGGGCATTTTCAGGACAAATTGGTGTGCTATAGCCCACGATTTTTAGGGTAGGCTCTAGGTTCGGGCGTGTCGTAGGCCTAAAATCAACTGGGATGTGCCAGGGATATTGGGGATCATCCCAGTGTGGTCTGTTTAATTTTTCGTGGAAATTTGGGTGGACAAATGGGTAAACCAGTGTGAATGGGGCATTTTCAAGCCAAATCGATGTGCTATAGGCCAAGGTTTTGGGGGTGGGCCCGGGGTTCGAGCGTGTTGTTGGCTGAAAATTGACCGAGGCGTTCAAGGGAGGTTGAGGATCATTCCAATGTGATCCGTTTAATTTTTTGTAGCCATTTGGGTGGACAAACGGGCCAAACGAGGTATTTTAGGGCCAAATTAGTGTGCTATACCCCATAGTTTCTGGGGTGGGCCCGGAGTCCGGGCGTGCTATGGACTGAAAATCGATCATGGCGTGCCAGGGAGGTTGGGAATCATCCCAGTGTGTTTTTTTTTTATAGTTTTTGGCCATTTAGATGGACAAACGGGTGAAACGGTGCTAACGGGGAATTTTTGAGTCAAATCGGTGTGCTATAGCCCACGGTTATGGGGAGGGCCCAGGATTCAGGCGTGCAATGAGCCAGAAATCAACCGAGGCATGCCAGGGAGGTTGGGAATCGGCCCAGTGTAATCTGTTTAATTTTTTGTGACCAATTAGATGGACAGACGGGCGAAACGATGTGAACGGGGCATTTTTGGGCCAAATCTGTGAGCTATAGCCCATGGTTTTGAGGGTGGGCCCAGGGTTTGAGCTTGTTGTGGGCTAAAAATTGACCGAGGCATGCCAGGGAAATTAGGGAATGTCCCTGTATGGTCCGTTTAATTTTTCGTGGCCATTTGGATGTACAAATGGGCAAAACGGTGCTAATGGGGCATTTTTGGGCCAAATCGGTGTGCTATAGACCACGGTATTGGAGGTGGACCCGAGGTTCGGGCGTGTTGTGGCTCAAAAATAGATCGGAGCATGCCATAGAGGTTGGGGATCATCCTAGTATTGTCTGTTTAATTTTTCGTGGTTATTTGGTTGGTAAACCAGGCAAAACAACGCGAAAGGGGCATTTTCGAGCTAAATCGGTGTGCTGTTACCCACGATTTTAGGGGTGGCCCCGGGGTCCGGGCGTGCTGTTGGCCAAAAATTGATCGAGGCATACCAAGGAGGTTGGGGTCATCCTAGTGTAGTCCGTTTAATGTTTCGTTGACATTTGGGTGGACAAACGGGCGAAACGACGTGAACGGGGCATTTTTGGGTCAAATAAGTGTGCTATAGCCCACAGTTTTGGGGATGGACCCAGGGTCTGATAGTGTTGTTCGCCAAAAATCAATCGTGGTGTGCTAGGTAGGTTGGGGATCGTCCCTGTGTGGTCCATTTAATTTTCCGTGGCCATTTGGTTGGAAAAACGGGCGAAATAACTCGTACAGGGCAATTTTGGGCCAAATCGGTGTGGTATAGCCCACGATTTTGGGTGTGGGCCGGGGTCCCAGTGTGCTATCGGCCAAAATTTGACAAAGGCATGCAAGAGAGGTTGGGGATCGTCTAAGTATAGTCCGTTTACATTTTTGTGCAGTTTGGGTGGATAAACGGGTGACATGGCGCAAACGGGGCATTTTCTGGCCAAATCGGTGTGCTATTACCAACGGTTTCTATGGTGGGCCGGGGTCCAGGCATTTTGTGGGCCGAAAATCAACCGAGGCGTGGCAGAGAGGTTGGGGATCATCCCAGTGTGGTCCGTTTAATTTTTCGTGGCTATTTGGGTAGATAAACGGGCGAAACACCATGAACGAGGCATTTTTGGTTTAAATCGATGTGTTATAGCTCATGGTTTTGGGGGTGGGCCCGATGTCCGGGCATGCTACAGGCCAAAAATCGATCGGGGCTTGGAAAAGAGGTTGGAGATCATCTCAGTGTGGTCCGTTTAATATTTTGTGGCAATTTTGGTGGACAAATGGTCGAAAAAGCTTGAACGGGGCATTTTCGGGGCAAATCGGTGTGCTATGGCCCACGATTTTGGAGGTGGGCCGAGGTCCGAGTGTGCTGTGGACCAAAAATCGACCGAGGCATGCCAGGGAGGTTGGGGATCATCCTAGTGTGGTTCGTTTAAATTTTCGTTGCCATTTGGGTGGACAAACGGGCGAAACGACGCAAATGGGGCATTTTTAGGCCAAATCTGTGTCCTATAGCCCACGATTTTGGGGTAGGCCCGGGGTCCGGGCGTTCTGTGGGATAAAAATTGATCGGGACTTTCCAGGGAGTTTGGGGAACATCCCAGTGTGGTCCTTTTAATCTTTCATTGCCATTTGGGTGGATAAATAGGTAAAACCGCGCGTACGGGGCATTTTTGGGTTAAATCGATGTGCTATGCCGACAATTTCAGAGGTGGGTCGAGGGTCTGGGCGTGCTGCGGGAAAAAAATCGATCGGGGCATGCCAGGGAGGTTGGAGATAGTCCAGTGTGGTTAGTTTAATTTTTTGTGGCCATTTGGGTCGATAAACGAGCGAAACGGTGCGATCGAGGCATTTTTGAGCTAAATCAGTGTGCTATAGACCACAGTTTCGTGGGTGGGCTCGGGGTCCGAGCGTGCTGTAAGCTGAAAATCGACCGGGGTGTGAAAGGGAGGTTGAGAATCATCCCAGTGTGGTCCATTTAATTTTTTATGGCCATTTGGGTGGACAAACGGGCAAAACGGGGCATTTTCGGGCCAAATCGGTGTGCTATAGCCCACAGTTTTAGGGGTGGGCCCGAGGTCTAATTGTGTTGTGGGCCAAAAATCAACTGGGGCATGTCAGGGAGGTTGGGGATCATCCGTGTGTAGTCTATTTAATTTTTCGTGGCCATTTGGGTGCACAAATAAGCAAAACGGCGCGAATCGGTCATTTTTGGGCCAAATCGATGTGCTATAGCCCACGATTTTGGGGGTAGGCCAGAGGTCCGAGCGTGCTGTGGTCCAAAAATTGACCGGGGCATTCCAGAGAGGTTGGGGATTATCCTAGTGTGGTCCATTTAATTTTTTGTGGCCATTTGGGTGGACAAACGGGCAAAATGGCGCGAACGGGGCATTTTTGGGATAAATCGATGTGCTATAGCCCAAGGTTTTGCGGGTGGGATCGAGGTTCGGGTGTGATGCGGGCCTAAAATTGACCGGGACATGCCAAAGAGGTTGGGGATCATCCCAGTGTGGTCCATTTAATTTTTCGTGGATATTTGGGTGGACAAATAGGCAAAACGTCGCGAATGGGCTATTTTCAAGCCCAATCGATTGCTATAGCCCACGGTTTTAGGGGTGGGCCCAGGGTCCGAGCGTGCTGTTGGCTGAAAATCAACCAATGCGTGCAAGGGAGGTTGGAGATCATCCCAATGTGGTCCGTTTAATTTTTTGTGGCTATTTTGGTGGACAAATGGACAAAACGGCGCAAACGGGGCATTGTTAGGCCAAATTAGTGTTCTATAGCCCACAGTTTTGGGGGTGGGCCCGGGGTTCGGGCATTCTATGGGATGAAAATTGATTGAGGCATGCCAGGGAGGTTGGAGATCATCCCAGTGTGGTTTGTTTAATATTTTGTTGCTATTTAGGTGTACAAATGGGTGAAATGGCACGAACAGGACATTTTCGGGTCAAATCGGTATGCTATAGCCAACGGTTGTGGAGGTGGTCCCAGGGTATGCTAAGGACATTGGGGATCATCCCAGTGTGGTTTGTTTAATTTTTCATGGCCATTTGGGTGGACCAACGAGCCATTTTCGAGCTATATCGGTGAGCTGTAGCCCATGGTTTCGGGGGTAGCCCCAGGGTCCGGGCCGTCCTGTGGGTCAAATATTGATCGAGGCATGCCAAGAAGGTTGGGGATCATCCCAGTGTGTTCCGTTTAATTTTTTGTTGCTATTTAGGGGGACAAATGGGCAAAACGGTGCGAATGGGGCATTTTCGAGCCAAATCGGTGTGCTATAACCCACAGTCTTGGGGGTGGGCCCAGGGTCAGGCCGTGTTGTGGCCCGAAAATTGAGCAGAGCATATCAGGGAGGTTGGGGATCATCCCAATTTTATCTCTTTAAGTTTTCGTGGAAATTTGGGTGATCAACCAGGCGAAACGGCACGTACGAGGCATTTTTGAGCTAAATCGGTGTCCTATGACCCATGATTTTGAGGGTGGGCCCGAGGTCAGGGCGTGCAGTAGGACCAAAATTGATCTAGGCATACCAGGGAGGTTGGGGATCATCCCAGTGTGGTTCGTTTAATTTTTTGTGGATATTTAGGTGGACTAACGGGCGAAGCGTCTCGTACGGGGCATTTTTTGGCCAAATCAGTGTGTTATAGCCCATGGTTTCGGGGGTGGCCCCGGGTTTCGGGTGTGCTGTGGGCTAAAAATCGACCGTGGCATGCCAGGTAGGTTGGGGATCATCCCAGTGTGGTCCGTTTTATTTTTGTGCCATTTGGGTAGACAAACGGGCGACATGGAGTGAACAAGGCATTTTCTGGACAAACCGGTGTGCTATATCCCACAGTTTTTGGGGTGGGCCGGGGTTCGGGCATGCTGTGGGCCAAAAATTGATTGGGGCATGCCAGGGAGGTTGGAATCATCCCATCATGGTCCGTTTAATTTTTCGTGGCCATTTGGGTAGACAAACGGGCAAAACGGCACTAACGAGGCATTTTCGGTCCAAATCGGTGTGCTATAGCCTATGGTTTCAGGGATGGGCCCGAGGTCCTAGCGTGCTGTGGGATGAAAATTGATCGGGGCATGCAAGGGAGGTTGGGTATCGTCTCAGTATGGTCTGTTTAATTTTTCGTGGCTATTTGTGTGGACAAACATGCAAAACGGCTCAAACAGGGCATTTTCGGGCAAAATAAGTGTGCTATAGGCCATGGTTTCGGGGGTGGGCTGAGGTCCGAGCGTGCTGTGGGCCGAAAATAGACCGAGGCATGCTAGAGAAAATTGGGATCATCCCAGTGTGGTCCGTTTAATTTTTTGTTTCCATTTTGGTGGACAAATGGGCGAAACGGCGCGAATGGGGCATTTTTGGGAAAAATTAGTGTGCTATAGCCCACAGTTTTGGGGGTGGACCCAGGTTCTGAGCGTGTTGTGGACTAAAAATTGACCGGGACATGCCAGGGAGGTTGGGGATCATCCCAGTGTTATTCGTCTAATTTTTCGTGGCCATTTAGGCAGAAGAACGGGCAGAACAGCGCGAACGTGGCATTTTTGTGCCAAATCGGTGTGCTATAGCACACGGTTTTATGGGTGGCCCAGAGGTCCGGGCATACTGTGGGCCCAATATCAATCGGGGCATGCAAGGGAGGTTGGGGATAGTCTCAGTATGGTTTGTTTAATTTTTCGTGGCTATTTGTGTGGACAAACGTGCAAAACAGCTCAAACAGGGCATTTTCGGGCAAAATAAGTGTGCTATAGCCCACCGTTTTGGGGGTGGGCTATGGTCCGAGCGTGCTGTGGGCCAAAAATCGACCGGGGGATGCTAGAGAAAGTTAGGATCATCCAAGTGTGGTCCATTTAATTTTTCGTTTCCATTTTGGTGGACAAATGGGTGAAACGGCGCGAATGGGGCATTTTTGGGCCAAATCAGCGTGCTATAGCCTACAGTTTTGGGGGTGGGCCTGGGTTCCAAGCGTGTTATGGACCAAAAATTGACCGGGACATGCCAGAGAGGTTGGGGATCGTCCCAGTGTTGTTCGTCTAATTTTTCGTGGCCATTTAGGTAGAAGAACGGGCAGAACAGCGCGAACGTGGCATTTTTGTGCCAAATCGGTGTGCTATAGCACACGGTTTTAGGGGTGGCCCAGAGGTCCGGGAGTACTGTGGGCCCAATATCAACCGGGGCATGCCAGGGTGGTTGAGGATCATCCCAACGTATTTTGTTTAATATTTTGTGGCCATTTGGGTTAACAAACGAGAGAAACGGCGTGAACGGGGCATTTTTGTGCCAAATCGGTGTCCTATAGCCCATGGTTTTAGGGGTGGGCCTTAGGTACGGGCGTACTGTGGGCCAAAATTCAATCGAGGTATGCTAGGGAGATTGGAAAATGTCCCAGTGTGGTTTGTTTAATTTTTCGTGTCTATTTGGGTGGGCAAATGGGTAAAACAGCGCAAATGGGGCATTTTCGAGCCAAATTGATGTGCTATATAGCCCACGGTTTTGTGGGTGGGCCAGGGGTCCGAGCGTGCCGTGGTCCAAAAATTGACCAAGGCATGTCGGGGAAGTTGGGGATCATCCCAGTGTGGTCCGTTTAATTTTTTATGGCTATTTGGATGGACAAACGGGCGAAATGGCATGAACGGGCCATTTTCGAGATAAATCCGTGTCCTATAGCCCATGGTTTTGGGGGTGGGTCCGAGGTTCGGGCGTTCTGTGGGCCTAAATTCAACTGAGATGTGTCAGAGAGGTTGGGGATCATTCCAGTGTGGTCCATTTAAGTTTTCCTGGACATTTGGGTGGACAAATAGGCAAAACGGTATGAATGGGGCATTTTAGAGCCAAATCAATGTGCTATAGCCTAGGGTTTCAGGGGTGGACCCAGGGTCCGAGCGTGATTTTATCTGAAAATCGACCAGGGCAAGCAAGGGAGGTTGGGGATCATCCCAATGTGGTCCATTTAATTTCTCGTAGCTATTTGGATGGACAAACGGGCAAAACAGCATAAACGGGGCATTTTTGTGCCAAATTAGTGTGCTATAGCCCAGGGTTTTGGGTATGGGCCCGGGGTCCAGGTGTGCTATGGGTTGAAAATCAATAGGGGTATGCCAGGAAGGTTGGGGATCATCCCAGTTTGGTTTGTTTAATATTTTGTGTCCATTTAGGTGGACAAACGGGCGAAACGGCGTGCACGGGGCATTTTCAGGTCAAATCGGTGTGCATAGCCCACGGTTATGGGGTGGGCCTAGGATTCGGGCATGCTGTGGTCCAAAAATTGATTGAGGTATGACAGGGAGATTGGGGATCATCCCAGTGTGGTATGTTTAATTTTTTGTGGCCATTTGGGTCGACAAACGGGCAAAATAGTGCGAATGGGGCATTTTCGGGCCAAATCGGTGAGCTATAGCCCATGGTTTTGGGGGTGGGCCTAGGGTCCGGTCGTGTTGTGGGAGAAAAATTGACCAGGGCATGCCAGGGAGGTTAAGGATGATCCCAGTGTGGTCTGTTTAATTTTTCGTGCCTATTTGGGTGGAGAAATAGACAAAACGGCGCGAATGGGGAATTTTCGAGCCAAATCGATGTGCTATAGCCCACGGTTTTGGTGGTGGGCCTGGGGTCCGAGTGTGATGTTGGCTCAAAATCAACTGGGGCATGCAAGGGAGGTTGGAGATCATTCCAATGTGGTCCGTTTAATTTTTGTGGCCATTTGGGTGGACAAACGGGGAAAACAGCACAAATGGGGCATTTTCGGGCCAAATTAGTATGCTATAGCCCACGGTTTTGGGAGTGGGCCTGGGGTTCAGGCGTTCTATAGGCTGAAAATTGATCGGGGAGTGCCAGGGAGGTTGGGGATCATCTCAGTGTGGTTTTTTTAATATTTTGTGGCCATTTTGGTGGAAAAACAGGCGATATGGCGCGAACGGGGCATTTTCGGGTCAAATCGATGTGCTATAGCCAATGGTTATGGGGGTGGCCCTAGGGTTCGGGCGTGCTGTGGGCCGAAAATTGGCCGGGGCATGCCAGGGAGGTTGGGGATCATCCCAGTATGGTCCATTTAATTTTTCATGGCCATTTGGATGGACAAACGAGCGAAATGGTATGAATGGGGTATTTTCGAGCCAAATCGGTGAGCGATAGCCCACGGTTTCGGGGGTGGGCTCAGGGTTCGAGCGTGCTGTGGGAAAAAAATTAATCAGGGCATACCAGGGAGGTTGGGGATCGTCCCAGTGTGGTCCGTTTAGTTTTTTGAATCTATTTGGGTGGATAAATGGGCAAAACAGCGCGAATGGGGCATTTTCGAGCTAAATCGGTGTGCTAGGACCCACGATTTTGAGGGCGGGCCCGGGGACCGGGCGTGTTGTAGGACAAACATTGATTGAGGCATACCAGGGAGGTTGAGGATTATCCCAGTGTGGTCCGTTTAATTTTTTGTGGATATTTGTATGGACAAACGGGTGAAACGATGCGAACGGGGCATTTTTGGGTCAAATCGGTGTGCTATAGCCCACGGTTTCGGGGGTGGCTCTGGGGTCCGGGCGCGCGGTGCCCCAAAAATCGACCGTGGCACACCAGGTTGGTTGGATCGTCCCAGTGTGGTCCGTTTAATTTTTCGTGGCTATTTGGGTGAACAAACAGGCGAATCGGCTCTTACAGCGCAATTTTTGGCAAAATCAGTGTGCTATAGCCCACGGTTTTAGGGTTTGGCTGGGGTTCGAGCATGCTGTGGGCCAAAAATCGACCGGGGCATGCCAGGGAGGTTTGGGATCATCCTAGTATAGTCCATTTAATTTTTTGTTACCATTTGGGTGGACAAACGGGTGAAACGGTGCGAATGGGGCATTTTTGGGCCAAATCAGTGTGCTATAGCCCACAGTTTTAGAGGTTGGCTCGTGGTCCAAGCGTGCTGTGGCCCAAAAATTGATCGGGGCATGCCAAGGAGCTTGGGGATCATCCCAGTTTTGTTTTTTTAAGTTTTCGCGGCCATTTGGGCGAACAAAAGGGAAAAACAGCGGGAATGTGGAGTTTTTTTGCCAAATCAGTGTGCTATAGCCCATGGTTTCGGGGGTGGGCCGAAGGTCCAGGAGTGCTGTAGGTCCAAAATCAATCGAGGCATGCAAGGGAGGTTGTGAAATGTCCCAGTGTGGTCCGTTTAATTTTTTGTGGCTATTTGGGCGAACAAACGGATGAAACATCTCGAACGGGACATTTTCGGGCCAAATCGATGTGCTATAGCCCACGGTTTCGGGGGTGGGTCGGGGTCCGAGCATGCTGTGGAATGAAAATCGACCGGTACATGACAGGGAGGTTGGAGATTATTCCAGTGTGGTCCATTTAATTTTTCATTGCCATTTGGGTTGACAAATGGGCGAAACGGTGCGAACGGGGCATTTTCGGGCCAAATCGATGTGCTATAGCCCACGGTTTTGGGGGTGGGCCAGGGGGTCCGAGCGTGCTGTGGTCCAAAAATTGATCGGGCCATGCCAGTGAGGTTAGGGATCATTACAGTGTGGTTTATTTAATTTTTCGTGGCCATTTGGGTCAACAAATGGGCGAAACGGCATGATCGGGGCATTTTCGGTCAAAATCAAGGTGATATAGCCCACGGTTTCGTGGTTGGGCTCGGGGTCTGATTGTGCTGTAGGCCAAAAATCAATCAAGGCATGCAAGAGAGGTTGGGAAATGTCCCAGTTTTTCCTTTTAATTTTTCGTGGCCATTTGGGTGGACAAACGGGCAAAATGGCACAAACGGGGCATTTTCGGGCCAAATCGATGTGCTATAGATGACAATTTTGGGGGTGGGCCCGGGATTTGAGCGTGCAGTGGACGAAAAATTGACAGGGGCATGCCAGGGAGGTTGGGGATCATTCCAGTATGGTCCGTTTAATTTTTCGGGGCCATTCAGGGGGACAAATAGGCGAAACGGTGCGAACGGGGCATTTTTTTGGATAAATCGGTGTGCTATAGCCCACGGTTTTGGGTGTGGGCCCAAGGTCTGGGCGTGCTGTGGGCCAAAAATCTACCAAGGCATGCTAGGGAGGTTGGGGATCGTCCCAGTGTGGTTCATTTACTTTTTTGTGGCCATTTGGGTGGACAAATGGGCAAAACGGCACGAACGGGGCATTTTCGGACCAAATCGATGTGCTACAGCCAACGAATTCGGGGGTGGGCCAGGGATCCAAGCGTGCTATGGGCCTAAAATCGACCGGGGTATGCCAGGGAAGTTGAGGATCATCCCAGTGTGGTCCATTTAATTTTGTGTGGCCATTTGGGTGGACAACCAAGATAAATAGCACGAATGGGGCATTTTTGGGACAAATCGGTGTACTATAGCCCACGGTTTTTGGGGTGGGCTCGAGGTTTGGGCGTGCTGCTAGGCTAAAATCGATCGTGATATGCCAGGGAGGTTGGGGATCGTCCCTGTATGGTCCGTTTAGTTTTTCGTGGACATTTAGGAGGACAAATGGCCAAAATGGTGCGAATAAGGCATTTTCGAGCCAAATCGATATGCTATAGCCCAAGGTTTTGGGGGTGGGCCCGGGGTCCGGGCGTGCTCTTGGCTGAAAATTGACCTGGGCGTGCAAGAGAGGTTGGGAATCATCCCAATGTGGTCCGTTTAATTTTTTCGTGGTATTTCGGTGGACAAACAGGCAAAACAGCACGAACGGGGCATTTTTGGGCCAAATTAATGTGCTATAGCCCTTGGTTTTGGGGGTGGGCCCGGGGTCCGGGCGTGCTATGGGCTGAAAATTGATTAGGGCGTGCCAGGGAGGTTGGGGATCATTCCATTTTGGTTTATTTGGCCATTTAACTGGACAAACGGGTGAAACGGCATGTACAGGGAATTTTTGGGTTAAATCGGTGTGCTATAGGCCACGGTTATAGGGGTGGGCCCAGAGTTTAGGCGTGTTGTGGACCAAAAATCGACCGAGGCATGCCAGGGAGGTTGGGGATCATTCCAGTGTGATACATTTAATTTTTTGTGGCCATTTAGGTGGACAAACAAGCAAAACGGTGCGAACAGGGCATTTTCGGGCAAAATCGATGAGCTATAGCCCACCGTTTTGTGAGTGGGCTCGGGATACGAGCATGCTGTAGGCCGAAAATCAACCGGGGTGTGCAAGGGAGGTTGGGGATCATCCCATTGTGGTCTAATTAATTTTTCTTGGCCATTTTGGTGGACAAACGGGTAAAACAGTGCAAATGGGGAATTTTCGGGCCAAATCGGTGTGCTATAGCCCACAGTTTTGGGGGTGGGCTCGGGGTCTGTTCGTGCTGTGGGCTGAAAATCAACTAGGGCTTGCCATGTATATTGGGTATCATTCCAGTGTGGTCCGTGTAATTTTTTGTGGCCTTTCGGGTGGATAAATGGGCGAAATGGCGCAAATGGCCCCCACGATTTTGGGGGTGGCCCCGAGGCACGGGCGTGTTGTGGATCAAAAATCGACCGGGGCGTGACAGGGAGGTTGGGGATCATCCCAGTATGGTCCGTTTAATTTTTCATGGCCATTTGGGTGGACAAATGGGCGAAACGGCATGAACGAGGCATTTACGGAGCAAATCGATGTTCTATAGGCCACAATTTCGGGGGGGTGCAAGGGTTCCAAGCATGATGTGGGCCTAAAATTGATCGGGGCATGCCAGCGAAGTTAGGGATCATCCCAGTGTGGTCCATTTAATTTTTTGTGGCCATTTGGGTGAAAAAATGGGAGAAATGGTGCGAATGGAGCATTTTGAGACAAATCAGTGAGCTATAGGCCACGGTTTTAGAGGTGGGCTCGAGGTTCGGGTGTGCTGTGGGCCTAAAATCGGCCGAGACATGCCAGGGAGGTTGGGGATCACCCAAGTATGGTTCGTTTATTTTTTTGTGGAAATTTGGGTGGTCAAATAGGCAAAACGGCGCAAATGGGGCATTTTCGAGCCAAATCGATATGCTATAGCCCAAGGTTTTGGGGGTGGACCTGGGGTCTAGGCGTGCTATTGGCTGAAAATCGACCGGGGTGTTCAAGGGAGGTTGGGGATCATCCCAATGTGTTTCGTCTAATTTTTTTGGCCATTTGGGTGGAGAAATAGGCAAAACGGCGGGAACGGGGCATTTTCGGCCCAATTTAGTGTGCTATAGCCCACGGTTTCAGGGGTGGGACCGTGGTTCGGGCGTGCTATAGGCTGTAAATTAATCTGGGCATTCCAGGGAGGTAGGGTATCATCCCAGTGTAGTTTATTTAATATTTTTTGTCCATTTAAGTGGACAAATAGGTGAAACGGCATGAACGGGACATTTTTGGGTCAAATCGATGTGCTATAGCCCACGGTTATGGGGGTGGGCCCAGGGTTCAGGCCTGTTGTGGGCCGAAAATTGACCGGGGCATGCCAGGAAGGTTGGGGATTATCCTAGTATGATCCATTTAATTTTTCGTGGCCATTTGGGTTGACAAACGGGAGAAACGGTGCGAACGGGGCATTTTTGGGCCAACTCGATGAGCTATAGCCCATGGTTTCAGAGGTGGGCCCAGGGTTCGGGCGTGCTGTGGGCCAAAAATTGACCGAGGCATGCCAGCAAAATTGGGGATCATCCTAGTGTGGTCCGTTTAATTTTTTGTGGCTATTTGGGTGGACGATTGGGAAAAACAGCACGAATGGGGCATTTTCGGGCCAAATCGGTGTGCTATAGCCCACGGTTTTAGGGGTGGGCCCGGGGTCCGAGCATTTTGTGGCCCAAAAATCGACCGGAGCGTGCCAGGGAGGTTGGAGATCATCCCAGTGTTAGCTGTTTAATTTTTTGTGGCTATTTGGGTGGTCAACCAGGCGAAACAACGCGAAAAGGGCATTTTATAGCCAAATCGGTGTGCTATTACCCACGATTTTGGGGGTGGGCCCAGGGTTCGATCGTGCTATAGGCTAAAAATTGATCGAGCTGTACCAGGGTGGTTGGGGATCATCCCAGTGTGGTCCGTTTAATTTTTCATTAACATTTGGGTGGACAATTGGGCGAAATGGTGAACGGGGCATTTTCGGGTTAAATCAGTGTGCTATAGCCCACGATTTCGAGGATGGCCCCGGGCTTCGGGCGTTCTGTGGGCCAAAAATCGATCGTGGCATGCTAGGTAGGTTGGGCATCATCCCAGTATGGTCCGTTTTATTTTTTATGGCCATTTGGGTGGACAAACGGGCGAAACGGTGCGAACGGGGCATTTTTGGGCCAAATCGATGAACTATAGCCCACAGTTTTGTGAGTAGGCTCGAGGTACGAGCATGTTGTATGCCAAAAATCAACCGGGGCATGGAAGGGAGGTTGAGAATCGTCCCAGTGTGGTCCATTTAATTTTTCTTGGCAATTTGGGTGGACAAACAGGTAAAATGGCGCAAACGGGGAATTTTCGGGCCAAATCGGTGTGCTCTAGCCCACAGTTTTGGGGGTGGGCCTGGGGTCTGTGCGCGCTGTGGGCTGAAAATAAATTGGGGATTTCCATGGAGGTTGGGTATCATCTTAGTGTGGTCCGTGTAACTTTTGGTGGCCATTCGGGCAGACAAATGGGCGAAACGACGCAAAAGGGGCATTTTTGGGATAAATCGGTGTGCTATAGCCGACGATTTTGGGGGTGGCCCTGAAGCATGGGAGTGCTGTGGATCAAAAATCGACTGTGGCATGCCAGGGAGATTGGGAATCATCCCAGTGTGGTCCGTTTAATTTTTCATGGCCATTTTGGTGGACAAATGGGCGAAACGGCACGAACGAGGCATTTTCGGACCAAATCGATGTGCTATAGCCCACGGTTTCGGGGGTGGGCCAGGGGTCCAAGCGTGATGTGGGCCTAAAATTGATCGGGGCATGCCAGGGAAGTTGGGAATCATCGCAGTGTGGACCATTTAATTTTTTGTGGCCATTTGGGTGAAAAAATGGGCGAAATAGCGCGAATGGAGTATTTTTGGGACAAATCAGTGTGCTATAGGCCACAGTTTTGGGGGTGGACTTGAGGTTCGAGCGTGCTGTGGGCCTAAAATTGGCCGAGACGTGCCAGGGAGGTTGGGGATCATCCCAGTATAGTTTGTTTTTTTTTCGTGGACATTTGGGTGGACAAATAGGCAAAACGGCACGAATGGGACATTTTCGAGCCAAATCGATATGCTATAGCCCAAGGTTTTGGGAGTGGGCTCGGGGTCTGAGCGTGCTGTTGGCTGAAAATCGACCGGCGTGTGCAAGGGAGGTTGGGGATCATCCCAATGTGTTTCGTCTAATTTTTTTGGCCATTTGGGTGGACAAATGGGCAAAACAGCGTGAATGGGGCATTTTTGGGCCAATTTAGTGTGCTATAGCCCACGGTTTCAGGGGTGGGCTTGTGGTCCGGGCGTGCTATAGGCTGAAAATCAATCTGGGTGTGCCAGGAAGGTTGGGGATCATCCCAGTGTGGTTTATTTAATATTTTTTGGCCATTTAAGTGGACAAACAGGTGAAACGGCACAAACAGAATATTTTTGGGTCAAATCGATGTGCTATAGCCCACAGTTATGGGAGTGGGCCTAGGGTTCAGGCCTGTTGTGGGCCGAAAATTGACCGAGGCATGCCAGGAAGGTTGGGGATCATCCTAGTGTGATCCGTTTAATTTTTTGTGGCCATTTGTGTTGAAAAATGGGCGAAACGGTGCAAATGGGGCATTTTTGGGCCAACTGGATGAGCTATAGCCCATGGTTTCTGGGGTGGGCCTAGGGCCCGGGCGTGCTGTGGGCCAAAAATCGACCGAGGCATGCCAGGGAAATTGGGGATCATCCCAGTGTGGTTTTTTAAATTTTTTGTGGCCATTTGTGTGGACAAATGGGAAAAAAGGTGCGAATGGGGCATTTTTGGGCCAAATCGGTGTGCTATAGCCCACGGTTTTGGGGGTGGGCCTGGAGTTCGGGCGTTTTGTGGCCTGAAAATCAACCGAAGCATGCCAAGGAGGTTAGGGATTGTCCCAGTGTTGTCTGTTTAATTTTTTGTGGCTATTTGGGTGGTCAACAAGGCGAAACAGTGCGAAAGGGGCATTTTCAAGCCAAATCAGTGTGCTATTACCCACGATTTTGGGGGTGGGCCCGGGGTTCGATCGTGCTGTAGGATAAAAATTGGTCGAGCTGTACCAAGGTGGTTGGGGATCATCCCAGTGTGGTCTGGTTAATTTTTCATTGACATTTGGGTGGACAAACGGGTGAAATGGTGAACGGGGCATTTTTGGGTCAAATTAGTGTGCGCCCACGGTTTCGGGGGTGGCCCTGGGGTTCGGGCGTGCTGTGGGCCAAAAATCGATCGTGGCATGCTAGGTAGGTTGGGGATCATCCCAGTGTGGTCCGTTTAATTTTTCGTGGCCATTTGGGTGGAAAAATGGGCGAAATAGCTCGTACGGGCCATTTTTGGGCCTAATCGGTGTGCTATAGCCTACGGTTTCGGGGGTGGGCCGGGGGTCCCAGCGTGCTGTGGGATGAAATTTGAAAGAGGTATACCAGGGAGGTTGAGGATTGTCCAAGTACAGTCCATTTAATTTTTCATGCCATTTGGGTGGACAAATGGGCAACATGGCGCGAACGGGGCATTTTCTGGCCAAATCAGTGTGCTATATCCTACGGTTTCTGGGTTGGGCCAGGGTCCAGCCATACTGTGGGCCAAAAATTGATCGGGGAATGCCAGGGATGTTGGGATCATCCCAGTATGGTTCGTTTTATTTTTCGTGGCCATTTGGGTAGACAAACGGGCGAAATGGTGCGAACGAGGCATTTTCAGTCAAAATTGGTGTTCTATAGCTCATGGTTTCGGGGGTGGGCCCAGGGTTCGGGCGTGCTGTGGACTGAAAATTGACCGGGCCATGCAAGGAAGGCTGGGGATTATCCCAGTATGGTCCGTTTAATATTTTGTGGCCATTTGGGTGGACAAAAGGGCAAAACGACTCGAATGGGACATTTTCGGGCTAAATCGGTGTACTATAGCCCACGGTTTCAGGGGTGGCCAAGGCCCGAGCATGTTGTATGCCGAAATTTGACCGGGGCATGCCAGGGAGGTTGGGGATCATCCCAGTGTGGCCCGTTTAATTTTTCATTGCCATTTGGGTGGACAAAAGGGTGAAACGGCGTGAATTGGGCATTTTTGGTCCAAATCAGTGTGCTATGGCCCACAGTTTTGGGGGTGGGGCATTCTCCGCTGGTGCTACATTCAGCTACTTCTACAACAACCACAACAACAACAAACCCAATGTATTCCCACATAGTGAGGTCTGGGGAGGGTAAGATGTACGCAGTCCATACCTTTACCTCTAAAGAAGTAGAAAAGTTGTTTCCGATTCATTCAGCTACTTCTATATGGCGAAAAATCCTCTTCAAATATCCTATCAGGATTTGGGTTATTTCTGGTCATTTAGTAAAGTTGGAGCTAGGTCGCAGCTCGTGGCAATGTCAGCAGTTGTAATTGCATTTGTAGCTGGTATGTATGCTACTTAAGCACATTCAGTTGGTCTTGCAGTTACTGACTATGCGATCGGTTAGATCTCTTTCATTATGTACGTGTGGGCAGTGTTGAGGCCAGTATTCTAGATAAGACTGGTAAAAATATAATCTATACGTACAAAATGTATTTTTTGTCATATATACTTTGTGTAATTTTCTATATACATAATAAGATGCTCAACTGACCACTCTTTACTGCGTGTGGGTCATTTATCTTCTTGAAAAAGAAGTCTAGAGAGAGACACAAGTGTCAAGTCTACCTTCTGCACCTCGATTAATTCTATGAGGTAGTTGCTATCTATTTTTACTAATACATAGTGGGGTCAGAGGCGGATCCAGGATCTGGACTCTCCAGGTGCCAAATCAACTTAACAACGGATGCGGAGAGACCTGGCCGGTGAGGCTGAGGACGTGACCTTTACTGGTGACGTTAAAAAATTGAGCAGTAGCATCAACAAATATTAAAAAAGCAGGGAGCGATAATGATTTGGGAATTGAGATTTTAGAGAAATGGAATTTTTTTAATTTGAGGAGAGAAAATGAAATTATACATATTATAAAACAAATTATAACTATTAATATTTGAAAAATAAAAGAAAAAATAAATATAGTTATTAATTAATATTTTTTTTAAGAAAATGATAATTTCAAAACTTCAATCTCAATAATTCATATACTCAAAATATGTGGAATTGATAGATATTACAAGTGTATCTCTTTGGAATCATGGTGTGATCTCTTGTGTAAATATCGATAAAAACTCATGGATCTTCACATCTTTACAGTTAACTTTGAATTTCTTCGAGTCGTAAAGTCCTTATCCTTCCACGTCTATCATGAAATTTTCATATCCACTAGTATTTCTCATCTCCTTAGCCACGTCATCTTTTATTATCTCCACGGGCGAACTATTAAAAGTCACGTGCGATTTTCTGTTGATGATAAAGATCTTACGTGTTTGTTCAGAGAATATTTTCTTTGTAAGAAACTTTAACGACCACATTCTTCCACTCGACTTTACGAGGAATGTGATTCTCAATGACGAAATTGATAGTCTAAGTTTTAAGGAGAAAGGGATGTATAATAAGTATGAATGGATGGTGAAATATCAATGTTAAAAGTTATAATTGCTTCAACTGAAAATTGGGGTTGTTTTGCTTTAATTGAAATTGTCATAAGCCAAAACATGAAACATTATTAATTGATACTCTATAAGTCTTAACATATTATAAAAAGAAAAAGAAAAAAGGGGACTGATTAATTAGTCATTTGTGGCTTCACTTCAAGGCTAAAATTAAGGGGGGAAAAGAGTCGAACCTTCGACCTGAGAAAAGCAAATGCGATGCTCCACCACTCATACCAGAGGGCATTTCAGTATTGTGGGTGGCATGTTTATTATTTTACTATATCTGTCTCTCTCTCTCTATATATGTATATATAGAGAGCTTCCGTCGAAGTTTGCGGGTGACGTGGCACCCTCGCCGCTCTTAATAGATCCGCCCCTGAGTGGGGTGTAAGTTTTTAGAATCTGAAGTCATGCTAGGACATAACTTGTGAGATTGAGATATTATGATAAAAATATACATTATGTCCCATGAAAAAAAATTATTTTTCACGAGGGGTTACGACTATACAAAATAAAGGCAAGAAGTGTAAATGACGTGTGGTGACTATTTTTATGGGGTGGTATTTAATTTTTGTATCGTCGTTTATTTTATAAAATTTTGTGGACCAAAACATCCTTGTCTAAAACCTAATTTCGTTGGGCATAAGCAAGAGACTTTTGCTTCACTCACTTAGTATAAGTTTTGATGGAATTAAGTTGTACACATAAATTGTTGTGTGGTATTTCTATGACCTAGTTTCTATTTATAACTAACTATAAGTAGTTTGTATAATTTTTGTCTTGCCCCACATAAGTTTTTTAGGAATTAAGTTATTCCTTTTAAGGTGTATTTTGTGGGTTTTGAAATCGAATTTTTGCCTCAATCGGCATAAGTTCAGTAGGAACTAAGCTATGGCTACTTGCATGCTTTGAACCAAACTTAGTCTCTAACGACATATGTTATATAGGCATTAGGTGACAGTGGCATAACTTCTCTATAGTTGTATATCAAATGGTTCGATTTTGAATATTGCTTTTGTTTATTGGTATCGGTTGTAGACATGCTAAATCATTAAATAATTGTTAAGATATCATTTAATCAATTACCAGTTAAATCAGGTTGGGGATTAATATTGATTCGGTTATCAGGTTAGCCGTTAAGATTTAACACAAAATTTTCATTGAGAATCACTTAATGACAAAGTATGAGGAACTCTGAATAAATATTGCAAGTTCATTAGGTTTGTTTCACGACGGAGATGAGACTAGGAAAAAGAATCACAAACCATTGAATTGAATTTTGAATCCATGCATATAGCCAATCTAATAGACATAATTTCAAAATAAAATTCATGACCTAAAAAATATGGTCTTACACTTGGATTAATAAGATCTGAACTTCCAAGGGTGAATGAGAAATGATCTAAACTACTATAATCCAAACTTTCCTAAGTGAGAGGCAAAATTATAATTAAATAAAGGGAAAATGCTCAAATATGCCATTGAACTATCAAAAATGGCTCCTTTATGCCATCCGTTAAAAGTTGAGCTCATTCATGCCATCACCGTTACAAAACCAGCTCATCCATGCCATTACTTTTTAACGGTGGTTTTCAAAAACAGCTTTTCCACGTTGCCTTTTATTAGAGGCCCACTTCATTAATTAAAATAAGCAAAAAGGCTCAAATATGCCATTGAACTATCAGAAATGACTCATTTATGCCATCAGTTAAAAGTTCGTCTCATTTGTACCATCACTGTTATAAAATCAACTCACCGATGCCATTACTTTTTAATGATGAGTTTCTAAAAATAGTTTTGTCATGTGGTCTTTTATTAGAAGTTCACGCCAGTAATTAAAATAAATCAATATTAATTTTAAAATATAAAAAATTAGTTAGTATCGGGATTATTTATTCCAGCATATATACCATAATGATGGGAGAAGTTATTCCATATACATGGCGGGATAACTGGAATAACAAACTTCTTTTAAACCATTATTTGGAAATGATTTTTCAACAATGTATACTCCACTAATTCGAGATGGGAGAAGTTATCCCATATACATGACGGGATAATTGGGATAATAACTTCTTTTAAGTTGTTATTTGGAAATGATTTTTCAATAATGTATTCTCCCCTAATTCGTGATGGGAGAATGGAGAAGCTCTATTGATACACCTCTTTCTTTTTCTTGCTTTCCCTAATCGTTCATTGACTTATTTTCTTGCAACTTCGGAGTATATATTGGAGTCACTGAAATTAAACTAATCAGTTACTGTAGGATAAAATTTTTAAAGTTTCTGTTAAGCGTAACATTTATAATGATTTAGAATCAACTAGAAATAGACAAGGGATATACATTAATCACTATATTTCTGATTAGAAAAATAGTTGTTGTTGTAGGAAAAAAAATACTTTAATGGGTGTGGATTGAGTTATGTTAAATGAATCGGTTGTTTTTAATGGGTCTAAGATATTTAAAATTAATATTTATTTATTTTAATTAATGTCGCGGACCTCTAATAAAAGGGCACATGAAAAAACTGTTTTTGAAAACCCATGATTAAAAAGTAATGACATGGGTGAGATGATTTTATAACAACGATGGCATGAATGAGCTGAACTTTTAACTGATGGCATAAATGAGCCATTTATGATAGTTCAATCGCATATTTGAGCCTTTTCCCTTATTTCAATTAATGACGTGCACCTTTAATAAAAGGCCACATGGCAACGCAGTTTTTAAAAGCCACCGTTAAAAAGTAGTGGCATGGATGAGCTGGTTTTGTAACGATGATGGTATGAATGAGCTCAACTTTTATCGGATTGCATAAATGAGTCATTTCTAATAGTTCAGTGGCATATTTGAGCCTTTTTCCTTAAATAAATTATCATCAGATTATCGGTTCACTCAATAAAAAAAACATAGCCAAATTGAGATCCGAACCAATATTGATAGGACAGTGAATCAAGATTCAAACCACAAATCAATAATTCAATAACTTAATTATCAGTTTAGTCTACAGTCTGACCCGAAATTTGCAAGAGTCATATGCCTTGCAAATTTTATTTTATTTTTTATGAAAAAAAGTTGGTTACTTTACTAAAATAAAAAATTCAGATTTTTTTGAAAAAAATAAATGAAAAAGTGAAAAATGAATCCAAATATTGTGAAAAATGAATCCAAATTTTGAGGTGTTTTTCAGAATCCAAATATTGTGAAAACATTTTTCAAAAATATCAAACAAGTATTTTGAAATAGAGTGAACACATATTCCAAAATATTGTGAATGTTATTCATAACCAAACGCCTACTAAATCGACCAAAATCTGGGTCGTTTATGCCTTTGCTAAGCAGGACATTACACCCAAAATACCCATTGACCAAAACTCAAAATAGTAACCCTATTGCTACATTCTAGACAAAATAAAAGGTATTTATATCATTAGATTATTCGTAGATAAATAATTTTTATGAGATGCATTAATTAGTAATATTGACATTTGATATAACAACTTAAATTAGATGTAAAAGGCTTTTCATAGTCCATTTAGGATAAACTTAATTTATCATGATATATTTGGTCTACAATGAAGAGGAGACATAGAGTAAGGTTACGAGTTCAAGCCGTGAAAATGGCTTTTACAGAACTGTAATATGAAGTTGCATATAATAAATTTTTGTGGTTTGAATTTTTTTACAAGTTGCGTACATGACCTTCACTGGTTGCAATGTGAATTGCTGTCGTCCAGTCATTTTCACCGCCTGCAAGAAGGTACACTAAGGACATCATATTAGAAACTACGTCTTCCAATCCTAATTTAACAGCATAGTGCAGTGAATTCCAATCCCATAAGTCAAGTTCTTCGCATAAAGGCTTATTCCAACGTCATAGTGATCTAATACAATCTGGATGTGTCAACACGATAAATGCATAAATGTCACGACCCGAACCGAGGCCCTGGCTGTGCCGTACATCCTGAACCATAAAGGCCCAAGAGCCCCTCTAACTGGCAATCATATGCATAATTCATATACTATAAAAATGCGGAATACAAAATGGAGTGGTCACTTTAATATCTTAACTGAGTAATGCGGACAAAAGTTCAATAAAACTCAAATCATCTAATACTCATCTGCGAAATCTCTACTACAACTAAAAAACAATAATCTGTCTGAAATCGGGAAGGCCCCCGATCGGAATATGAACTAAAACTCAATGAGATCAACATAAGTAAACAAGACGACTTCCGAAGTAAGGGAGTCTCACCAACTCTGAATGTCTGATAACAATGTAAGACCCCGTGAAGTTCCCTCGTCGTTTAAGCCTTTCGAGCGTATTGAAAGAAGTTTTGCACTTAGAAATTTTGGCCAAGTGTTCCAACACTTAGTTTATTTTTATCCCTTAACTTTGATGGATTATTTTGCGACCTTTCCAACATCCGTTTTTCGATTTTCAAGTTGCATTGCGATGGGGAAAGTCAATATTACATCTCGGGTGAGTTTTGGAATGTTTGGACCTCGTTTAGGGCATGTTTGGATTTCGAACTAGTGAGCCTTCGCGATAAGGGGGCGACGTCCTGGTACTTCACCGCTATAAGCAGGGCGCCACCCTGCTCTCCCCACCGCTCCAACCAGGGTGCCACCTTGGGTACAACGGTGCTCTAGGCTGGGCGACCCCTTGGTACTCCAGTGGTTCCAATAATTTTCAATCTTCTTCCGTGTTATTATGCTCCAATTGGCCAATTTCAGTAGAGCATTCATCAGTTTTCTCTCCAGAAATAGCGTACTGCCTCCAACCCAAAAACTTAGATCCACTAAAATTCATCCGTTAAATCCCAAAAATAATCCAAGAATCATAATCCCCAAGTCGAGATCTTCAAGGAGCACCTATTATTTTTACGAGTAGAGTTCCGGAATCGCAAGTTCATCTAAATTCACAAATTTGAGGTATGTGGGGTTTTAACAAGAACAATTCTTCTGTTCTTGTGCCCAAAACTTGATTATTTAAAGTATTTATGATTTATAAATGAAATTAAGTTCAAATATTCTTGTTTGAAGATTCTAAATTTATGAGTTATTCAAGTTTTGGTATTTGTGATATTTCTAATTATTATGCTTTGATCCAAAAGTTTATATTGTGATTTGTATGTTTTCTTTACGAGTTAATATTGTTGAATAAATTTCAAGAATGATATTGAGTATGAATTATTATTTGGAGTTGATATGAGACAAGTATGGAGTTTGAGATTATATTTTTTAAGATTGAATTATTATATTTATGTCAAGGTTGAAGTTGGATTTTGATGATGTTATGATCTTGAGTCTTTAATAAATTATTTACCAAGATTTGAATTGAGGATTATACCATGAATTTTGAGGTAAAATAGGAATCCACAATTTCATATGATTTAAATTAAGAGAAATATGATTTGGTCTTCATTATAGACCCTTGAGTTGTTTTAAGGTGGATTTCCTAAAAGAGTTTTGAGCTTGAGTACGGTAGTAGTATTTATATATATATTTACTCTTATATATAAATGAAGAGTTTTGGTTATTATTATTATTACTATTATTATTATTATTATTATTATTATTATTATTCATTTTTTACTATTACTGTTACTACTACTATTATTATTATCACTTTTTTTTACTATTACTATTACTACTATTATTTTTTTCCCTACTAATATATATAATATTTAAGTAAAAGTTTGGTAATACTACTAATTTGTCTTTTAGTAGTACCAAACCTTTAGGGGTCGTTTGGTAGAGTGTATTGGAAAATATAATGCATGCATTAGTTAATGTGTATTACTAATACCTTGTTTGGTACGTCTTTTTGTCTATGTATAACTAATGCAAGCATTAGTTATACACTCTATTGTGTATTGAAGTGTGTATTAGTAATACACTCCATTTTCTATGTATTAGTAATACAAAGACTTTAAATGCATGCATTAACTTATTAAATGACCTTAATACCCCTCAATTTCCCTCTCAAAATATTTCACCATTCCTTTTCCCATCATTTTAATTTGCAATAGTGAATCTTTTCAAAACATTTCACAATTTCTTTTCCCACCATTTTAATTTACAATAATGAATAGTTGATTTAAATAACTGTAACATATTTTTGCTTTGCTTTGAGGGTCTTTAAAAAAATTGAGACTATTTCTTAATTTTACATCTTATATTTTATTTTTGTTTCGATTATGTTAATCCATCGGCGTAACATTTCATGCGCAAATATGAAGGTCTTGCAATTAATCCGAAACCTCTATATACTAGTTCAACAATACTAATTATGTTTGAGATGACAAAAGAATTTTGTTGCAAAAAAGTGTACAAAATCAAAGAAGGATATTTTTGTAAACAAATATTTCTTTTATAGAAATTATGTAAGATGTATTATTTCTTATACATCAAACCAAACAATGTATAAGAAATAATACATGCATAACTAATACAAGTATAACTAGTTCAAGTATTACTAAAATTTTGCGTGCAACTCTTAAAACTTAATGATTATGAGAAAATTCTTAGCAAAATTTTACTTTATCCGTCTCAAAATAGTTAATATATTAGCTAAATTTTTTTTTCTCAAAATAGCTTACATATTTAAGAGATCATGAGATAATTAACCATTTTTTTTCAACTTTATCCTTATCACTAATATATATATATATACACACACTAGATACCTGTGCCCGTGCAAGGCACGGGCATTTTGACAACACTAATGTGCAAAAGAGATCCAACTTTGCAAAAGATTATTTCCTACTTGTTGTAATTGTTTAGAATAGGAGTAAAAGAAAAGAAATGCAATACAATGAACCGATGTTAACATAATAAGGATCAAAAAGATAAATAAGGATCAAAAAGATATTTATAAAAAAATATACTACCATGTATAATTCAATTACAAAGATCTAAATAAAAATATTATTAAAATAATACATGAGGAAAAAATTAAACTAATAAATATAAGAAAAAAATAATATGCATATGCAACTATTTTATTGCACCATAAAAATGAGAACAAAACTAATAAATATAAGAAAAATCATATGCATGCGTAATCATTTTATTTACTACTATATAGAAGTGAAGGTTGGGGTGACTAAAATTATCGAAATACCCTTAATAGTCACCCCAACCTTCACTTATATATTAAGTAAAAAATAATAGAATAGAATAGAAATAGAAATAATAGTAATAATAGTAATGTTCTACTACTAATAAAGTCGTTTGGTAGAGTGTATAACAATAATGCAGAATGTAATGCATTAGTAATACTTGTATTAGTTATGCTTGTATAAGTTATGTATGTATTATTTCTTATACATTGTTCAGTGTGGAGGAATATTTACATGCACATGCATTCATACATTTGTTTACCTTGGACATTGATCAGCAAAGGAAGCATTTTACTGTAGAACTAGTAAGATATAAAGTTTATAACAAGCACTAGTAAACTTGACTTTTAGAGAATGAAAAGGTAATTTCCTTTTAAATTTTTAGCAGAGAACGAAAATCTGCATATGTGATAAAGAGCTAAAAATCAAGGGCAAAAGAAACTCTTTTTTTGATTTAATGATTGGAACTTTCAATGTATATTGCATTGTTTGATAATGTATCTGTTATTTTCAGCAAGTGTAAGGAATACTGGTAACTGTTATTAGTCATAGGAAGCATTGTGATCCTTAAGTTCAGTCCTCATTCCACATTACATGGAGGTTGTGAAAGTATGCCTTGAAAATATATAACATACCGAGTTTAGTAAATCTAGGTTCTATGTTGTCCTGGATTAAGAGTTTTCACAACTTCTTTCCGACTCATGTATTGTCGAAGACACTGCTCTATCCAATTTTGCACCTAAAATTCAAGACAACCATCATCTTTTTCATGCAACAGAGTGCAAACGGGGCATTTTCGGGTCAAATCGGTGTGTTATAGCCTACCGTTCCGGGGGTGGGCTTGGGGTCCGAGCGTGCTGTGGGTCAAAAATCGACCGGACTTCCCCAGGAAGGCCGGGGAATGGCCTAGTGTGGGAATTTTGGGTGGGCAGGGCGGTTTAGGTGGTCAAACGGGTGAAATGGTTCAAACAGAGCGATTTGGGGCCAAATCGGTGTGCTATAGCCCACGATTCCGGGGGTAGGTCTGGGGTCCGGGCGTACTGCAGGTTGAAAATCGACTGGGGCATGACAGTGATGCTAGGGAGTGGCCTGGTATGGTCAGTTGGGGTGGGAGAGGCTATTTGGGTGGTCAAACGAGAAAAATGGTGAAAATGGGCCATTTTTGGCCTCATTCGGTGGGTGTTAACCCGTGGTTCTCGGGTGGGCTCGGGACTTGGTGTCGGTATGTGCAAAAATTGACTGACGACCCCCCGTTGGGCTGAAGAACGGCTCTGGGTTGTCCGATAGGGTCAGTGGGGTCATTTTGGTGGTCAAATGGGCGACGACGCGAATGGAACCTTTTTAGCTCTAGCTTATGAATTCCTGGGGATACGTTCATAGTGAATGAGTTTGTGTGTGAACCTCTTGGTTCATATCATGACAACCTACCGCTTGAATCATTTCGCACCAGAGAGGCAGACGTAGCTCATTTTTAAATAAATGAGCGTAAAAAGAGTAACTAAGGATTATTTCAGGATTTCGTGTATTTGCCTAAGAGTTCCTTGGATATGTGCATCCCATTACTGACATAAATTAAGTTTAATGGGATGACCTATAGTGCCCGACGAGATATATGAGAAGCACGAATACGACGTGCGATGCTTGAAACTCTTTTCCTTGCAAAAGAGTCATCAAGAACCGAATCTCCTCCCACTGCACGGACTGCAGCAACCATCGCTTCTGCCTCTCTATTCCCAGCATTAGGAATAGATGATATAAGTGACGCCTCTATTTCCTTCCATTTACATTCCTCCTTCTCAAGGAGTGCTTTCCTCCTTTCTTTACCCCTTCTCTCCTCTTCACATCTCTACATAAGGATTTTCTCTTCCATCCTCTTCTCCCTCATATAACTGCAGACACCAATTAAACAAAATTTAGAAGAACTCTAACTCTCATAACTGTAGCAAAATTACCAGAACAGTCTGAGTATACTTTTACCTTTCCTGTATGATTTCAAATAGCCTACGATCTTCTGGGAGCCATTTTTTTATGTCTTTGGCACTAAGATCTGAAAATCCTATGTTGTCGAGGAAAAGTCGCAGACGAACCTCATCTTGGAAAAGCATGCTAATGTTCAGCATAGGGTGGGGTTGAGGGGGAATTAGAGAAGCTTAAACACAGATAAGTAGTTTGCAACGCATAGTTACCTGTACCCTCTCAGCTTTAGCAGTTAACCCAAGCAAGAGAAGCAAGTAACTGCCAAACTTATCCCACATGTAAACTCATTCAGTATCAATTGCTTCCTCTAAAGCCAGAATTCGAGCATGGACACACATTTCTCTTTGGTGACCTACATCACTAGTTTCTTCATGCCTAAGTGTCCTATTTCTTAATCTGGAGAAAATTGATCCAGCAGCCAGTTCTTCATTTCTAAGAAGGTCTCTTAATTTCATGACATCTTCTCTAGGAAGCACAAAATTGCCCCCCCTATCCCTCATCATTGTTGGGTCGCCAACAAATAGAGCAACTGAGCTTGCAGACCTCTGAGGGGCAGAGTATGTTCCAGACAAAGCATTTCTGGTCTGAAAAAATATCAACAGAATTGAGATTCGACAAGAAAATCGATAATAAAACAAGAAGCTAATCTAAAATTTACAGGTACAAGAATCAGAAGACATATTGACCGCCCGAGAAGTTTCGCCAAACCAATCACCATGTAAGTTTCAGTATTTATATCAATACTAGAGAACCTTGTGTTAATGCTTATATTAAGCACATCGAAGTTCAATCAAAGTGTAGACGATATTCACATCTCTCTATAGGCTGACCTCTATGGATGCATTGTGATTATTTGACATTTACAATTGATACCAACCGTATAACACAAAATTTTAATGACAAATCATTGATAACTAAAATCCAACATGAATGAAATGAACAACATGTAAAGCACTCAAGCACTCGAGCAAAATAAAATAGAACTATCCCAGAATACCAATCAAACTGAAATACAAAACACGTTGATGACATCAATAACGGTACAGAAGGGAATATTAGAGATTCAGAATTTTTTAAATTGTGAATAACAAAACATAAATCACCAATATTTTAATGATTTAGGTTCAAATAGTACATCAATCTAACAACACCTTATTGTTTTTTAAGCCAGTTTAGGGGCATCCCCATCCAAATCTTATGCAATAAGGTGGGACAATTCCGATAAATAAGTCGATGAACTTTTAAGTGGCAAACTGTTCTTTATTTCCAATTGAAAACAAGGATCACCTTCAAATGGGATTGAAACCATAAACGACAATAGAAATAAAAAACACTAGCTAATAACCAAGGAGCAAAAATATAGAATGAAAGTGTTGGCAGCGGTAATAGAAAATGGACGTACCTTTGTGGCAGATTGAGAAATTACCTGGACCATGGTTTCTTTGCTAAGAAAATGAACAGCATTTTCCACCATCTAATATCAGAGAAAATGTTAGAAAGTAAACCAGGATATTATAGGAAGTAGTCCAAGCAGAAGAATTGTTTTATGAAAACTCATCTCCAAGGTTACCATGTTGACTATAGTATAAAGAGTTCATGATAAAGACACCAAACAGACACAAGAAAAAGAAAGTTTATATAGCTCAATCAGTACAACTATTCCAAGATATCTAAGCAAACCTCAAGTGTTAAACATGGACGAGAGACAACAAAGCCAAAGGCGACAACGAGTGTAATTGATGACACAGCAGCACCAACAAATGGCGGATAAATTTACAAACTCACAACCAAACCCCAACCCTCAATAGCCAATGCAATGCCATAGAGCACAAGAAATGCAGCACTGTTAACAAATGATTTCAGGTAGAATTAGCTGTCAAAATTGTGCAATTTCAACCTGTCGTTGTAGGACTTAGTAACTTAGTATAGGATGAAGTAGGTGTGGCTTTTCTACAATGTGTCTAATTGATTTTTATTTTATAAATAATATTTACTTGCTCTACTGCCTAAAATTTTCTGCCTTACTTTGGTGCGCGGGTATGTCATTCCATAGCTGTTGTATTCAACCAAATATTGCTGCCAAACTTTAGTCCATTCGTGTATATTCTCCCTAAATGGAGCACTGGTCATGTGGGTTTTTATCATATGTATACATTTGACATAATATCCTGTCTATCAGCAGCACCTATAGTCGAGGGTCTATCGGAAACAATATCTCTACCTTCGTCCCTAGACCTCATTTGTGAGATTACACTGGGTATATGTTGTTGTTGTTGTTGCATCAATAGCAGCTACTGATGCTGAATTCTCTCATATTGCATTATGAATAAAACCTATACTTCTTTTTCCATTTATCTTCATGCTCTACATAAAGCGCGTAAAAATTATTGCAGTCGTTGTGATCCTAGATTTCGTGCTCTTAATTACATGAGGTGAATAAGGAAAAGAAATAGCTATTTTGTGAATTGAGGTTCGGATTTGAAACTCCACAAATGTAAAAAAGCACTTGGTGATTCTTCATATCTATTCAATTTTTGTTGAACAAATGGTACATGTACTATTGGAAAGGTAGCTATCCCGTGAAATCCATCAAGGTACATGCAAGTTGGTGTGGCTCCTTACTCTTTCAATACATTTAGGAACCAAAAATAAATATAAATACTATCGCGCGGTTTAATTCAACCTTAGTGAAAGAATACATCAATGAGAAGTTAACTCAGTAAGCTTAATGAGCTTTCCCCTGCAAGGGATGAAAGTGTGGATGACCCGACATCAAATATATGATTTTACTATACACACAATCTCCATACAAAAGCAACAACATACCCGATGTATATTCGGGCAGAATATATGCAAACCATACCTCTACCTCATATACGAGAAGAAAATGGTAGCACCAATCCTCACTAAATACTTCATAAGACAAAAAACAGCCAATACTTACAAAACCAAATAAAGTAAAAGAATTTCATTGTCTTGATCACCAGTAAGTAAAGGAAATGTTTACAATTGGAGATTCAAAAAGGTTGCAAAAGAAAGAAGCAAACTTTCTATTTAACAAGTATCAAAGGGGGAAAGAATAAGAGTAAAACCAGTAAGTATACGAGAATTATGAACACTATAGTCAATGAAAAAAATATGAATTGTAGTTTTTCCATTTAGCATCCATCACTCCAACAGAGAATCAGGACTTGCAAGAAGGTCAAAAGGTTTGCCTATCCAGTCTTTCAAGATTGTGATTTGACCCTCTTTCATAAGAATGTCTTCGTCGAGGGTATCTACCTTCTTTTTAAACATGTTGATCTCATAATTCAACAGCATGTTCATCTCACTGTAGCTCTTAACTTCCTCCCATATGAAATCCCTCTCCTGAAAAACTTTTGGTATTATCCCCTTCACAACGCCAAGTTCCTTCATGCATTCTTGCAAATCATTTGTGAGTTGGTTGATATTTTCATCCTTTTTTAGCACCTTCCAGAATCAACCTTAAACCATGAAAAACAAGAAAGACACAAAGATCACCAATAACATTTCATCAGAAATTCAAAACAAACTCATAGCCTAGAAGTTAAACCAAATCATGAATCCATTTTAATTGTTAAAATTCACAATAGATAACTCGTGAGCTTGTCCAAGAATTAAGTTAAATGAACGAGCAAACTTACTGAAACCCCTTCGGGTAACTTTACCACATCAGAGCACAATCAGATCAATGGGTTTGAGGATATCACAAAGTTTATCATGTTCTTGGTTGGTCCAAGTGATTACACATTAAGGCGATCAGACATGTCGCATAGGACTACCACATGGCAGCAACTCATGTATAAAAGTTCATAAAGAAAACCGTGAACTTCATATGGAACAAAGATGAACCTAAAATCAAATAGAAGTAGAAAGCTAATGCAGAGAGAGTAACATGTGAACAGGCTATCATATATGAAAATAAGGTATCCAAAGTTGAAAAATAAAAACTATTCCGTTGCAACGAGATCTTAACATTGCCAGCTTACCTGAAGCTCGAGATATTTCAACTTGGGTGTGGCATAAGAAAGAGCGTCCAACGTATTTTCACTTCGCATTTGAGAATGTCGTTACCTCTAACTTCTGCGGCTAGATCAGCCTGAAGTTGCATTATGTCCATCTCCTCTGAATAGATCTTCTCCCTTAGCACAGTTGTCAGCAAAGTATCTGATTTAAGCTCTTTAACCTTTTTCCTGGTAGTTTTCACGGACATAATATCTATTGTCTTGAGCTACTCGATATTCCTCTTGTAACTGAGTGAGCTGTTGCCTTAGATTTTGATTCTCCTCTGACACTTGCTCTATTCTCTTAGACAAATCTTCAAGGTGTTTCTCCGAAAATGACATCTTTATTCTATTATCTACTTCCTTCTCATTAAATGAAGAGACTTTTCTTTGTAGAGAGACATTCTACTCTGCAAGCTCCCTCACCCTTTCACGGAGTCTATGTTGTTCAATTTGGTATTTCTCAAGTTTTAGAGACCAATCACTGGATCTTCTATCCAACTCCTTTCCAGTACTGATTGTAACTCATTCTTTTGTCTCTAATCTTTGTGTCCGTGAATCTAGTTCTGACTGTAATATGCTGGCTTTTTCCTTAGCAGAAGACCTTTCAGCAACTTGATTCCGTAGCATACTTGAAACTTTAGAAGCCATTTGTACCTTCTCCTTTGTCAATCTTCTAATAGTCCGAATCAACACTGGAACGCTAAGGTCTCTGCCGTGAAGAAATATTTGTCATTACTTTGGACAAGAAAATGCAAATTAAAACATCAGTTTAAGTGTAAAAAAGGAAGCCACAACAAAATGATATGCATACCGGCTTGAATCACGACCAGATTTCTTAGGATGAACTTTCTTACTGTGACCATGGGGAGATTTGCTCAGATCCGTGAAATTCTTTTTTCTTGGCCCACTGTCATAGAAGGATCCAGATGACAATGAAACACTCCTCCAAGAAGAAACTTTCTTGGACTTTAATGGTGGTGAAGGGGTCTTGTTTGCATCATTAGTTGATGATCGAAAAAAGAAGAAGTTGTTCTTCATCATCTCTATGTATGGAGACTGTACATGAATCAAACTAGTGTCCATCAGATTTCAAAGGACAAAGCAAAACACTCATAAACAGCCACTCACAAATCATCATCCATTCATGAAAATATTGCAAGCTAACTAAATACTTATGAGACAAAGAAAAATATCTCTCTTTCTACATGTTTCTTCTTCAACAACAACATACGTAACCCCTACCTTGGCAAGTAAAAAATTTGTTTCCCATAAATCCTCAGCAAGGAAAGCAAAAACACGAGGATATTTATGAATACATAAGCAGTAACAACAGTAGAAAGTAAGAAAATAGAGGTATACGATACAACAAGTAGAAAAGAAAAATATATACTAATACTACTACCAGAAGAGACATGACGCGAAACTATTTACTACTAGCCTTCTACTAAAAATTAATAAAATACCCCACAAACAAATAGCACAAGAACAATTCAAAGAACTTATCAAATCCTTCTGATAAAACAAATAATCATGGTAAATAATAAAAAAAAGAAGAGAAATTACTGAATCAAAGAGTTGAAAGAGTAAGAGCCGGCAAAAGGTTGTTAGAATCTGTAGGATTCTTGTCATTTTTTCTTGAAAATGTTGCAGGTCTAGTTATTCTTTTTGGACTAATATATGGTACGAGTTCAAGGGAATTAGATGGTTTGTTAGGGGTATTTATGTCCAAAACAAAAATATTTAAATTTTCAATGCGGCAGAAGTAGCGGGGCAGAATAAAAGTTTTTATTTATTGCTCTATTTATATTAGTGATGATAAAAAAAACTTCGTATTTGGCTTTGATTCATCTATATGTAAAGAAACAGGTAAAATAAATGCTATACCTATTATATAATAGACTAAAATGTATAGACCTTTTACAGATACTAATAATAATAATACTCATACTTAATATAAAGACCTCAAATTTTGAGTCCAAAATTAAAATATATGGTTAACTAATAAAGAGATCTCAAATTTAATTCATTCAAATATTTAAAGAAAGGAATTTGTCAGTTTTTGTTATTAATTACCTTAATTGCATGCATACACAATTACGTTATCTCTATACCTATTTTAATTTTTAAGATGATCTTACTAATTAATAATGAGATCTCAATTTAATTAATTCCTACCTTAAGGAAACCATATATTATTAAAATTAAAACTTTTTACCTAAATTGCATTATATCTAACGCGGGAAAGGAGATAATCAATCCCTTTAAATAACTCTCCTATTCTATCTCTCACATTGATTGGATAAAATATAAGAAATTAAAAAAATTACACTAGTTTTATACACCTAGTTAATCAGAGGCAGACTAGAATTTAAGCACGACGGAATACCTTTGCCTTTAAATATACTTACTGGAAGTGCCAAAATTCGGCGTGCAACTCTTAAAACTTAATGATTATGAGAAAATTCTTAGCAAAATTTTACTTTCTCCGTCTCAAAATAGTTAATATGTTAGCTAAAAAAATTTGTCTCAAAATAGCTTACATGTTTAAGAGATCATGAGATAATTAGCCACTTTTTTTCAACATTACCCTTATCACTAATATATATATATATACCTGTGCCGGTGCAAGGCACGGGCATTTTTACAACACTAATGTGCAAAAGAGATCCAACTTTGCAGAAGATTATTTCCTACTTGTTGTAATTGTTTAGTATAGGAGTAAAAGAAAAGAAATGCAGTACAATGAACCGATGTTAACATAATATATACATTCAGTGTGGAACGAAATTGAGCTTGCTAGACTAGTCCAACCAATACAAAAGTGATTATATAAGTGGATAAAAATCTAGATAGATTGTTGCAACTACAGTTGGCGACACGTCATTCGTTTGGACATTCCTGAAAAAATACATGATGCACATCTCATTTGAAAATTTCAAATATATAAGTTATGGAGACACATACATCGATTCCGAAATATTTATTGCATCATCAAATTATCGAAATACCCTTGATAGTTATTTAATAAGGAAAAAAAAGATATTTATAATAAATTACTACCATGTATAATTCAATTAGATTGGTCTAAATGAAAATATCTATATCTATAATCTATATCTATATCTATAATCTATAATATATTAAAAGTGTGAAGACCCTTAGAAAAGTGATTTGAATTTTTGCTCTTCATTAAAACAGTACGCAATAGACAAAATCGTCTTTACACTTTATTTTAAACAATTATCATTAAATTATTATTCAAATATTTAGGATACAAAAAGAAAAATAAGGAAGAATCCCATAACTAAAAGGAATTAAATGTAGGTAAATTTTTGATAAGGAATCCTATACAACTTTTTAGGGAAAAACTATCTAGAAAAAGGAAAAAAAGAAAATTAGGAACCAAAAGTTATAGTTAAAAAAAGGGTAAAAAGAAAAGATACGAATTTATTAATGAAAAAAAAATAGGAACCAAAATATACTTTTTTAAAAAACATATGTATGGAAAGAAAAAAATATATTTTTTTTACGTAAGAATTTATAATACGTCATTTTAGATTGTAAAGAAAAAGCACTTGCTAATTATAAAGTTTCTTCCTTTAAAATTGTCAAAAAGTCAATCCAATTGAATATTAAATACTTGATGAGATTAATGACCAACTCCACAAACTAATGTCTCATAAAATGTTGATTAATTTAGCTATTTTACACATGCCACTTTATTTTCTAAGACAAATAATTTAGAGATTTTGTGTGAACTAAAAACAGTAGAAAATATATAAACCATAGGCTTTGGACATTTGGGCGGTGCTTTTGTCGTATAATTAAAAATGGCAGACAACTTATTTGGAAGTGAGTTAAATTTTTTATCCTTAATTAAAAGACTCTTCTTTAGATAAAATTATTATTTTTACTTTTTTTATTATTTAATTTTTTGTTTTTAAATATATCTTTTGAATATTTTCTTAATTATTTGTTATTATTTCATTGAAATTTGTTGAGTGAATTTACACGTTTTATTTTCCTAATAATTTAACAATAATATGTAAGCTATTTTGAAAAAAAACTTTTAAGTAAAAATTGCCTCTTTAATGCCACATAGTAAAAATTGCCAATTTAGTGTCAAATTCAAAAGGTAATATATATTGGGTTAGTTAATGCAGACTCCTAATATATATGAAAAGAAGAATTAGAAAAGGAATAATCACAATTTTATAAAAATGGACATGAATTTTCTCTCTATAAATTATATTATAGACAAAATAGTAGTACCAAAACTCTTCATTTATATATAAGAGTAATATATATATTATTATTATTAAATATATATTTAATTATAGGTGAAATTACATGTTTATTATCCCCTTTTTCTCAATATATACATATAGATAATATATACTTTCGTACATGTTTATATTATTGAGGAGAATTGATTTTGTATGTTATAATTTTTTTTTTATTTAGTTTTACAGACTTTTTATAAGAGATCTTCATTTTTATACATAAGGTATACCCATTCTAACGCATAAGACATTTTTAAAAAATTGCACTTCCTCATATTTTATTTAATAGATATTTAATATATTTTGTAAGTTAGAATATAATTCTCTTCATTATCTGCAATGATTGACAAATCCATGCAAATATTCACCTCTAATTTTTTACTTGATATTTTTCCAATCTTTTTTTTAATTTCTTTATCCTAATTTTTTCCTAAAATCAGTAAATTAAAATCTACATTTTACTCCAAATTTTATGTCAATTAACATCTTCTTCCTCTTTCTTTTTATATTCTTTTACCATCTCAATACTTTCATATATACATCCTTTAAAATTATTATAATATGCTTATTAACCGAGTAATTAACACCCCTCCCCTCATCAGTCTATAGACATTTCCTTCTCACAACTTAATTGAAAAACAAGTAAAATACAGTATTAAGTACAGAATCTTGGAATGGTTACACTTAGAGGAAGAAATAGAGAGAATGACTTCAAAGAATATTCAACAAAAATACATACATGTTGCATGTGTCATGCCATAAAGAGGCTCTTGTGTGGAATATATGGTTGTCAACCCATATAAAGAATAGTAAATGGGGAGGTGTAAATTATTTTAATATAATAAATAAATTGAAAAAATCTCAAAAAGTTGAGTAAAACGAAAAATAGAAATGGAGGTTTTAGAAGTATGCCACATCAGCATACTCTAAACCTCCTTTTTATATATATCTATAATCTATATCTAAATCTATAATCTACATCTATATCTATATCTATAATCTATAATCTATAATATATTAGTGTGAAGACCCTTAAAAATGTGATTTGAACTTTTTGTCCTTCATTAAAACACTGAACAATAGAAAAAATAGTCTTTTCACCTTTTTTAATTATTATTTAATTTATTTATAATATTTTCTCCTAAAATATATGGTAAAACTTTTTTTTTTTCTAAATTAGGAGTTCTAAAATATATGGCAAGAGATAGTTTTTATTTTGTAATTGATCTAGGTTTAGCTTTTGAATTCACACATATATTCATTATAAGGACAACACTTCGTCCACCAAAATACATACAACCGAATTATTTTTTTGTTGTTGTTGGAATTCCTTCTACCAATTATTGGTTCATTATAGGTGTATTGTTTTCTTGGTAATTAATCCCATATTATTTTAGTCATTGTCAAAAGACGTTCTTTGATTTCTTATATTTGTGTTTATAGTGGTTCGATTTAATGTATACGATATTTACTGGTAAAAGTAATTAAATTTTTTATCATATTAATTCTTTATTTAGGGTTGAGTGTATTATGGACTCTAAAATAAATATTGTTATTGTGATGCCGATTTATTCTGTTGCTATTTGTTATTATTTATTTTTTTGCTTAATACAGGTGATAAATGTTAGGTCGGACTTTAAGGAATTTCAGTGTAAATATTAAATTTAATTGTATTATTCAGATATCTTGATTATCATATTGTTCAATTGATAGATGTTATTTTTTCTGCTCAGTATAGGTGATAGATAAAAGTTCGATCGAGCTTTAAGGAATTTGTGTAAAGGTGAGGTTTAATATTGTTATGATATTTCGATGATTGTATTGTTTGTTGTAGTTTCTATTCTGTTGTTATTTTATGTGGTAAATGAGTATTTAGTCAGACTTTATGATTTTTTATATAGAGATTCGATTCTTAATCATATTATTTTGTTGTGACCTGTGTTCTGTTGTTATCTATCATTTTTTATTATTTTTGCTTAAGAGAGGTGATAGAGTAACATTGGATTTGACTCTTTTGGTTAAAAAGAAAAGTTACAACACTTATATTAATTTGTATCTAGCTTTTCTTTTTGGGGGAAATTATTTACTCTTTTGAGTAGGGGTCCATTTATATTTCTTCAAATTTATCATTATTAATTATATTTATTGTAAAATAGTAAGAATTTTAAAACTTAAAATATGATTATATATAATGCATAAAGTGTGCATATTTTCACTTATCATGACAGTGTACGAATTCTGCTAAAGTAAAATAGTTTTGGTTATCTACTATGTGTTAGGTTTTGATAAGTGAAAATTATTTTACTTATTTTACTTTAGCAGAATTCGTACACTATCATGATAAGTGAAAATATGCACACTTTATGCATTATATATAATCATATTTTAAGTTTTAAAATTCTTACTATTTTATAATAAATATAATTAATAATGATAAATTTGAGGAAATAAAAATGGACTCCTACTCAAAAGGGTAAATAATTTCCCCCAAAAAGAAAAGCTAGATACAAATTAATATAAGTGTTGTAACTTTTCTTTTTAACCAAAAGAGTCAAATCCAATGTTACTCTATCACCTCTTAAGCAAAAAAAAAAAAAAAAGATAGATAACAACAGATCATAGGTCACAACAAAACAATATGATTAAGAATCGAATCTCTATATAAAAAATCATAAATTCTGACTAACTATTCATCTACCACATAAAGTAACAACATAATAGAAACTACAACAAACCATACAATAATCGAAATATCATAACAATATTAAACCTCACCTTTACACAAATTCCTTAAAGCTCGATCGAACTTTATCTATCACTTATACTGAGCAGAAAAAATAAAATATATCAATTGAATAATACGATAATCAAGATATCTGAATAATACAATTAAATTTAATATTTACACTGAAATTCCTTAAAGTCCGACCTAGCATTTATCACCAGTATTAAGCAAAAAAATAAAAAATAATAAATAGCAATAGAATAAATGGGTATCACAATAACAATATTTATTTTAGAGTCCATAATACACTCAACCCTAAATAAAGAATAAATATGATAAAAAATTTAATTATTTTTACCAATAAATATCGTATACATTAAATCGAACCACTATAAACACAAATATAAAAAATCAAAGAAAGTCTTTTGACAATGACAAAAATAATGTGGGATTAATTACCAAGAAAACAATACACCTATAATGAACCAATAATTGGTAGAAAGAATTCCAACAAAAGAAAAAAGAAATAATTCGGTTGTATGTATTTTGGTGGATGAAATGTCGTCCTTATGATGAATATATGTGTGAATTCAAAAGCTAAACCTAGATCAATTACAAAATAAAAACTATCTCTTGCCATATATTTTAGAACTCCTAATTTAGAAAAAAAAGTTTTACCATATATTTTAGGAGACAATATTATAAATAAATTAAACAATAATTAAAAAAAAGTGAAAAGACTATTTTGTCTATTGTTCAGTGTTTTAATGAAAAGCAAAAAGTTTTAATCACATTTCTAAGGGGTTTCACACTTTTAATATATTATAGATTATAGATATAGATATAGATTATAGATTATAGATATATATATATATATAAAAAGGAGGTTTAGAGTATGCTGATGTGACATACTTCTAAAGCCTCCATTTCTATTTTTCTTTTTTCTCAACTTTTTCAATTTATTTATTATATTAAAATAATTTACACCTGCCCATTTACTATTCTTTACTTGGATTGACACCCATATATTCCACACAAGAGCCTCTTTATGGCATGGCACATGTAACATGTATGCATTTTTGCTGAATATTCTTTGAAGCCATTCTCTCTATTTCTTCTTCTAGGTGTAACCATTCCAAGATTCTGTACTTAATACTGTATTTTACTTGTTTTTCAATTAAGTTGTGAGAAGGAAATGTCTATAGACTGATGAGGGGAGGGGTGTTAATTATTTGGTTAATAAGAATATTATAATAAATTTAAAGGATGTATATATGCAAGTATTGAGATAGTGAAAGAATATAAAAAGAAAGAGGAAGAAGATGTTAATTGGCATAAAATTTGGAGTAAAATGTGGATTTTAATTTACTGATTTTAGGCAAAAATTAGGACAAAGCAATTAAAAAAATATTGGAAAAATATCAAGTAAAAAATTAGAGGTGAATATTTGCATAGATTTGCCAATCATTGCAGATAATGAAGAGAATTATATTCTAACTTACAAAATATATTAAATATCTATTAAATAAAATATGAGGAAGTACAATTTTTTTAAAAATCTCTTATGCGTTAGAAAGGGTATATCTTATGTATAAAAATGAAGATCTCTTATAAAAAGTCAGTAAAACTAAATAAAAAATAAAAAAATTATAACATACAAAATCAGTTCTCCTCAATAATATAACCATGTACGAAAGTATATATTATCTATATGTATATATTGCGAAAAAAGGGATAATAAACAAGTAATTTCACCTACAATTAAATAAATATTTAATAATATATATATATATATATATATTACTCTTATATATAAATGAAGAGTTTTGGTACTTCTATTTTGTCTTTTAGTGCCTACTTGTTATTACTATTATTATTATTATTAGTATTATTATTATTCATTTTTTTACTATTACTGTTACTACTACTATTATTATTATCACTTTTTTTTACTATTACTATTACTACTATTATTATTTTCTCCCTACTAATATATATAATATTTAAGTAAAAGTTTGGTAATACTACTAATTTGTCTTTTAGTAGTACCAAACCTTTAGGGGTCGTTTGGTAGAGTGTATTGGAAAATATAATGCATGCATTAGTTAATGTGTATTACTAATACCTTGTTTGGTACGTCTTTTTGTCTATGTATAACTAATGCAAGCATTAGTTATACACTCTATTGTGTATTGAAGTGTGTATTAGTAATACACTCCATTTTCTATGTATTAGTAATACAAAGACTTTAAACGCATGCATTAACTTATTAAATGACCTTAATACCCCTCAATTTTCCTCTCAAAATATTTCATCATTCCTTTTTCCGTCATTTTAATTTGCAATAGTGAATCTTTTCAAAACATTTCACAATTTTTTTTCCCACCATTTTAATTTACAATAATGAATAGTTGATTTAAATAACTATAACATATTTTTGCTTTTCTTCGAGGGTCTTTAAAAAAATTGAGACTATTTCTTAATTTTACGTCTTATATTTTATTTTTGTTTCGATTATGTTAATCCGTCGGCGTAACATTTCATGCGCAAAGACGAAGGTCTTGCAATTAATCCTAAACCTCTATATACTAGTTCAACAATACTAATTATGTTTGAGATGACAAAAGAATTTTGTTGCAAAAAAGTGTACAAAATCAAAGAAGGATATTTTTGTAAACAAACATTTCTTTTATAGAAATTATGTAAGATGTATTATTTCTTATACATCAAACCAAACAATGTATAAGAAATAATACATGCATAACTAATACAAGTATAACTAGTTCAAGTATTACTAATACACTATATTCTGCATTATTCTTATACACTACCAAACAACCCCTGAATGTTGCATAGCAGGCTCTGTAAGCCAAATCATCATCTTTCTACCACAGGATATATTCAGAGGTATGCACTATCACTTAACTCACCATGTTCCATGGTGATCAATAAAGTGGTTGAGAATCATGAGGGCTCATGTTCAAAAAATGAAAAAAAATACTAGGTGATTCTTTCCATCTATAGAATTAGTCGAGGTGCATGCACACTGGCCCGGACACCGGAGTTTATAAAAAAAAAAAAGTATCGTCAATCTTACGATTGGATAATATATTTTATTGCTTTTGTTTTTGGTGATGAATTTAGAAATATGATCATATTTCTACCTGTTTAGTTTTTGCACTATCAAAAACAATGCTTTTGAAAGATTTCTTTTCTCCTATATGTATGCAGTAATTGTAGTATGTGAAGAAAACAACAATATACTTAACCTAGCCCCATAAAGTGGGGTCGGGAGGGTAGAGTATACACAAATCTTACTACTTGAAATTTAAAATGGAGAAAAGCCCCGTGTTTTTTTAACAACAATGGTGTTCGGGCCACCTTTTTAACAACCGTGGTGTTCGGGTCAGCTTGCGTACTCATTAGTTCCACGGGATACCTGTTACCTCTCATGCAATAGGTACCAAGTAACTCTGTCCACTAAGTCTAGGAATGATGGATAGAAGGATTTGAACTTGAGACATCTTGATTTTCAACCCACTTCATTGACCACAAGGCCACACCCTTGGGTGCAGAAAAGACCTATGTTTTGTGCTTTCATTACCGTCTTTTCTTATTTGGGAGAGGGTAGGTGGATTTATTGCCAGAGGCAGAGCCATGATTTGAAGGTTTTGGGTTCTGGCTTCTAATATTTTCAAGTTACTAGGTTCCAGATTAATATTTCGTGCATATTCAATGCATATTCGCCGAACCAGCATCCCACACTCTAGATCCGCCAATTGCCTCTAGCTGCTGCATAGCTTTTGAATTCATTTTACTGACAAAGAGACAATTTACCCACCCAAGAGTTCCATTGATGTTAAATCTTTACCATTGTGTCCTTGGCCTTTACAGTAGAAGTGATTAGAAACAGTATCGATGAGTTTCATACATGTTGGCCTTTAGTGAAATTCCTCTGTAATTTATGATTGTTCTTGACATTGCTCGATTTCTAAATTAGAGAGATTGAATGTGAATTCTGAACTACTATACTGGTTGCATCGTTATCTATTACAACCATCGATCGTATGGTTTATTCTTTGTGTGAATATGATTTTTCAAATAATTTTCGGGATTTTTATTTGAAATGATGTTGTATCTACAGGTAGAAGAGATTGGATGGGAGCACCTTGTTAGATTTGGGAAAGATCTGAGACTTCTCATCTTTTGCATCAAGTAAGGTCTCTTTTATCTTTCAACACAATAGTTGGGTTAAATAAGGATTTGTAGGTTTTGGTTTAATGAACGAAGCGGGTATAGATTGCTTCCCTTGTTTGGTAGGAATTATAAGAGGAGGGAGGTTAAAATGGAGAATATACATCCCCTCCATGTTATTTTTCTGATGTTGCAGAATTGGACGATACAACAACAACATACCTAGTGCAAAGTGGGGTACCTCAGAGGTGATGTTGCAAAATTGAACGATAAGGAAGTAAAATAGGGGGCTATCCAACCTCTCCATGTGAGCTTTTCCAACTCATACAGATTGGGCGATAAGGAAATACATCACCTTAATTTCATCATGTGGAGGTAAATGATAAATATTTCACAAAAGAAAGTAAATAACAATAATCCTTTACAATAGAACATGGTGTACTGTCGATTTTAGTGATGTAGCCACGAAGGCCTTCCACTATAAGATAAAAGAGAAGTAAAAGGAAAGAAAGTCAGGAGAGAAAAGCTGCTAATTTATGGGTTTTAAAAAATTAGAAATATAGATATGACTGACGGAACTTATATCTGTGAAATTAAGTTCAAGCAAAAGCATTTAGTTTCTAAAGTGCAGCTAGTGGAAGACTGTATTTTGACTTGCCGGGGAATAAAATCTCAAGCTTTTTCTGTCTGCTAGGTACAAGAAGGGAAGAGCGCACGTCCTACAGATAACTTTGGATGGAACATATCCTAGCCATCCACCTTCAATATTAGCGGTTGGCATCCTTCAAATTTCAGATAATAGAGCCTTGCACTCTTTAGACAATGCCCTAATTTACTGACTATTCCTCAGGACGTGCCTTATCTCTTCAATTTGAAATGGTCAATAAACTCAAGACTGAAAGATGTTATCCAACAATTTCAGAAGGTAAACATGTTTCAACTCTCCCCACAGTTTCATTTGCGTTTGCATTGTAACTAATGATTTACTATTGATTATTTCATCCATCAATGACATGTGTAGCTTATTGACGTTTGTGGATTATGATTTTCTGCTATAATTCCCATATCCTTTTCTTATTGGATCCAACATCTTGAGAAGCTTCAGGACTTTTGGAATCTAATGGATGACATTGACCTCTCTTTTTTGGTTTCTGATATACGATATCCTCAGCGTGCTTTGTCACATCACCAACTTAATATAAGTATGTCCTTATTTGAATGTTGTTTTATACTTTTATATCCCTTAACCAGCCCATAACTGATTGGTATCCATTTTCTTCTGTTATAGGTAATGACTGCTACATCATATTGTCTATAGATGCTAATGATCCGACATCCATAATAGAGTAAGTTTTTTCTGAAACCAACCACTTTACAAGTATTCTTATCTTTAATGAGTTTTAAATTGATATGGAGCTCTTTTAGCTGTCGCTTTCTTGGTTCAGATTTAGGAGTGGAGAGATTGAGGGAGATGTGGAGGAAAAACTGCAAAAGATGGTATTTTAACTATTGTTTTTACTTCTGGCTATAATTATCTTAGTCCGTATCACTGTCTACATTTGGATGGTGATGTCGTTGTTTTAAGTGCTCAAAATACTGCTTTGAGTAATTTTTTCTGGATTTTTCAAGAATTATCATATATTTTCCCGATACCTGGTGTTTCATGCGTAAAATCAGGGGAATATTTTTTCCATATTCTTCTGCACTTAGTTTTTGCTGCCAATACATGGAATTTTCTCTATGGGTGGTATTTGAACATTAATCAGGAAAAAAATGAAGGGACTGGGGCTGGGTGGGTATCCACGAACCAAACTTAAGACCTAAAAAAAAAATAAGATTAAGCTTAATCAAAAAATCGTGGGACATGCAAAAGGAATATACTAAAGAGTAGAAGAACACAATAGCTAAAAAGTGTAATATGATACTATGCAAATGATCTTTATACCATCCAATTCATTAGTTAAGGATCCAGGTAAAATATGAAAAATGATCTTTATACCAACAAAATAATTGGAATTTTCACTTGTTCCAGACCCGCAGAACCAATGACAGGGAGTTAAGGTGTCAATTTTAATCGGTTTCCTTTCCCTCATATGTTCCTGTACATGATACGGGGCACCTGTTCTGAATTTTTTCTCTATACGGGCCTAATCAAATAATTAATTAGTTGTAATGCTCATGCATACCGGTGAATGGATGAACTAATCTTGTAATTAACCTAACTTGTAACCATTTCTTCTGAGTCCCAGGCTTGGTTGTTGAATTTACATGATAATTGCTGCAACATCGTTATTTAGGAGGTTAAATATCAGAGAGCTGGTAACAAGAACCCCTTCTTACAATACTGCTAGTGGTATGCATTTATTCTTACCCGAAGCATATGCTTTTGAAAAAGATGAAATCTGTAAAGACTCTGATCTATGCTCCCATTGTGCAAATTTAAGATGTTTCTAGAGATGGATTGAGCTTGATGCTTAGACGGTGGGCTACCAAAAAGACAACAGGGTCTACAAAGAATGGTCGTGATTCAAAACCAAAGAATGTAGGGGTGAAGAAATTTGGTGGGGAGGTAAGAAAATCTTCTCTTCTGGAAAAATTTGGATGAAGCATTAATCGGTTTAGAGAAACTTTTCTGTTCCGCCATTTCAAAAAGAGAAACTTTTTTTGTTCCAGTGTTGCATATGAAACTTGCTTTAAAGCCGATTAGCATCACTTTTGTTAAACAATTTTTTTTTACATGCAGAGAGTGATTCCAGGAAATATTATTGTTCATCAAAGGGGAACCCTATTTCATCCTGGAAACTATGTTGGAATTGGAAAAGATCACACGCTTTATGCTTTGAAGGAAGGTTGTGTTAAGTTTGAGCACTACAAGTTGAATGAGCGCAAATGGGTGCATGTTGAGCCCAAGGATGGGCATTTGCTTCACCCAATCTACTCAAAGCACTACATCTGCCGAGCCGAAGACAGCTACTTAAGTTTCTCTGATTTGTTAATTGTTGAGTGGTTTGTGGATAAACCACAAAGGTTGTCTAGTCTTTGTATCTCTTAGGTCTCTTGATTTAAAGCAAATATTTGAAGATTAGTTGATGAATAGATGTTGTGCCTCTATTTTTGATAAAATATTGTGGTGGTGGAAACTTTGTATGGATTATTAGGTTTTGGGATTTCCATTTATCATATACTTTTGCTGAAACGTTGTCATGGAGATGAGATGCAGTTTGATGTGGAAACTTGTGTTAGTATTGACAAGTATCTTTAGGACATGTGATGATGAGAGCACAAACAGTGTTTAGTAGTCTGGTAAGAGATCATTGTTTGGTCAGAGTCAGTTTTTATGAAACTTGGAAAATATCAAGGTTGGAAGCTGCCAATTTGCTATAGCATTTGGCATAAATGATTTTATTTCCATTGTAAAGCCTATTTAAAGGAAGTTATCAGTCTCATATTGCAATGGACTAAGCTTTTATTAATATGCCTTACAGAGTTGCTAGTTAATATAATCTGCAGGATACTGATATTTTGAGCCAACTATTATCAGTAGTCAATTTTGTCTCATCTTGTGCCTAAACAGTTATATAAAAATGATAATATAGCATATTCCTTTTTCATTTTGATAATCATTTTTTTATATGACCGTGCAATAAAATCAGACCTTGATACATCAGATTCTCATTGTGTTAATTCTTTTTCCAAAAAGTAAGCTGAAGATTGAGTTGGTCATTCTAAAGAAGTTGGAGGATTCCAATCCCAAAAAAACAAGTCAAAAGGAAAGTGCTACTCTAGACAACCAAATATATGCAAAATAAAAAAATTATTCTATAAACCAGTTTCACGTCTTTTCGTTTTAAATGAATGGTGGTCAGAGTCTCAATATAAACTGGGATGCTGAGATTAAATAGATCCTTTTGTTCTCTTTTACTTGTCACAATTTGACTTGATATATTCATTAAGAAAAATAATTAATAACATGACTATTTTACCATAGTACCCCTATTAAATTATGTTTATATTGTGTGTTGAAATTAATTTGGACAAAAAGCAATAACAACTGGGTAAATTAGGAAAAAAGAAATTGTCTTTTCTTAATATGTCAAAAATGACAGTAAAAGTAGAAATACAATTAAAAAATTTACAACAAGTAAAAACAAACGGAGGGAGTAGTTTTCAGATAATGAAAGGTGTCTTTCTTTTGGGATAGATTAAAAAGTAAAATTTTGGGAGAGGAGTGCTTGTCTTAGTATGTTGCAATGGTTTGCTATCTCTTGTCCCTCTCATCAAAACCAAGAACAAAACAGAAGCATAATTCTCCATGAAAATTGAAACTACATAAAGTTGCTCCTTAAAATTTTGAGGCATTCATGGAGGTAAGAATACTGAGGGCCGCCAAATAGTGCATTCATAACTGGACTTTGTATATATCCAAATATGATTTCTACAGCTGCACAGTATACTGATACAATGGACAAAAAAATATATGAGTAATAAGATCAGTAAATCTTTACAAAACCATGTACTCGGAGAGATGAGCAATTTGAAGTCACTCTTTATATGTACTCGACCTCTAATCACATTACTTTCACATCCAACTGCAAAAATTGCAGCCATTTCTCTCTTCAGGTCAAGAACACAACTGAACTTGAGTGTCCGACCTGACCAGATGCACAAAGTTGCACTTGGAATTGTCTCTGGCAAACAACAAACAGGGGCCCGCATTCCAAATCTACAGCTGATATGCAATGAACTTGTTGTAGCCGACATGAAAATTCAGCTTCTCTTAGCACCATACCACTTATTTTAACTCCAGTGACTTTCCCCTATGGTTCAATAATCAATTCATTGGGTATCTGCAAAAAATTAGGATAACAATCAGCATCCTGCTGGTAAACCTTTTCTAAGTTCTCCACTTCTATTCCGTCTTTCATATCGAGTTTACGAGTTAAACTTTGCTTTTCAACTGAGTAGGACAGTCCATTTTCTCCCTCAACTAATCCAACACCACACCAGGCTTCTGCGACTAAAAGACGGGTGCTTTTCTTGGGTTGAACATTGAATGATTTCATGATTTGGATTATCTCTTCCGCTTTCCGAGGATTTCTATTTTTTGTATAACCCCATATCAGAGTTTCGAAAGCCTTCAAATTAGGATATATTCCCAATTCACACATTTTCTTAATATCCTCATGGCATAATCCATTCTACCAGCAGTGTACCATCCACTAATTACAGTGGTGAAAATCACAACATTTGGACGATTACCAGATTTAATCATGTCATTCAGGACCTCTTCTGCTTTTTCTGGTTCCAATACACAGACATAACCCTTGGAAAAAAATACTATACGCATGGACATCAGGTTGAATGCCAGCATTGACCATGTCATCAAAGACCTCCCTGCACTTAGCCATATATCCTGCAGCGCCCCAGGCATTCATGATGGTGTTGAAAGTAATGACATCAGCTTTGGCACCAAATTCTTCCATTAATGTAAGAACCTGATCAAATTGATGGAGGGTAAAACCTTTTACCATACATCATGCTAAGTAAAATATTACGCGCGTCTGAAGAGTAATTGAAAAAGTTGCAAAAGTTAAACCATCCTAAGACATAAAGAAGTATACAAACTCTAATATGCAACCAATAACTAGATTGTTTTCTGACATCTAATTGAAGGTTAATACTTATCAATCAAAAACCATATCAATACTAAACTTATCAACGCTGTCGCTGTCTGACATGTCAAGGAAGCCCTTGATCAGTGAATTGAAAATAACAAGGTTAGGATGCATTCCAAGATCCTTCATTGTGTATACAAATCTCAAGGCATCCTTTAGTTTATCTTCTTTACAGTATCCAGCTATGATGATGCTACACGTCCTGTCGTTAGGGTGCACATTCTTCCTTTGCATTTCTAAAATCACTCTTTCAGCCTTTTCAGTTTCATGATTTTGACTATAAGCTGATGCTATTGTATTGTGAGTGATAACATCTGGTTGTAATCCAGAAGCTATCATTTTATCCACAACATCGGTAAAATTCTTTTTGCTACACCATGCTTTAACAAGTACATTGTATGTCCTCAAATTTGGTTTCACTTAACCTCCTGCGACATTAATCCCATTATCTTTAAAGATTCTTCAGGCTTTCCAGCAATTCCATACCCTTTGATCAAAGTGTTAAAAGTGATGATTGCAGGCTTTATCCCACTCTTCTTCATTTGTAAGAAAGTTCTCATTGCATCCTCCATGTTTCCAGATTCAGAAAATGCATTAACAACAGTGTTGAAGAAAATAGGGTCTGGCTTCATACCACTCTCTAGCACTTAAGACAAAATGAAATAGATGTGACTAAAATGCTTTTGGGCTGTCAAAGTCGCTAAGAGAGTGATGTATGTAATTAGATATGGTTTATGCCCTCCTTTAATCACGATATCAAAAATTAGCCGGTCTTTCTTGGGCCTCCCTCTTTCTAAAACAGTGTTCATCAGTTTTGTTCTTGAGCGAATAGTTTTACAGCTATTATTACCATTCACACAGAAGGCACAGAGGTCAGATTCTGGTGTAGGTCGCAGTGGCATCTTATCATATAGATCTTTTTGATAAGATTCAATCCAATTCCACCTTCATAATAACTATGTCTGCTTGATGTAAGCATAAACATTATAAGGAAAGACATCAAAGACTCTCATTGACATATAAATAATGGATCCCAAATAACTTCAGAAGTTACACGCAAAAGGAAAATGGTACAGAAACCAATTCCACCTTCATAATAACTGTGTCTGATTGATTTAAGCATAAACATAAAGAACATACTGACATACCAAACAATTATCAAAATGTTCTACAATGTAGTGCATAGTTTTTTTTGTTTTTTGAAATTGAACGCAGTGCATAGTTTAAAAATGTGCAAACAACATTTAATGTGGCAGGTGAAGCATCAGGTACTGGAAGGAAAATTTAAAACATGGTGGAGGCAAATGAAAGAGGGTATCTGAAAGAATGATCAGAGGGAAGGGTGGAACTCCCTCATAGCAAGTCAAATGAAGTTTAAAACTATATAAAGAAGATGAAACTAGAGGTTTTTGTATGTGTCTCACATACTTGGCATAAACCATGCGTGAATGAGCACAACAGAATCAAATGTAATGAGACAAAGCAGGCATTTGATTGCAGATCAAATGGAAGAGTCTGCCAACTGACTAGATTTAAGGGCAGGTCTGGTCCATTCACCATTTTGAGGTAAAGTTATATGGTTAAAAATTTGGACGTTACTTAATATATGCACAAACTGAACATGAACTGCCCAGTTAGACAAGTTCTTTTTGTAGCTACCCAGTGACAAAAACAAAATGCAGAAAGGTTCACTAAGTATCCAGCTTACTTGGTGAAATATTACACCCATTAGACATTGGTAAAGAACAAATTGCACTTGAAAATTGCTGTGTCATCTTCACTTGTTCCGCAAGCAACCAGTTGAATTCAATTATTTGCTCTTTCACCATCAGCTTCAGGTAATATGCTTGAAAAAATTCCTATTTTTCTTCTTCTAGTTTTGCCAAACTGAAAAATAGGGAGAACGTCACAATGCTAAAGAGTTAGGAAACCGGAATCATATACAAGCTGTAAATTGCTACACGCCTGTAGGCAACACTGGAAACAAGGACAAACATAAACAGCGTGTACAGTAAGATAGTATATTTACATATTATACAACACAGCTCATTAGAGGCATTAGTAGCTTCACATTAGTATTAATGTCATGTTTTCTAAAATTAGTTTCATCATAATATGCCTACTACATTTGGAAATACTCATGAGTACATTCACAAGCAGAGGAACAAAATGGATAGTACAAAAATATCTTCAATTGCTTCTCGAATGACGCAGGTATCTGATACAGATAGCATCACTACTCCCATCGAAGAGTTCAGAAAATTAGAAGCAATCATATTTATAGAAATGTCAAGTTTAAAGGAATTCAAAAGGCTTTGAACTTGTTCAGAACTTTATAAAGTGTCAAGGTTTCTTCTAAATTCTTGTCGTGGACTAAGAGTATTCACAACTTCTTTCTGACTCATCTATTGCCAAAGAAACTGCTCTATTTGATTTTGCACCTGAAATTCAAGATAACCATCATTTTTTTCATGCGACAGAGTGCAAACGGGGCATTTTCGGGTCAAATTGGTGTGTTATAGCCTACCGTTCCGGGGGTGGGCTTGGGGTCGAGCGTGCTGTGGGTTGAAAATCGACCGGGCTGCCCCAGAAAGGATGGTAAATGGACTAGTGTGTGCCTTTGGGGTGGACGGGGCAGTTTGGGTGGTCAAACGGGTGAAATGATGCAAACAGAGCGATTTGGGGTCAAATCGGTGTGCTATAGCCCACGATTCCGGGGGTAGGTCTGGGGTACGGGTGTACTGCGGGTTGAAAATCGACTGGGATGTGACAGGGAGGCTGGGGAGTGGCCTAGTATGGTTCGTTGGGGTGGGCAGAGATATTTGGGTGGTCAAGCAAGAAAAATGGTGGAAACGGGCCATTTCAGCCTCATTCGGTGGGTGTTAACCCGTGGTTCTCGGGTGGGCTCGGGACTTGGTGTCGCTACATGAGAAAATTGAATGAAGGACCCCCTTCGGGCTAAAGAGCGGCTCTGGGTTGTCCGACAGGGTCAGTGGGGTCATTTGGGTGGTCAAACGGGCGACGACACGAATGGACCATTTTTAGCGCTAGCTTATGAATTCCTGGGGATACATGCGATGCCTACTGAATGAGTTTGTGTGTGAACCTCTTGGTTTATATTGTGACAACCTACCTCTTGAATCGTTTCACACCGGAGAGGTAGACGTAGCTCATCTTTAAATAAATGAGCGAAAAAGGAGTAACTAAGGATTATTTCAGGATTTCGTGTATTTGCCTATGAGTTCCTTGGATACGTGCATCCCATTACTGACATAAATTAATTTTAATGTGTATGAAAATAGGAATAGAATATAGCTGATTATATCTTCAGATATTGTGACTTGAAGATTTGTTATTTCTTATCTTCTTCAACTCATTTAACTTCAACATGCTTTCTCTTTAAAAATGCTCAAACAAGGCAACTTTCACATCCTCTCCCTGTTTTACGTTCATGCGAGATTGATGAATGGTCGAGAATTCAAGAGTATAGGTCTATTCTTCAGCATGCGATACAGGTTAATTCTGTGCAAAAAGGTTAACGCTGCATGAGAATGAAGTATACATGTAAATATACAGGTATGTGGATTACTCTTTATGCACTAATGTCTAGGACTTCAAAGCATTCTGTAAATGTTTTAGGTACTATATATATTCTCCTTAAAATCTCAGATTAGAGCAGAGGAGTTGTTACTAAAGGTTGGAAGAGCATTTACTTTGGCTAGGTCTGTATTACTTCTACTAGCAAAGCAGGATGGCATTTGAAAAAAGCCTATGGATATAAACCAGAAAAAAGTGATTCTTGTGTATGGTTTGATCTAGAGTGGTTCATCAGAATCACGATTCACGACTATCAGCTCAAACCTTATGTATGTATGTATGTATAGATATGCACCAAACAGGGAAGGCAAAGGATTAAAATGAACTTGTGCATTTTTCCGAATCCAAAACATCCATTTCATTCTGTCCTTATACAGCCTGAGACATGTGACATGGACTCATGCTTCTAGTAATGCAATTTACAAATAAAAGACACCAATGGCAGAAGCAAATTTAGCATGTAGTCTGCATATGTGAATACTAGAAACAACCAAAATGACAATAGAATGTTTAAGAACCGAAAGACCTATATCAGCAAGTGGTAGTGAGATTATCCTCGGAGGATTCAGCAGCAGAAGCAACTACCAACTGAGGCTGAAGGATGACACCCTCTCTTTGTACCTTTCTACGTTCACGCTGTATTGTCTAAGTATTCAATTTGATTCTATTTTACTTCTTAATTAACCGTTTTTGTCAAAAAGAATTTGTTCCTATTGAAGATTTGTGATATAGATAAATGCATAAATTACTCGTATCAATTACCAAGTACACTGGAAAAGATGTCTGATAAACAGGCAAATAAAAATGGAACAAGGAAGGCTAGCAGCTAGCAGTAAAAAAACAAATGGGAGGCCCCCTCGACTAGCTAGGGAGCGAGTGAATGTGGTTCGACGGGGTCATCTGGGTGGTCAAACAGTCAAAACGACGCTAACAAGCCATTTTCGGGCCAAATCAACGGGTTTTAGCCTATGGATCCGGGGGTGGGCTTGTGGCTCGGTGGCGTTTTGGGCCAAAAATCAACTGGCGGCCCCCGGATGGCTGAGGAGCGGATGAGTGTTGGTTGGTGGGGCCATCTGAGTGGTCAAACGGACGAAACGGCGCGAACGAACCATTTTCGGGCCAAATTGGTGGCTGTTAGCCCACGATTCAGGGGTGGGTCACGTTCCCAATAGCATTTTGGGAAGAAAATCGACTGGCGCCTACCCAACCCGCTTAGGAGTGGGTGAGTATAGGCTGGCGGAGCTGATGGGGCCATTTGGGTGGTCAAACGAGAGAAACGGCGCGAATGAGCCTTTTTGGGTCCAATTCGGTGTGGATCGAATTGCATTGATGAGGCCGGGAGAGTCATTTTCCAAGTCAAACATGTGAAATGACACAAATTGCAAATTTTTTGCAATTTTTGATGCATACGATTTTTTTTTTTTAAATCTCGGTGAAACTTCTCGAGCAATCCCCCCATGAATTTGGAATATGACTGAGACTCTTATTTGACCTCAAATTATTGTGTCCACTCGGGACAACCTAGCTTATGATACTCCTTGCCTTTTCCCAAGTTTTTACCTCTGTCGTACTTCCAAGGGCTCCTTGTCATGGAGCAACTAGTTCCTTGCTTCTTTCTTAGTTCTTAGGATAATAATAACACACGATTGAAGATTGTAGAAAGGTGTTAGTTAATTCCATTGATGTAAGAATGTTTGGTTTTTACAATTAATGAAGTGATGTCTACAAGTCCTTCAAAATTGATGCTGAAACTTCAATTGATATTTTAGCCATATGGTGGACTCCAACATGCATCCAGTAGCGCATCCCTCACATCTATTCCTATTTTTTTCATCTATTCCTTTTTGTTAACCCTCATTTACATAACTAAATCCTATTTTCTTACATCTACTCATGTACAGTATTCTAACCCCCGAGAACCCTCTTCGAGACCATGTTCAGAGATGAAGACTAGAATCAATGGACCATCTTCCTTCTATTGGCTTTAGAGATTTCCAGCACCCATGTAGAAATGACATTTAGCAACCAAGGACTTGCCAGAATAAGACAGCTTGCTTCATCAATTTGCAAAGGACAGACCACCCTTTCTCCTCTTTCTATGCCTGTTTAAAGTAGAGTGGGGGAATTAGGCATGCCTACCAAACCAAACATCACAAGATATTAGACAAAATCCGAGAGAATGAAATGTATCAGATAATTTCTTGTCCATAGAAAATGGGGCAAGATGTTAAACGAACTTACCGAGTTTTTTTACTGCAACGTTCAACCAGCTCTCAGACACGTGTGAATGATTGGGGATAGTCCATGCAGAATCTCTTTGGGGAGATGCTTAGGACCCACAAGTGATGACCTAACTCAAACCCAAACCAAATAGGCCATCCATGAAAAATTATAAAGTTTCAAGTCTTATCGAAGCTTTAGTAAAAACAGAGAGAACAAAAGGCGCCTCTTCACCAGGATGTATTGTAGTAGGAACTATTGTGTAGCCCTTCGGATCAGGATCTAGGACCATCTCACAAGATATCTCTCGAGAATTTACATAGTCTATCCCACCAACAGATTTATGCAAATAGATGTTATATGCAGCATGTCTACCATGAGTTTTCAGTATCCTTATCCCAATATAGAACATCATTGAATCATGGCTTGATTGATAATTCCTGAAACCAGCTGTAGTCCTTGAGAAGCTCACACCCTAAAATAGCATTCTGATTAGTTTATTTGATAAAAAAAAATAATGCCAATAATTAATGACTCTTTTCCAGATTAATCATGACAGTGCACCTGAGTTAAGGTGATAAATACATGAATGGGCAAGGAAGCACCAGGACCACTTGCTCTTAGTCGATATTAGGGATTCTGATTCCATGTGTCATAATCCTGGCAGCCTCCAGCGCTGTAGCCTCTCCATTGACCATGGATTGAGTAGCGCATCTCTGGTGGGTAGACAAGACAAACATATATAGACCTAAAATGTATTTGGAAATCTTGCCAAGAAATCCAAAAAATTCCATCGTTTGCCTGTTTACTACAAAACAACAAAAATTAGTTTCATCCAGTAAAAAGGTGTATAAGCATAATCCTTCACACATTTTCTTGATGAAAAAAAGGATCAGTATGTGGAAGTAAATCTGGTCAATCAGACAAGCGGGGTTCTCTCATCCCTTCAGAAGCGATTTGTAAGAGGTGTTATTGTCAATTTCTTTTATTTGGCATATTAGATTTTCTATGAAAGTAAGGGCAAAGGAAGAGATTAGGGAAGGTGTGCTACCGAGAGTAAGGGCGTAGAATTATATGAACTACAACTGGGAGTTAATTTTTTCTTTGAGAAGAAATTGGGAGCTACTACATAATAAGATGGGGTCAAAAGATAAACAATCAGGAGTTATTCAATCCTAAAAGTGGAATTAAGGTGAGAGGTTGGCCATGGATGATTTCAGGCGGGGTAGAGGTAGGCCGAAGAAGTATTGGAGGGAGGTGATTAGACATGACACGGGGCAGTTATAGCTTACTGAGGACATAACCCTAGCTAGAAAGGTGTGGAGGATGCAATTAGGGTAGAGGGTTAATAGGTTGGAATGAGTTCTTGTTAGTAGATACGGTTGCTTTGTTGTAGTAGTGCCAGTAGTCGTAGTGCTATGTGCGCGTCTCGCAGTTTCTTGTTCATGGTGTTCTGATAATGTTTGTTATTTTCTGATAGATAGTTTATAGTATTACTCTGCCAGTGTCTTATTTTTTATTTTCTCTATTGGTGTGCTATTCTATGTTGTTGTTTTCACTACGTCTTTTTATACTGTTTATCTGTCCTGAGCAGGGGGTCTATCGGAAACAGCCTCTCAACTTCATCGGAGGTAACGATATGGTTTGTGTACACTTTATTCTCCCCAGACCCCACTGTGTGGGAATACACTGGGTATGTTGTTGTTTGTAAACTCTGTCTCTTAACCAAAAAATTCATTAGGTAAAAACAAAGTCAAAGTCAAAAAACAATAAATTGGAAGAGGGAGGAAGGGGGAGCAACCTGTGGGACATGTTTAAGCTTGTGTTTCATCCTGTCGGTCCACTCAGGTGATGGATCAGACCAAGGACCATTCCATTCAACTTCATTTTCCCATGGATTCCAAATCTGAACAAGCTTGTGGCCATCAACTTCTCATACCTGAGCAATAAATATGCAAAAAATGACCGTGTGACTGAAATTTTCTTGGCTGGTGGATAAGTCATAAGATAGAAGGATTGAATTTCCACCTGTAATATTGAATAGGCATGACCTTGGACAATACCACTGGAAGATATATGCACATCTGAACCTGAAGGGCTACCAACACCTAGTAGGAAACCCTCTTGTTTGAAGCGCAGCAGATGAGACCAGAGTCTTCCACTTGCCAGATCAATCTGTTCCTCGGCACTTCTCATGTCAATCTCCTCACCAGCACCTCCGGTGAGGTCTACAAGATCATCTTGTACAAGTCCACACTCTAATGCCTCATATGAGCCGTGAAGCTTTGCATAAGCTTTTTCTAACAAGGAGACCCATATTTCATTACCCTTCCTACTGCTGGAAAATGTTGGTTTACCAAGTGACTCGCATGGAATTCAATCATCTACCACAACAGGGACCCAGTCACCCAATAATAGACATAGTGACAGGATTAACTTGATTTAGTAATCTTTTAAGAGAACGCGATCATATTTTTGTTTCACACAGGAACCAGTATATAAACGACTGAGGTCCTCTCATCAGTTTAGGATAACAACAACTTCAAGGAGATTAACATAGAAAGAAATCTGGAAGTCAAATAAAACATGAATGTCAACATTCCAGGTACAGAATTCAGTGAAAGGTACTGTATACATGGATTCATAGCACAATTGATAGGAGAAGTTATGACTCTGGGAATAGTTGTGCTTTTCCCCAAGCCCAGCAGCAGTAAAAAATAAAAGTTACAGTATTTGCTGAATTAATAACACTATTAGTTACATACCAGCAGTTCATAGGAAAGAAATGATTTTTTTCACGTAGGTGTACAATGTGAGCAAGGAAAAAGCAAATTTAGGGCAATGACCAGATTGAGGCCCATATCCACACTTATGCTCCAGAACAGAAGGATCACTCTGAATCCAGAAAAGAAAAAGACACACAAACTATAGTCCTCGCCATCCTAATTGACCGACAGTTTTCTTTTCTTACCCAAAAACGGGAAGATCTACACTCCTCAGACCACACTTTGTAGGAATACACTGGGTATGTTGTTTTTGTACCCAAAAAAGGAAAGGAAGAGGTTAAACTTCAAAACACCATAATACAGACAAATAAAAAAAATCAAAACATAGATAACACCAAATCAACTCAAAGAGGAAGCATGAATATAAGCAGTCAAGTTTTACCATCTACATCGCATTTTGTGGTAAATTACCCCTCCATAATCTATAATCATAGTGGCTAGTGGTTCATCTCTATAGATTCATAGATCCTAAATTTTGAAGACAGGAAATTTATTGCTTCCAAGGTGTTGCTCCAACGGTCCTTTCTGTCCAGAATTCAAGAGACACGTTAAAACAACTTATAATTTAATCAATTGAAAAAATCCAGTATGTTCATGTATGGTGGGAACTAAGATGATTCTATGCCCTTTTGAAGAACACATTGCAGTCACAAGTAACTGTACAAATAAAGAAGCCTAACCTAAATGCAAAACCGAACTGTATATATTCCTCCCTGATTATATTCTGGTGTAATTATGACTTCTGATATTCGTGAAACCTCTGTTAGCACACCAACAACACTTAGAAACCAACAATCACCCAGCCGTCCCTGATTAAAAAGTACAGTATTACAGTGAGCAACTGGATCTATAAAGACAATACTAGCAATCAAATTAGACCTGTTTCCCCAAAAAGCAAAAGAAAAGAGGAGGCAAGAGGGGATACTTTGAGCAAACAGTATGAAGCAAGAGTAGCACAACCTGGCAAACATCTGAAGAATTTGCTACTCCGGAAAATAAGCATGGGTGATTACCCAGATGCTTCTCTTTAACTATATAAGTAGGCCTCATCCATTCAGAAACAACCTAGGATGAAAACTAATATCAGCTAACGTACCACACATCATAATCAAACCCAGAAAACCAGAAGACCAATAAAACTATGAGCAAAGTGATGACAATGGACTCACCTGCAATTTAGATGGGGGATTGTCCGGATCCATAAATAACGAGCGGTCATTGGGAGGAAACTCTTGATCAGTGAAGTGTGATTCTTCTCTTTCTAAGAGAGCCTCCTTCACAGCTATTTCCACTGAAAGCATGTGTTGATTGATTTCCTTCTGCGTGTCTACTCGAGACTTCCACAACCTTCGAGTAAAAGAATCCACGTCCAACACAACTCCATCACGATCTGACCTTATCTTCCTCCCACTTGAATACTGTCCATCCCAATCTACATCATCTCTGTCATAAAGATCTACATCCGCAGGATCACTGTCCCACCCATTAACCTAAGCAAGAAGAACCAAAGTCCAAACATGAGACAAATTCCAAAAGACACACAACTATTTCTTTAATATTTACCAGATATGTTGAAATTAGCAACAGAAAAACTATTAATCAACTCCACCAATCTGGTTTCTTAAAGTTTTTGATTGTAAAAAAAAAAATCCTTCAAACATCTAGAACTTGAGAATCTGCAAAATTAAGGGACATAGACCTTCAGACCATTCTATTTACAAATGACAATTATTAGATGCATTGGAGGAAACAAATTATTTGACTAAAAACATAGACCCTAGTTGGAGAATCCATTGCCAATTGTCATCCGGCAGATCAATCATGCTATACTCAGCAGAACCCATAGCCTCAGGAAGAGATGCAATCTCATCTTCTGTCAAGCACCTTCCCCAAAGAAATACATCCATTATGTGCACCTTTGATTCAGCTCCTTCACTATCTGACCTTCCAAGTGAATCAACATCAATGGGTGGCCTTATGCCCACCCACACATACGTTCCCAGCTCTCATATGCAACTAGCCACTGTAAGTGGTAGACCCGTCTGGTAGCCATCAAAATTTCCATCCAGGTAGTAAGTTGCTTCTTCCAATTCAACATCAATAGTCAATGTTATGATATGCCACCTGCAAAATAATGCCTTTACATGTGAGACAACCATCTGAGTCCACTCAAGACTCAAGAATGAAGGCGACAGGAAAGAAATAACACTGGCGCCTCTATTTTTATTTCAAGGAATTTATGCACTGTTTCATGTACATTTCACACCACCTTGGTGTGTTCTAATAAAATTCATGGAAGATAAGACAAGAAAGAAGTCCTAAGCAACTACAGTGACCATCTTTACACAAAAATTGACACGACAAGGAGGAAAAACTTATAAACCTTTCATCTGCTATACTGGTGTCACTTATACTCCACTCCTTTATAGTAGTTTACTTGTTAGTTTTAGTAATTAATCTAAGCCCAACTTGTCCGGCTTCAATGCCTTGCTCAGAGCCATCCACAAGAAATTCCCAGCAAATATTCTTCTAGAACTCGGTGCCGAACAAACAAACAAGTCCAGATTCAGGATGGACCATTACAACAAGGGAGCAACTAATTTTTTGACATTGACACACAGTAGGATCAATCTGAATGCACTGTCTGCCACTAGTGGTGAGCTCATCATCAAGAATACACACAACACCAGCAAGTCCAGTCTGCAACAGAAAGGATTAAATAACAGCTTAACATACAGGAATTTAGATCAAGTACTGGGTTAAGTTGTTATTGCTTTGATGGGCCATCATAAAAAGAGTGACGGGAAGATAATTCAGTTTCAGACCTATTCTAAAAGATAGTAGTGAGGGTTTCATAACTTTTAGTGGTGAGCCCAGACTAGAGTTGTGGGGGTTTCTCTTGTCACTTTCTTCTGTTATTAACATACATCCACATGTCGGGTTATTTCCCATTTCTATATATGTAACGTATCTCATAGAAGCTCCATAGACTCACTGTGGATAAGTATATACAGTTTCAGAGTGTAACATAAGGATACCTTAGGTCGATACTCATTTTAGACATGTTATTCCTTCGGGCTTTTGCATGGGTAATTGATGCTTTCTAATCAAAGCACTAAACGATGGCAAAGGGACGCTTGGGACCCAAGACATGTTTAATTGATGGTTGTTACGACAAATTTAGGGCACTTTTTGGGTGCCAGGCACAACTTCCTAGTTCAGGTCGTGACAACCTTCTGAAGGCATAAGGTAGAATTTCAGCATCATATTTCGTGATCATAGTTTCACTCTAAGTAGAGGGTAGGAATGACCTGTAGTGCCCGACGAGATAGCTGAGCAGCACGAATACGACGTGCGATGCTTGAAACTCTTTCCCTTGCAAAAGAGTCATCAAGAACCGAATTTCCTCCCACGATCATGAGTGTGGTTGGTGGGTAATCTTCACGGTCACGTCAGCATGCCATAGCAATGCTTCACAATCGTGTAAGGCATGGTCACGATCGCGCAAGGATAGAGCTTCAGGTATAAGAATTAGATCTTTGGGACATGGTATTTTCCTTCTATTTCTGAAGCTTGGAAGCTCGGACTGATACAATCTTAACATAAATAGTTAATAAGATCTTAACAAATAAATGAATTAACAGGATTGATCTTGGAGCTGAGACTGAAATGGTTTTAAATAACAGGATTGAACGTAGAAGGGTAGGAAGAGAGTGAACGTAGAAGGAGAAAGGGTGGGTTGAAGGAAAAAGAAAGTGGGGGTTGCAGAAGAATAAAAGGGGTGATTGGAGGTGGAGGGGGGGTTGAAGAAGAAGGAGGAAGTGGGGGAATGGCGTGGGTTACCTTTTCTCTTTTCTATTTTTTAATACATACATAATATACATATTAGTGGGGTTCCCTTTAAAAGGAAATTGATGTGGATCTTATGTGGCAATGATGTGGTGCTGACACGACAATGATATGGCACATGCGTAATGCACTCTCCATTGTGAGAATGGTATTATACTGTTAGGGTGGTATTTAATTCACTTGAAAGTTTTTTAGGGGTATCTAAATGTTTGTAAAGTTAAAGTGCTAAAGTTCAGACGTATAAGATTAGGGGTGATTTTGTCTTTTCTCATTATTCTATTGTACTTCATTGCCTCCATAATGTCTTGATAATGTGGTCAATTTTAGATTACTTTTAAATTGGTTCACCTGACGGGTAGAGTTAGGGGTCATCACGGCTTAGGGAGATTTGGATCGTGACAATCACAAACTTGACTTTGTGTGCCTAAAGGAAACTTCTTCACACTAATCTAAATGTTTGCAATGAGTATGTTTTAATAGAATATATGCAATATAAGTTTCTTCTGTAACTTTACTTGACAGTGATTGAGACACAAAATTAATAATACAAGAAGGGTTTACCTTAAGAACGAAAGCAGCAGACCAACACAAGTGCTCAGCATACAAGCGATAAAGCCATACTGCAACAATGTAGAAAATTTTACCCAAAAATTGATAGTAGAAACACTGAGCATCTAATGCAAGGAGACAACAGGTCAGACTGCCTTTAGAAAGTATTATGCTAAAGTGAATCTCGATTTTTATAGTACTGCACTGGTAAACCCATCATTAAGTTAAAAGTGGATGTCCACTAGTCAGACAGCTATGTGATAAAAAAGAGAGGTCACTGTAAGAATATCAAGTGTCCTGTGTTTGATACTTATAAACGTGATCAACTATCAATTGTCAAATTATCAAAGCATCTTCTCTTCTCTTCTTTCACCTGACCTCTCTTAGGAATAACATAAGTTGATCTTGAACACCTATTTGGAGCTAGAGCTATAATTCAACTGTTTAAAGGTCCAGCATAGCTGAACAAGCAGAACATACCCCCTGAACTGAATTCAAAAACTTGGCTGGCACAAAAAACTTTAGTCTGGGTTTCTAGCGGCCTAAACATTCTTGTGCACCATAGAACAAAATGTTGTCCCTCATATCACAGGTGAACGTATGAAAAATTAAGATTAATATTTAGAATGCAAGAGAGAAAGAGGGAGAAGAGCTTGGACTAGTGCTGAAAACCCATAACTTAAAGACAATCACTCTTGGAAAAGAAAAGAAGCATAGAAACCAACGTAGGTAGCATCAAAATATACGAGAGCTTTGGAAATCACAATCAACCAACATTAGAAAACTGCACAGAGATAATGATACACTTGAAAACAAGATTTCCAGGCAAATAACTGATGAAATGACAAAGTTTCACCAGTAACAATGGCGTAAAGTTATCACAACCAAAACCTCAAATAGAAACAAGATACTTGGGAGAAAAAACAACTAAAAAAAGATAATCGCAGGCAAAGAACCAAAAATGTAAATACCTTCCGAGGCTTTGAAGTCATGGACAAATCTTCAGACTGCAGCGACCGTAGGCAGGCCAAAATAGAATAGACAACAGGAGACAAAAGGAGAACCGCGATGCCAAATTGAAACTACAGAAAGTCATTAACTAAAATTTGTTAGAAAATGGAAAATACAACCATATTGAGTACATTTTAGCTGCACCGTACTCCAAATACACTAAACTGAACTTTAAAAGTACTAATGTATTTCTTACCTGTTAGTGTGTAGCATTCAAAAGTTTTATTGTCTTTGGTCAGAAGATAGCCACAACGACGGTTTCAAGAATGAAGATTAAACTGAAAAGAAGCCATGCTCGCTCTGGAGTTCCTGCTATATGATGCAACATTACTCTACAATGCTGAAGCCACTTTCCTAATCCTTGGAGTCTAAGTTCTTCCGAGAATGAAATATGATTAGGTAACATATCCTCAACATCATTTAAATCAGTGACAAGAGGGTTACTGTTGCAATGTTCTCGATCAGCGTCCAAACTACTTCTCTGCAACAAGGCTAGAATCATTGGGTCCAATCCATTCTCCTTCAGCATCACTGCAAAATTAGGATCAAGCCCTTTATCTTGCAATAAATTAGATAATTCACGATCAGTGTGTCTTCCTTTCCGCTTTAACATAGATGTAATCCAGGGATCACTAAACTTTTCTTGAAATGCAAGTGCCAAATTCAAGTCCAATATATGTTGATTTGCAGAAGTGGATGTACTAGAATCACCGCCTTGTCTTTCAAGGCCACTTCTAGAAAAAATGATGATCCTACTTCAGGCTCTTGAACAACTAAACGACAGGAACTACTATGTAGAGCTAGACTTGGTCTTCCACTGTCTATGCTCTTATCACTATTAATCCCCTCAATGTTATTCCAAGTACTGCCATCACCAGTGCAAGGCACATTTGCATTACCAAGATGACCAGCATCAGCACTACTACTGCATTTAACACTTGAGCCACACCCCTCAGAAGAGCTTGCGGAGCTATTTTGGTCTTTTCTGCGAAAACCTTCTTTAAGGTGGATAACTGTGCTCTGCAAGGCATCTCGTCTAGCTGCTAATGGGCTGTAACTGATAAATGCCATGAAAAAGAAGCACCCAAACAACACAGATGCTACAACTGTATTGTTGCAGTAAAAAATTAGAAGATTTTTTTTATAACAAAAGATTAGAAGTTTCTATTCAACAAATAATATTAAAAGGGATGCATATTCCACAAGTATAAGAAGACTTGATTAAGGAAGAAAATGAATTAGCATGGGTTAACAACAAATAAGTAATGAATTCCAAAACAGATCAGGAACATCCTAGATGTACCGGCAACAAAAAGCACGATGACTCAACTTTTTAGAAGCTTAAAACCATACAAGCAAGCTCCCAAGTTCCAATCTGATTGAATGAAAAGCTAGTGAATTTATTACTTACCACAAAGAAATAAGAAATTATTTCACAATACGAGTCAGAAAAGGAGATAGATATATGTAGGAAATGAACTACCAAGGATTATCACGGCAGCTGATGTTGTAGCCCCAAGCTAGTTTGATTCCTTTGCTGTCAGACCATACAGGATAGAATACACAAGAAGTACTTCAAGTGAAACCAACATATAGAAGCCCAAGATGCAGAGCCCTGCAGAGCCTAAGTTCAAAGTGAAGAAGAGTAAATTATAGACTTCAGAGAAAATGTTGAAAAGATAGTGTAGAAAATATAATGAGCAGTATAAATGAGAACCCACTGAACACATAATATATCAAGGTGACTTTCTAATCTAAAGCAGCATTTAAATTAATTTGCTTAGCAGTGGGATTTTAAGATCTAATGCATTTATTGGACTACTGGAGAGTGTGTTTTGTTCTCTCAGATTAGTATTCCTTTTATTCAAATAGATTTGAGTTACACCCATTGTTTAGCGTTCTTTGGCTCTTAATTTTCGAACTCTGTTAGTTGAGAACATTTTGGCCTATCTTCATATCTTCCATATCTTATAACAAAAATTATGTTCCATCTAAAAAAAGAGTTGTCATATTAGTCATCCCTGTCCTTTATATAAAGCTCTTCCCATCCTTGTTCAAATCCCTAGCCAACAAGAATGATGTCCCCCTTCAAAAAGTATTACATCTTACTCTGTCTTTCTATTACCTATAAACAGTCTAGCACATCAATGATGTCTTCTGTTAGAGCTAATCATCGTGTTTACACCAAAATTAAAGAAGTGTTAAACTATTCATGTTGATCTTCTGGACATCCTCAAAACAACCCTTCTTTCTTTCTGTCCAAACTGTCCACCATATACATATTGAAAATTTTTCCATCTCTCCTCTTTTATTATATTTACATCCCCGTTCCAGCTGCTTAGTACTTTTTTAATGCTCCCAGGTTCTACCCACCTGATCCCCTTCAGGTTGAAAACATTCTCTACAGCTGCTCTGTCCGTTTCCAATGTAAGAAAAGATGGTTGATTGTGTAAAGAAAGGATCTTGGGCCTAACTCAACCCCAAAAACTAGCACATAAGGGGAGGATTTCTCAAGTCCATATAAAAAGACTGAAAATTCACTCCCCGACAATGTGGGACTTTCACCCACTCTAATACCACCTTCACGCCCAGGCCGAACAAGAGCGTTGTCCGGGATCTCAAACGTGGATGGACCTGGATCTAATACCATTTAAAGATGTGATACCTGGACCAAACCCAACCTCAAAAGCTAGCTCAAGGGGGTACAATTGCTCAAGTCCATATAAGTAGACTGTGAATCAATTCCCAATCAATATGGGACTTTCATCCAACCTCATGTCAGGCTCAACTGGAGCGTGGACCAAGACTCCGAGAATACAAACGGGGCTATTTGTGTGTGAAAATAGAAAACGCACTGAACTTCACTAATTTTCCTCAAAAAGCACTAGGCTATTTGTGTGAAAGAAACACATTTGTTTGATTCGACAACAAAGTTTATTAAGAATGACATGCAACAGCGGAGCAATGATGAACTTTTGAGCGGTTACTTTGATGATTCATGCAGAAACAGATATACTTATGAATATTGCTAATGATTTTACAGTAAAACATTTCAATAGATGAAAGCTTATCGAGAAGGGCTGTGATAATGTACTTACGTTCTACTTTCATTAGTAAAGGATGAAGTAGGTGTGGATTTTCTACTATGGGGCTAATTGATGTTTACTTTAGAAATAATATTTACTTGCTCTACTGCCTAAAATTTTCTGCCTTACTTCAGTGCTGAGTTCTGGAATCATTCTTTATGAGTTAGCGGGTATATCATTCCATAGCTGTTGTATTCAACCAAATATTGCTGCCAAACTTTGGTCCATTCGTGTATATTCTCCCTAAATGGAGCACTGATCATTGGGTATATGTTGTTGTTGTTGTTGTTGCATCAATAGCAGCTACTGATGTTGAATTCTCTCATGCTGAATTATGAATAAAACCTATCCTTCTTTTTCCATTTATCTTCATGCTCTACATAAAGCGCGTAAAAATTATTGCAGTCGTTGTGATCCAATATTTCGTGCTCTTAATTACTTGAGGTGAATAAGGAAAAGAAATAGCGATTTTATAAATTGAGGTTCGGATTTGAAACTCCACAATTGCAAAAAAGCACTTGGTGATTCTTCATATCTATTCAATTTTTGTTGAACAAATGGTACATGTACTATTGGAAAGGTAGCTATCCCATGAAATCCATCAAGGTACATGCAAGTTGGTGTGGCGCCTTACTCTTTCAATACATTTAGGAACCAAAAATAAAAATAAATACTATCGCGCAGTTTAATTCAACCTTAGTGAAAGAATACATCAATGAGAAGTTAACTCAGTAAGCTTAATGATGTTTTCCCTGTAAGGAATGAAAGCGTGGATGACCCGACATCAAATATACGTGTTATTATACACACAATCTCCATACAACAGCAACAACATACCCGATGTATATTCGGGCAGAATATATGCAAACCATACCTCTACCTCATAGACGAGAAGAAAATGGTAGCACCAATCCTCACTAAATACTTCATAAGACAAAAAACAGCCAATACTTACAAAACCAAATGAAGAAAAAGAAGTTCATTGTCTTGATCACCAGCAAGTAAAAGAAATGTTTACAATTGGAGATTCAAAAAGGTTGCAAAAGAAAGAAGCAAACTTTCTATTTAACAAGTATCAAAGGGGGAAAGAATAAGAGTAAAACCAGTAAGTATACGAGAAGTATGAACACTATAGTCAATGAACAAAATATGAATTGTAGTTTGGCCATTTAGCATCCATCACTCCAACAGAGAATCAGGACTTGCAAGAAGGTCGAAAGGTTTGCCTATCGAGTCTTTCAAGATTATGATTTGACCCTCTTTCATAAGAAAGTCTTCATTGAGGGTATCTACCTTTCTTTTCAACATGTTGATCTCATAATTCAACAGCATGTTCATCTCACTGTAGGTCTTAACTTCCTCCCACATAAAATCCCTCTCCTGAAACACTTTTGGTAGTATCGCCTTCACAACGCCAAGTTTATTCTTTTATTCTTGCAAATCATTAGTGAGCTAGTTGATATTTTCATCCTTTTTAGCACCTGCCAGAATCAACCGTAAACCATGAAAAACAAGAAAGACACAAAGATCATCAATAACATTTCATCAGAAATTTAAAACAAACTCATAGCCTAGAAGTTTAACCAAATCATGAATCATTTTTAACTGTTAAAATTCATAGTAGATAACTCATGATCTTGTCCAAGAATTAAGTCAGATGAACGAGCAAACTTACCGAAACCCCTTCGGGTAACTTTACCAAATCAGAGCACAATCAGATCAATGGGTTTGAGGATATCACAAAGTTTATCATGTTCTTGGTTGGTCCAAGTGAATACACATTAAGGCGATCAGACATATCACAGAAGACTACCACATGCCAGTAACTCAGGTATACAAGTTCATAAAGAAAATCGTGAACTTCAGATGGAACAAAGATGAACCTAAAATCAAACAAAAGTAGAAAGCTAAAGTAGAGAGAGTGACATTCGAACAGGCTATCATATATGAAGACGAGGTATCTAAAGTTGAAAAATAAAAACTATTCCGTTGAAACGAGATCTTAACATTGCCTGCTTACCTGAAGCTCGAGATATTTTAACTTGGGTGTGGCATAAGAAAGAGCGTCCAGTGTATTTTCCACTTCACATTTGAGAATGTCGTTACCTCTAACTGTTGCGGCTAGATCAGGCTGAAGTTGCTTTATGTACATCTCCTCGGAATAGATCTTCTCCCTTAGCACCGTTGTCAGCAAAGTCTTTGATTTAAGATCTTTAACCTTTTCCTGGTAGTTTTACCGGACATAATCTATATTTTCTTGAGCTACTCGATATTCCGTTTGTAACTAAGTGAGCTGCTTCCTTAGATTTTGATTCTCCTCTGACACTTGCTCTATTCTCTTAGACAAATCTTCAAGGTGTTTCTCCGAAAATGACATATTGGTTCTATTATCTACTTCCTTCTTATTAAATGAAGAGACTTCTCTTTGTAGAGAGACATTCTTCTCTACAATCTTCCTCGCTCTTTCACGGAGTCTATGTTGTTCATTTGGTATTTCTCAAGTTTTAGAGACCAATCGTTGGATCTTCTATCCAACTCCTTTTCCAGTACTAATTGTAACTCATTCTTTTCTATATCCAATCTTCGTGTCCGTGAATCTAGTTCGGCCTGTAATATGTTGGCTTCTTCCTTAGCAGAAGCCCTTTCAGCAACTTGATTCCGTAGCATGCTTGAAACTTCAGAAGCCATTTGTACCTTCTCCTTTGTCGATCTTTATATAGTCCGAATCAACACTAGAACGCTAAGGTCTCTGCCGTGAAGAAACATTTGTCATTACTTTGGACAAGCAAATGCAAATTAAAACATCAGTTTAAGTGTGAAAAAGAAAGCTACAGCAAAATGATATGCATACCGGCTTGAATCACGACCAGATTTCTTAGGATGAACTTTCTTACTGTGACCATGGGGAGATTTTCTCAGATCCGTGAAATTCATTTTTCCTGACCCCCTGTCATAGAAGGATCCAGATGACAATGAAACACTCCTCCAAGAAGAAACTTCCTTGGACTTTAATGGTGGTGAAGGGGTCTTGTTTGCAACATTAGTTGATGATCGAAAAAAGAAGAAGTTGTTCTTCATCATCTCTGTGTATGGAGACTGTACATGAATCAAACTAGTGTCCATGAGATTTCAAAGGACAAAGCAAAACACTCATAAACAGCCACTCACAAATCATCATCCATTATCAAAATATTGCAAGCTAACTAAATACTTATGATACAAAGAAAAAATCTCTCTTTCTACATGCTTCTTCTTCAACAACAACATACGTAACCCCTACCTTGGCAAGTAGAATTTTTTTTCCCATAAATCCTCGGCAAGGAAAGCAAAAACACGAGAATATTTATGAAGACATAAGCAGTAACAACAGTAGCAAGTAAGAAAACAGAGGTATACAATACAAGAAGTAGAAAAGAAAAATATATACTAATACTACTACCAGAAGAGACATGATGCGAAACCATTTACTACTAACCTTCTACTGAAAATTAAGTGCCGGCAAAAGGTTGTCAGAATCTGTTGGATTCTTGTTATTTTTTCTTGAAATGTAAAAACAACAAAAGACTAGAATAGAGAAAACTTTTTTTTTCTGTGTCTTTCATTCATCATCGTACAATGCATATATACAACTAACAAGGATCTGTAAATTGCAAGTAAATATTCACAAGGATCTATATATGGCAAGTGAATATTTATAAGGATCCAGAAATATGGAAAGTGAATATTTACAAAGAACAAAGAAATCTGGGCTCACTATTTGAACCTTTCTTGTACTTGTATTTGTGCTAAACAAAGAAGTGAGTCCAATTCGTACACTGTCATGATAAGTGAAAATATGCACACTTTATGCATTATATATAATCATATTTTAAGTTTTAAAATTCTTACTATTTTACAATAAATATAATTAATAATGATAAATTTGAGGAAATAAAAATGTACCCCTACTTAAAAGGGTAAATAATTCCCCCCCAAAAGAAAAGCTAGATACAAATTAATATAAGAGTTGTAACTTTTCTTTTTAACCAAAAGAGTCAAATCCAATGTTTCTCTACACCTCTCTTAAGCAAAAAAAAACAAAAAATGATAGATAACAACAGAACACAGGTTACAACAAAACAATATGATTAAGAATCTAATCTCTATATAAAAAATCATAAAGTCTGACTAAATATTCATCTACCACATAAAATAACAACAAAATACAAATACAACAAACAATACAATAATCAAAATATCATAAAAATATTAAACCTCACCTTTACATAAATTCCTTAAAGCTCGATCGAACTTTTATCTATCACCTCTACTGAGCAGAAAAAATAACATATATCAACTGAACAATACAATAATCAAGATATCTGAATAATACAATTAAATTTAATATTTACACTGAAATTCCTTAAAGTCCGACCTAACATTTATCACCTGTATTAAGCAAAAAAATAAAAAAAATAACAAATAGCAACAGAATAAATCGGCATCACAATAACAATATTTATTTTAGAGTCCATAATACACTCAACCCTAAATAAAGAATAAATATGATAAAAAATTTAATTATTTTTACCAATAAATATCGTATACATTAAATCGAACCACTATAAACACAAATATAAAAAAATCAAAGAAAGTCTTTTGACAATGACAAAAATAATGTGGGATTAATTACCAAGAAAACAATACACCTATAATGAACCAATAATTGGTAGAAGGAATTCCAACCAAAAAAAAAAAGAAATAATTCGGTTGTATGTATTTTGGTGGACGAAGTGTTGTACTTATAATGAATATATGTGTGAATTCAAAAGCTAAACCTAGATCAATTACAAAATAAAAACTATCTCTTGCCATATATTTTAGAACTCCTAATTTAGAAAAAAAAAAGTTTTACCATATATTTTAGGAGACAATATTATAAATAAATTAAATAATAATTTAAAAAGGTGAAAAAACTATTTTGTCTATTGTTCAGTGTTTTAATGAAGGGCAAAAAGTTCAAATCACATTTTTAAGGGTCTTCATACTTTTAATATATTATAGATTATAGATATAGATATAGATGTAGATTATAGATATAGATATAGATTATAGATTATAGATATATATATAAAAAAGGTTTAGAGTATGCTGATGTGGCATACTTCTAAAGCCTCCATTTCTATTTTTCTTTTTTCTCAACTTTTTGAGATTTTTTCAATTTATTTATTATATTAAAATAATTTACACCTCCCCATTTACTATTCTTTATATGGGTTGACACCCATATATTCCACACAAGAGCCTCTTTATGGCATGGCACATGCAACATGTATGTATTTTTGCTGAATATTCTTTGAAGTCATTCTCTCTATTTCTTCCTCTAGGTGTAACCATTCCAAGATTCTGTACTTAATACTGTATTTTACTTGTTTTTCAATTAAGTTGTGAGAAGGAAATGTCTATAGAATGATGAGGGGAGGGGTGTTAATTATTCGGTTAATAAGCATATTATAATCTATATCTATAATCTATAATATATTAAAAGTGTGAAGGGCCTTAGAAATGTTGTTTGAACTTTTTGCCCTTTATTAAAAATCTTTGGTTTAGACAAAATAGTCTTTTCACTATTTTTCTAATATTTAAGAGTTGAAAATCAATTAAATATATTTATGATAAAATATTTACATATTAGAAAGCATGTTTTTATCTCGGTAGAAAACGTACAATCTAATTTTCTTTTTTTGGTTTTTTGATGGACTCCTAATTATATGGGAACTCAAACTCCTATATATGGAAATTTTTCTTCTTTTAGCTCTTGTTTACGATTTTTTTCCTTTTTTCTTTGTATAAAATCCTAAAATATAATTTATGTGACTCCAAAATGTAAAGAAAGTCAAATTCCTAGATACATGATGAGCTTTCATACTACCTTTTCTACACGTTTTTATGTCATTATTTTATTTTTATCCTCAATTTTTCAATTGAAATCTTCTACTATCATAATTAAAGTGGAAAAATAATTAACTGATTTGAAAACTAATAATTAGATGACTATTTTTATGAGAATAACTATTTTTTGATGATTAATATTTTTTTATTAGTTTGAGAATTCTAAATCAACTAAATTTAATTTTAAAAAGATTTATAAAAATTTATAAATAAATATAAAAACGTTAGAATAAAAAAAATTAAGAAGTACCAAATTTTTGAAAGTTTTAAGTACATAATAAGAATGTAATCAATGATTTTGTAAAGATTTGAATTTAAAAATTAAAAAAAATTAAATATCAAAAAATTATCGTACCACAGTGCATGGTTCAAATTGATTTGTTTCTCTTAGCCCCTGACAACAAGAGAAAGAGGTACTGCATGAAAAACGCAAAAATGATTTACCATCAACCACATTAAACTTGTGGCAAAATATATATGTTCTTACACTAAAATATATGTTTATGTTTACATTATTATACTAAAGTGTAAAGGAGTTTTGAAAAGTAATTTAAATTTTTTGCACTTTATTAAAAATCTCCACAGTAGAAAAAATAATTTAATTTTAAATAATTAAACGTTACACGTGCGAGGTACATCCAGTTAAACTAGTAAATTTAAAGTATGTATATATGAAAGTATTGAGATGGTAAAAGAATATAAAAAAAAAAAAGAGGAAGAAGATGTTAATTGGCATATAATTTGGAGTAAAATGTGGATTTTAATTTACTGATTTTAGGCAAAAATTAGGACAAAGAAATTAAAAAAATATTGGCAAAATATCAAGTAAAAAATTAGAGGTGAATATTTGCATAGATTTGTCAATCATTGCAAATAATGAAGAGAATTATATTCTAACTTACAAAATATATTAAATGTCTATTAAATAAAATATGAGAAAGTGCAATTTTTTAAAAAATCTCTTATGCGTTAGAATGGGTATATCTTATGTATAAAAATGAAGATCTCTTATAAAAAGTCCGTAAAACTAAATAAAAAATAAAAAATTATAACATACAAAATCAGTTCTCCTCAATAATATAACCATGTACGAAAGTATATATTATCTATATGTATATATTGCGAAAAAGGGATAATAAACAAGTAATTTCACCTATAATTAATATAAATTTAATAATAATAATATATATATTACTCTTATATATAAATGAAGAGTTTTTGTACTACTATTTTATCTTTTAGTGCCTACTTGCTATTATCTTTTAGTGCCAACTTGCTATTACTATTATTACTAGATATACCGCACGTGCATTGCACGTGTGATATGTTTATTGTTGTATTATTATATTTAGAAATATTTATGTTCTTTCATATCTTCATTTAAGCAGAGAAAAATGAGGCTTCTCTCTTTTGTTATTTTTGTAGTTTTGAAGTTATGTCATTGACAATTTTGAGTCATCAATAGTCGAGTTATACTGTGCAGTATAAACTGCTAACTAATCAAATATAATAATGTATACGATTCCCTAGCTTAAAGATGTGTGCGATACGTTGCTTTACGTGTGTTATGTGTTATATCATTGGTAAATAAGTTTGGGAATACGTTAATACATTAACAAAATGGAATTAAACTTACAATTTTTTATGTGCACAGGCCGTTGTTGCAGTGGATTTTGAAAGTATTGTAGATGTAGAAAAGAAAGGCAGTCGAACAGATAATCCGGTAAGATTTGAAGTAAGATCCTATTGCAAAAACAAAGCGGTGTTATACTCTGAAAGTTTTGATAAATAACGATCATGCCAAAATATAATATTTTATATTCAAAGTATTGTGAAGGTGACTAAAGAAGTTAATCGAACGTTAAGATACTCACAAAAAATGGATTTTGATGAGGAATTTTCCTTAGTTGATTCATTATATAGATGGTCAAACGAATTGGTGGCAACGCTTGGAAAAGTACCGTTTCCCAAAGTATGCAACTAATCAGGGTAAAAGTACCATTGCTTTGCGTGTGATGCTTGTCTGAAATTTTGAAGCGTTAGTTGAGAGGGGGGGTGTACGATTATTAGGTTTAATTGAAGTACTTAGGTTTTGTCAGAGTAATTACTATGGTAAAATTGTAATTTAATTTTTAAGTTATGGGCCTTCCTTCTACAACAGTTTATCTTTTATAATTTTTATGAATATCTGCATGATTCATCCTAAAGTAATTAGCAAAGCATAATTATATTGGTGATTTTTTATTGGACTTCCACTTGTACCGACAAGTCCTTATTGTATAGATGTAAACGTTATTGAATTCATGGTTTCCTAAACTCATCTACTTCACTCTCTTTAGTATCAACATCAAACCCTCTCGTTAGATACCTTTTTAATGTGTTGGATAATCATCGACCACCGTACTCTTCTCTGTACGGTGTACTAATCGGTGCATTCAAGATTTGATTTAAAAAATAAAATATGCAATCCAAAGACGCCATTTCTGGTTTTATGAATTAGATGAAACAAATAGTACTGCCATTAAGTGTAGCCTAATCTATGGGTTATCATCTTAAAATTGACAAATTAAAGAACTCGTTATACATGTTTATTCCTTTTTACCGTGTTAGTTGAATAATTTTTATCCTCCCACAACGATAGTTAGAGTACAAGAAATTAGCAATAGATGTCATTATTAGTTGTTAGTGTTCTGAAAGAAGTTAATTCTACTGAGATGGTTAAAAGGGCATAAAAGTTTATTTGGGATGCAGGCTTAATTACAATTTGAAGCGGTTTGAAGAAAGAATTGGCGTAGGCGTTGTTTTTTTGGGGGATTATGTCGAACGCTTGCTTTCTGTTGTGTCTCATCTCGCTTATTACTCCTAGTATCATCCCCTGCTCGTAATTACTGCTTTTTATTATTCATCGTGGATGTAGTATTTCTATTCCAGTATAATTCGAGTTATGGTCACCACTGATTACACATTCTAAGGTCTCATTGATACGGTAGAATCGATGGTGGGCAATAGATTACGGCATGGCATTGGTAATGCATTAGTATACAAGATCCTCTTGTACAAGTATGTCATGGAAGGAGAAGGTTTAACTGAACATAATTTGATATTGATGATGACCTTTAATCGAAAGTAAGAAATATATGGATGTTAGTGGTTCATAGCAGTTGTAATGTACAGATTTGGAGGACTGCGAGCTTCTAAAACTCTTCGTTGGTACTTGAATGTGCATAAATTACAATTGATTCCGCTAATATACTTTAATATACTTGCCTGGACACAAATACATTATATGCTTTGTAAAATATGCATTATAATTAAAACATCTTTTAGACTATGTTGGTATTCTTTAACTTTATTTTGGGGCAAAACGTAAATGGACAGATGCCATCTGAATCTTCCTATTCAACTTGCGGTAGTTCTTACTTTCTTCCTTCTGTAATAAATAGGAAAAATTGGATATGTTAGTCATAATAATTTAAAAAATGAATAATTAGTTACTATAAGTTGTTGTAATTAGAGTTCATACCTTTACAGAGGTTGAATCGATGTACTCTTTGACGCTATAACCAACGAAAAATTTGGCGGCTTAAATTAGTATAACTCGTGCGCGCCGTTCTCCACCAGAAACTTCCAGCATTAAGGAGTGCAGGATCCATTTTAAGTTGACAAATTGTGAAAACGTAAATTTTCCCAGCGAGTGTTAATTTACACACTTTTCTTACAATCTTTGTTGTTTTTGTATTCTCAATTTCTCTACATCATAATTCAACAGTTGTTTTTCTTAGCAATGAAACTGAAACTGGCCTTTGTTAGATTAAAGTCCCAAATTTGTGAAGCTAATTTTCATCTATAAGTAGGATTTTCCATAAGATGCCAGCGCATCAGAAATAGATATACATGTCTTACAGGGCCTCTCAACTTGTATAACAACATGAAAAGGGAAAATAAACGTACACGTCTGACTTTGGCCATAACTGGAAGTCATATAATTGTGTACTATCATGTGAACATATAAATAGGCCTTTCTCTTATTTGGGATATGTCGATAGTATGGACTTAGGTATTTATATGCATAAAGCTTAATTGTTTAGCTATAAAGTTTGACATTATGTAAACACGTGTAACAGAAGTGAGATGCCCCATGATTTAATGGGTGGTCCCGGTGTCCATGCGTGATGTGGGCCAAAAATAGACTGGGGCATGCTATGGAGGTTGGAGATCATCCCAGTGTGGTTCCTTTGCATTTTCGTGGCCATTTGTGTGAGCAAATGGGCGAAACGGACAAATGGGTTGTCAGAATCTGTAGGATTCTTGTCATTTTTTCTTGAAAATGCTGCAGGTTTAGTTATTCTTGGCTAAAGATGTGAGAAGTCAAATCAACATACACGAAGGGGAACAACACACGAAGGCATATCTAAGAACTTATTTGTCTTTGATTCATCTATATGGTAAAGAAACAGGTAAACGTGTAACAGTTATGGCCTTGATCGATTTTAGGCCCACAGAACGCCCGGATCCCGGGCCCACCCCCAAAACCGTGGGCCATACCACACCTATTTGGCCCGAAAATGCCCAGTTTGTGCCGTTTCACCCGTTTGTCCACACAAATGGCCACAAAAATTTAAACAGACCACACTGGGATGATCCCCAACCTCCCTGGCTCGCTCCGGTCGATTTTCGACCCACAGCATGGCCGGACCCCGGGCCTAACCACAAAATCGTGGGCTAGCACACTGATTTGGCCCAAAATGCCCCGTTCGCCCCGTTTTGCCTGTTTGTCCAAACAAATGACCACAAAAATTTAAACGGACTATACTGGGATGATACCAACCTCCCTGTCATGCCTCGGTCGATTTTCAGCCCACAGCGCGCCCGGATCTCTGGCCCACCTAAAAAACCGTGGGCTGTAGCACACCGATTTGGCCCAAAAATGCACCATTCGCATCGCTTCGCCTATTTGTCCACCCAAATGACCACAAAAATTTAAAAGGACCATACTGGGATGATCCCCAACGTCCTTAGCATGCCTCGGTCAATTTTTGGCCCACAGGATGCCCGTACCCCAGATCCACCCCCAAAACCGTGGGCTATAGCACACCGATTTGGCCCGAAAATACGCCGTTCGCGCTGTTTTGCCCGTTTGTCCACCCAAATGTCCATAAAAATTTAAACGTACTAGACTGGGACAATCCCCAACCACCTTGGCACACCTTGGTCGATTTTTGGCCCACAGCACGCCTGGAGCCTGGGCCCACCCCTAAAATCATGGGCCATACCACACCGATTTGGCTCGAAAATGCCCAGTTCAAGCCATTTCACCTGTTTGTCCACCCAAATGGAGACAAAAATTTAAAAAGATCATACTGGGTTGATCCCCAACCTCCCTAGCTCTCCCCGGTTGAATTTTGGCCCAGATCACCCTCGAACCCTGGGCCCATCTTCGAAACCGTGGGCTATAGCATACTGGTTTGACCCAAAAACCCATTTGCGCCATTTCGCTCATTTATCCTCCCAAATGGACACGAAAGTTTAAATGGTCCACACTGGGATGATCCTCAACCTCCCTGGCATGCCTTGGTCGATTTTTGTCCCACTTCACGTGCGGACCCCGGGCCAACCCCCAAAACCGTAGGCTATAGAACCCCGATTTGGCCCAAAAATGCCCCATTCATACGTTTCGCCCATTTGTCTACCCAAATAGGCACGAAAATTTAAACGGACCATACTGGGATGATCCCCAACCTCCCTGGAATAACTCGAATGATTTTCAACCCACAGCACACCCGGAACCCGGGGCCACCCCCAAAATCATGGGCTATAGCACACCTATTTGGCCCAAAAATGCCCCGTTCGCAATGTTTAGCTCGTTTGTCCACCCAAATGTCCACGAAAATTTAAACGGACCACACTGGGATGATCCCCAACCTCCCTGGCACGCCCCAATCAATTATTATCCCACAGAATTCCCGAACCCGCCCACCCCTAAAAAGGTAGGGTATAGCACACCGATTTGGCCCAAAAATGCTTCGTTCGTGCCGTTTCGCCCGTTTGTCCTCCGAAATGGCCACAAAAATTTAAATGGACCACACAGGAATGATCCCCAACCTCCCTGATATACCCCGATCGATTTTTATCCCACTGTGAACTTGAACTGCTGGCCCACCCCCAAAACTGTGGGCTATAGCACACCGATTTTGCTCGAAAATGCCCCGTTCACGTCGTTTCGCCCGTTTGTCCACCTAAATAGCCCCAAAAATCAAAACGGACCACATTGGGACAATTCCCAACTTCCCTGGCATGCCCCGATCAATTTTCAGCCCACAGTACGCCTGGACCCCAGGCCCACCCCTAAAACCGTGGGCTATAGCCCACCGATTTGGCCCGAAAATGCCCCGTTTACGCCTTTTTGCTTGTTTGTCCATCCAAATGGCCACAAAAATTTAAACGGACAACACTAGATGATCCCCAACCTCCCTGGCATACCCCGATTGATTGTTGGCCCACGGAACGCCCGGACCCCGAGCCCAACCCCCAAAACTGTGGGCTATAGCTCACCGATTTGGCTCAAAAATGCCCCATTCGCGCCGTATAGCTCGTTTGTCCACCCAAATAGCCACGAAAATTTAAATGGAAGATACTAGGATGATCCCCAACCTCCTTGGCATGCCCCGTTCAATTTTTATCCCACAGAATGCCCGGACCCTCCCACCCCCAAAACGTGGGCTATAGCACACCATTTTTGCCCAAAAATGCCTCATTCGTGCCATTTCGCCAGTTTGTCCTCCAAAATGGCTACGAAATTTAAACGGACCACACTAGGACAATCCCCAACCTCCCTGTCATGCCTCGGTCGATTTTCAGCCCACTGCGCACCCAAAACCTGGGTCCACCCCCGAAACCGTGGGCTATAGGATATCGATTTGGCCCGAAAATGCCCCATTCTCTCCGTTTCGCCCGTTTATCCACCCAAATGGCCACGAAAATGTAAATGGACCATACTAAAATGATCTCCAACCTCCCTGGCATGTCCCAATCAAATTTCTACCCACAACACACCCAAACCCCGGGCCCACCCCTAAAACGTGGGCTGTAGCATACCGATTTGGCCTTAAAATGCCCAGTTCGCGCCGTTTTACCCGTTTGTCCACCCAAATTGCCACAAAAATTTTAACGGATGACACTAGGATGATCCCCAACATCCTTGTCAGGCCTCGGTCGATTTTTGGCCCACAGCATGCCCGGAGTCCAGGCCCACCCCCAAAACCGTGGGCTATACCACACCAATTTGGCTCGAAAATGACCAGTTCGCGTCGTTTCACCCATTTGTCCACCCAAATAGCCACAAAAATTTAACCAGACAACACTGGGATGATCCCCAAACTCCTCGATATGCCTCGGTTGATTTTCGACCCACAGCATGCCCGGACCTACCCCCAAAACCGTGGTCTATAGCACACCGATATGGATCGAAAATGCCCCGTTCGCACCGTTTTGCCTATTTGTCCACCCAAATGGCCATAAAAATTTAAACAAACCACACTAAGATGATCCCCAACTTCCCTGGCATGCCCCGATCGATTTTTGGCCTATAGCACGACTGGACCCCAGGTCCACCCCCGAAACTGTGGGCTATAGCACACCGATTTTGCCCCAAAAATGCCCTATTCACGCTTTTTCACCCGTTTGTCCACCCAAATGGCCATGAAAATTTAAACGGACCATACTGGGATGATCCCCAACCTCCTTGGCATACCTCGATCAATTTTTAGCACACAGCACGCCCGGATCCCATGCCCACCCCCAAAATCGTGGGCAATACCACATCGATTTGCCCCTAAAATACCCAGTTCATGCCGTTTCACCCGTTTGTCCACCCAAATGGACACAAAAATTAAAAAAGACCACACTGGGACGATCCCCAACCTCTCTGGCACCCCCCGATCGATTTTTGACCCACATCACTCCCGGACCCTGGGTCTACCCCTAAAATCGTGGGCTATAGCACGCCGATTTGGCCCAAAAATGCCCCGTTTGTGCCGTTTCGCTCGTTTATCCCCCCAAATGGCCACAAAAATTTAAACGGACCACACTGGGATGATCCCCAACCTCCCTGGCACATCTCAATCGATTTTCGACCAATAGAATGCCCGAACCCTGGGCCCACTCCCAAAACCGTGGGTTATAGCACACCGATTTGGCCTTAAAATGCCCCGTTCGCACCGTTTTGCTCGTTTGGCCACAAAAATTGCCATAAATATTTAAACGGACAATACTGGAATGATCCCTAGCCTCCCTGGTACTCCCCGGTTGAATTTCGACCTACTGTACGCTCGGACCCTGGGCCCACCCCCAAAACCATGGGCTATAGCACATCGATTTGGCCCGAAAATACCCCGTATAAGCCGTTTTCCCTGCTTGTCCACCCAAATTAACACAAAAATTTAAATGGACAATACTGGGATAATCCCCAACCTCCCTGGCATACCTCGGTCGATTTTCGATCTACAGCACGCCCGAACGCCGAGCCCACCCCCAAAATCGTAGGCTATAACACATCGATTTGGCTTGAAAATGCCCCATTCAAGCCGTTTCGCCCGTTTGTCCACCCAAATGGCCACAAAAATTTAAACAGACCACATTGGGACGATCCCCAATACCTCGATCTATTTTTGGCCCACATCACACACGCACCCCAGGCCTACCCCCAAAACCATGGGCTACAAAACACGAATTTGGCCCGAAAATGCCCCGTTAGTGCAGTTTCACCCGTTTAGGCCACCCAAATGTCAATAAAAATTTAAACGGACTATACTGGGATGATCCCCAATCTCCCTGGCATGCCCCGATCGATTTTCGGCTAGCAGTTCACCCTAACCTCGGGACCACCCCCAAAACCGTGGGCTATAGCACATCGACTTGGCTTTAAAATGCCCTGTTCGAGCTGTTTCACCCGTTTGTCTACCAAAATGGCCACAAAAATTAAAACGGACCACATTGGAATGATCCCCAATCTTTCTGGCTCACCCCAATTTATTTTTGCCCCAGATCACTGATAGGCAAATTTACACGCCTATAGTGCTATATTTTACCCATATTTTAGCCATGTTTTGAGGACAAATTATATAATTCATGCACTTTTAGTCCTTTTCCCTGTAAGTGAGCTAACGAACATGATTAGCAAGTTTTCAGGTATAAATGAGGTAGAATTCAGCATTTTCTGGATAACTTGACGCCAAAGAAAGCTTCATGAAAGGAGGAGAGCAAAGCTTGGACGCCAAGGACCAAAAGTGGCGCATGGAAAATCTGTCCCGGGCAAAAACAACAATTCTGAAGACTTTGGGGACTAGCAGTAACTTATGAGGATTAGGATAATGATACCTTAACCTAGTAGGATTGGGTTAAGTAATTCATTAGCTTAGTAGGAATGGGATATGGGTATTATAAATACCCTATTTTGCTAGAGATTTTAAGAATTCTCATTCTACTTCAAATTCCGCAAGACCTTTTCTATTAATTCTACTTTTTATTCTTCTTCTATTCATCTATTCAATTCTTAATCTCCACAACAAGAGAAACGTTACTTTGCAAGGGAGTTCACGCCTAACACGCCATACCACACCTTACTACACGAGATCTTTATTGTGGTATAATAATAATGTCTATGGAAATTTCCTTCGCACTCATGGGTAACTAAACTTCTCTGTTGGGGTTATGGAAGCCTTATGAGATACTATCTATTGCTATGAGTTTGTGAAGTTATGACACGTGTGTTGCTTATATCATTATTCTCTTCATCTTAATGCAAATTCTTGTGGCTGTAGACGCATAGAATACGCCAGTATAGCATTAACTTGTTCGAAAGAAAGGTTATATGTCTGGAAAAGAGATAATGTCAAGGTAATAGGTTCCCATCCCCTATTAAAAAGTTAGTGCCGTAACTGGATTAACCTCTTGGAGAATTTGTACCGTTAGATACGCTTTAAGCTCGAAAGAGTTAAAGTGAAATAGTCCTTGTTTAGGTCAAAAAACGCTTGGATTTACCATCGAATACAATTCTCTATAAGCACATGCATGTCTGAATTCCGCATAACTCATAGCCAATAGAGACGTACAACTCATAAGGTGGACATAATCCCAACTTCTCAATTCTCATCGTTTACATCTTACTAAATTTTTTTTTTTTTTACTTTGCTATTTTCAATTTTTACTCTATTATTTTTGGTTACACGTTACAATCCCCCCTTTTTACGAGACTTGCACTAAAAGTCTAGTAATTGTTTCTTACTTGTTGACCAAGCTATTCCATGTGGGATCGATACCCAACCCAGTTGGGTTCTATATTTGACAAACGACTGCTTTACACTCCTACGAGAGCTGTAGATTGAGCGTTATCAAAAATTGGCGCCGTTGCCGGGGAATACAAGTGTCAATTAAGTTCGTAATAATTACTAGACCCTTTGGTCAAAGATTCTCGTACTTTTACTTTTAGTTTTTGTTTTTGTATACTGCAGGTTTTTTTAGTGCATGCCCCATACCCGAAGTTCTGGTCAACCGTTATTACCTATCAATCCTGAACCACAACGTATTCGCAGAATGAAGGTACAATACGAAATTGAAAGGATGGCTGCTCAACAGGAACAGGCGAGACTAGCTGCGCTAGCCGCCGCTCAAGTGCATCAACAAAATATTGATAACCCTAGGCGAGCAACAAATTCTGACGATGAGGATCTATGTGATGACGAGTTACTAAACCCTAGGCATGCCGCTGGGATCGCAACACCTACCAACAGAAGAGATCGTCAAGCTAGGTTTAGGCCTGAACGCCGAGCTATGCAACCAACTTTTGATGATAATGATGATGATCTTGATGGAGCCGGAGCCACAGGAGCCATTATTCCTCCACCATTGGCACCCGGAGCCAAGTTCAACATCACGAGCACCATGATTCAGTTATTGCAACTCAAGGGATTATTTGGTGGACTAGCAGGAGATGATCCGAATATGCATCTCATTAACTTTATTTCTATATGCAAGTCGTTTGACAATCCTGGAGTTGGTCAGAATGCAATTCAGTTATGCTTATTTCCATTGTCTCTGTCTGGGGAGGCAACTCTATGGTTGAATGGGTTGACTCCTCATTCTATTACAAATTGGAGGCAATTGAGAGACGCTTTCCTCGAAAGATTCTTTCCGCCATCCAAAAAAGCACAATTGAGAGATGAAATCAGCAACTTTCGTCAGCTTCCAACTGAAACCCTTCATGAAACATGGGAGAGGTTCAAGACGAAGCTAATGAGGTTCCCAAACCATCACATGACTAATGTTCACCTAATGGAGATACTTTACAGAGCCTTGAATTCAATAACTAAACCAGTTGTGGATAATGCGGCTGAAGGATCATTCATGGATCTCACCTTTGGTCAGGCAAGCAATATGCTAGACCGGATGACGAAGCAAAGTAGAGCTTGGCATACCAGGGATTTTGAGGTAGCAAGCCCCATAGGCATGACTGCAGACCAAAGGAGAAGATAAGAAGAATGTGATTAAGATATGGCGCACATGAAGACACAAGTGGATCTTCTTACAAAGCATCTATTATCAGGGAAGACCAAAAAAGTCAAAGCTGTTGCGTCAAAAGGAAGAAACGAATCTGATTCGGAAGAGGAAGCCAACTACTTGAACAATCAGGGGGGTTTCCGAGGCAATGCCCAAGAAAACCAAGGTCGGAACTATCATGGTAAATCTGGAAACATGGACCAAGGTAGTTGGAAGAACAAGAATGACAGTAGTGGTTTGTATGTTCCCCCTGAAAGACGTGACGCCACCACATCTAGTTCTGGATGTATGGAAGACATGATGGCTAAACTATTGAAAGGAGTGGAAGCAACTAGCGAGGGAGTAACGGAGGTAATAAATGATTTGTCCGCTATGAAGAAATTAGTTGATTCACATTCCACTTCAATCAAGCAAATAGAGCAGCAATTGAGCCAACTTTCAGCAGCACTTAATCAAAGAAAGGCTGGCACTTTACCTAGCGACACTGTGCAAAATCCAAGGAATGAGGGATCATACATGGCTATTACTACTCGAAGTGGTAAGGTGCTGTAAACTTCATCTAAGGGCAAACAAGTGGTCGACGATGTAGCAGACAACGATGATAAGGCTAATGAAGAAAACACCATGGAAGCTGACCAAGACGTACATGACGTCACCCCTAGTAGGTTGCAGCCTGAAACTACCAAAATTCGGAAGCAAGAGGAGAACAAAGCTGTGGAGAAAACAATTCCATATCCACCACCACCTTTTCCTCAAAGATTGAAGAAGCATGCGGATGATACAAAATTCGGAAAATTCATGACTATGTTAAAGCAGCTGACCATTAATGTTCCGTTGGTGGAGGCACTAGAACAAATGCCTGGGTATGCAAAATTTATGAAGGATCTTTTGACAAAGAAGCGGGCAGCAAGCTATGAGTTGAAAGATACTGTTCATCATTGCGGTGCTATTGCCACCCGATCACTAGTTCAGAAAAAGGCCGACCCCGGTGCTTTCACTATTCCTTGCACGGTTGGATCTATGAATTTTGCCAAAGCATTGTGTGATTTGGGAGCTAGCATCAATTTGATGCCACTATCCATCTACAGAAAGTTGGGGTTGGGTGACCCTACACCAACCAATATGCGGCTCGTGATGGCGGATAGGTCAGTAAAATGACCTGTGGGTATCTTGAATGATGTGTTGGTGAAGGTGTCTACCTTCATTTTTCTGGCAGATTTTGTAATTTTGGATTGAGAGGTGGATTCTGAAGTACCCATAATCTTGGGACGTCCTTTCCTTGCAACGGGAAGCGTGCTTATTGACATGAGAGCTAATAATCTTTTATTTCGGTTGAATGACGAAGTGGTCCGCTTTGATATATGCAAAGCAATGAAGTAGCCCAGCGATATGAATGTGTTCTCTGTAGCTGATGTTCATCATGAGGATAAGAAAGCATCATCTGTAGAGAAACAACTTACTGTTGAGCCATTGCCTGCTGCGCTACTGAATGTTGAGCATGAGGACGATTAAGATTATAAAGAACTTATGGGTGCTCTAACAGAAATAGAGTCCTATTCCCATATTCCTAAGCAATCGGACCTTGATCTTAAGAATCAACCATCACCAACAGTGAAGACTTCCATTGAAGAGCCACCAATGCTAGAATCGAAAGAGCTCCCCGATTATCTAAGGTATGTGTTCTTGGAAAGTGGAAATATACTTCTGGTAAGTGTGGCGGATGAGTTAAGTGAACAACACGTAGAGGCTCTCATCTCTGCTCTGAAGAGATACAGGAGATCTATGGGTTGGACTATTGATGATATAATTGGTGACCCTCCGGGGAGATGTATGAGTCATCTCAAAGAAGATTGCATGCCTACAAGTAAGACTCATTGTCGTCTGAATCCATTCAGAAAACGATTCACCATCTATCTCGACGAAGTCTAAGTACTCGAGGTAACTATGTCGTGCCGCGACAATAAATCAAGCGCTAGATGGGAGGCAACCCATCGTTTATCGTTTTTCATTTTTCTTTAATTCTATTATGTGTTTGATTTTGATAAATAAAAAAATCCAAAAATAAGAGTCGTGCCACGACCAAAACTAAGGCGCTTGATGGGAGGCAACCCATCATTCTAATCGTTTTTATTGTTTTTGAGCAAATATAGGTGCAAGAGGTATAAAACGAGGAGATTGGTTTCAAATTTCGATTTGGACGTATTGCATGTTAAAGGTGGTAAGTTAGGAATGAAGAAGTAAAAGGCTATGGATTGGGCATTGCTTATGAAAATATAGGCAACAAACAGGGCTAGGCCTAGGTAAAACTAGGCCACGAACAAGGCAAGGCCTATACTATGGCCTAAGATCTCGAAATCTAGTGTGCCATAGCATAGGCGCCGCCCATGCCCAAGTATGCCATAGCATAGGCGCCGCCTATGCTAATGCCTTTTGTCTCTGAATCTCATATGCTAAGTGAAAGGCGCTGCCTATGCCTAGGAATGCCATGGCATAGGCGCCGCCTATTCTAAACAATGCTTTGCAAAAGGCGCCGCCTATGCCAAGCATAGGCAAAGCAAAAGGCGCCGCCTATGGTCACTACTTGTCTCCAAATCCAATTTTAAATGGGTCAAAACCCAACCCAAACTTCTCCTATAAATATGAGACTTAGTCTTGAACCAAAAATACATTGGAAACCTAGCTTAAGCACCGCCTATAGTCCCCAAATCCTCTAAAAAAATTTCCTTTTGCTCTCTTACTTCACAAAAACATCATCCAAAGTCATCAATCAAGTAAGTGCTTCTTTGTTCTTCATTTATATTCCGTAAGTACTACATTACTACGCCTATTATGAATTGCTAAATCTTGAAGTAGTATTGATGATTTGAAAGTGATTGAATTGTTATGATACAACCAAGTGAGTGAATGAATACGTAGGGATGATCGTAACTTATTTCCAACTTGAATTTGATGCACTGTCTTACTTTTGTGGAATTGATATGGTCACAAAAATTGCATAATCTTGTCACTTGAATACTTACATGTTGGAATGACTTTTTCATCGGGATAAGAATTATAGTTGCCTATCAACATAGGAGGTTGTGATTATTTCTAGATGCTATACCTTGATTCAATCTCTATGTAGTAGTCTTGATATCTCACACATGCAAGTATTGCCAAGATTACAAGAAGTATGACTGCACTGATTTTATTGTTGGAATAGAGCTCCTAAAACGTATGTCGATGAAGTCTGAGTAATCGACCACTTTCACTTCACTAGTCTGTACCAACAAACTAAGTGTGGGGTGGTGCCACTACTTCTTGTTTATAGATTGTATCCATCGAGATGATGCTAACATGAACATTGTTTTAAGTCTCAGGTACAATGGCACCCAAAGCAAGACAAGGCAAAGATAAGGCTACCACTTCACAAAAAGGCAAGAAAAGAGGCCGAAAAGAGCAAGGAGAACCCTCTTCGCTGCAAATACCTCAACTCACTCTTGGAATTAAGTGGGATACTTATGAGGAACTTCTGAGGATGACGACTCTGATGATGATTCCGACGAAAGGGGTATGACCCCAGACAGAGAGGATGAGTCCGACTAACCAGGTTCTTCTTATTTATTTTCCACTGAGGACAGTGTGTCCCGTCTAAGTGTGGGGTGCTGGTATTTGCATGCTATACTTCTCTATCCACATTTGCATTTATTTATGTTTGTTTGTTTTGTTAGTAGTTAATTTTTTTTTTCAGTAGTTCAATTTTTTTTTTTTTAACTTAGCTTCGCATGAAATTATTCTAGTAGGCAGCATGAGATTATGACAAGAGTTTGTGCTAAAATCATGACTATTGAGACGTTTAGGATCTAATTGTGACTCACTATGTGATATTGTTTGGTTTAATTCCTTCATCTGTTGGGTCAAGAGTCTATACTACTCCCAATAAAGTCGACCATGTGCCTTGTGTGTGTGAGATAATAGTATATTTTGTGCTTGTGGCTGATGCTAGAACTTGCTTGGTATGTATGTAAAGCGAAAATAAAGAGTGCAAGTTTAGGAGATGATTTAGGCATTTCTTTGGCAACCTATGATTGTTTACCTTCTTTATACCTACCCATGGACATCATCCTAGATAAAACCCTTTTGAGCCTTTAGCCTATTTTCTTTGACAGCCTCATATGTAAGCCGAATCTAGTTTTTTTCAAGACCATAATTTGATCCAAATTCCTAAGTGCTTTAAAGTGTAAAAGTCATGTGACAGAATAAGAGGAAATTGGGTGAATATGATGCTTTAGAATGTATTGATGCTTGAATTCATGATGAAAAAGAACTGCTATCATAAGAGGAATGTTATGAAAAGAAAAAGGAAAGGAAAAGTAAAAAGTTGGTTATGTTTAAAAAATTGAAAAACAAAAGAGGAGAAGAAGGGTGGTAGAATAAAAGAAAGTAGAAAGGTTGTTTGAAAGAAAAGTGTTAATGGTATAACGTGATGTATCAAAGCGCTTAGGAACATAGTCACTATTTCTGGCCAAAATAGTCCTACCCGCCCCTTAGCCTACATTACAACCATCAAAAGACCTATTTTATCCTAAGCTTAGCATTCTGACATTTAGTGGAGCATTACACTAAGGGCAAGCCTATGGTCATCAGTTACAACATATGAATTCTTTGTGAGAGTGAGAGCAAGGATATTTTTATACCCATGTTTAAAAAAATATGCTATACATGTGAGTTATTATGGATAATACATTGTGAGACACACATGGTTGATGAGTTTTGGGTAGTCATGTATGATTCTTTGTGCCTTAACCTTTGACTATGAGTTGACCACCATCACGAGTCTATGCTAGAGGTTAAATTGTTTCTACTAATGATCGGAAAACTACTCTTTGTTGATAATTGTTGTGCTTGTCTTGACGAATATTTCGTGTTGCTGTGAAACCCTAAGTAAATGTTAAGAGGGACATGATATTTTGTTCGAGGACGAACAAAGCTTCAAGTGTGGGGTGTTGATGATAGGTGAATTTACACGCCTATAGTGCTATATTTTACCCATATTTTAGCCATGTTTTGAGGAAAAATTATATAATTCATGCACTTTTAGTCCTTTTTCCTGTAAGTGAGCTAACAAACATGATTAGCAAGTTTTCAGGTATAAATGAGGTAGAATTCAGCATTTTCTGGATAACTTGACGCCAAAGAAAGCTTCATGAAAGGAGGAGAGCAAAGCTTGGACGCCAAGGACCAAAAGTGGCGCATGGAAAATCTGTCCCGGGCAAAAACAGCAATTCTGAAGACTTTGGGGACTAGCAGTAACTTATGAGGATTAGGATAATGATACCTTAACCTAGTAGGATTGGGTTAAGTAATTCATTAGCTTAGTAGGAATAGGATATGGGTATTATAAATACCCTATTTTGCTAGAGATTTTAAGAATTCTCATTCTACTTCAAATTCCGCAAGACCTTTTCTATTAATTCTACTTTTTATTCTTCTTCTATTCATCTATTCAATTCTTAATCTCCACAACAAGAGAAACGTTACTTTATAAGGGAGTTCACGCCTAACACGCCATACCATACCTTACTACACGAGATCTTTATTGTGGTATAATAATAATGTCTATGGCGATTTCCTTCGCACTCATGGGTAACTAAACTTCTCTGTTGGGGTTATGGAAGCCTTATGAGATACTATCTATTGCTATGAGTTTGTGAAGTTGTGACACGTGTGTTGCTTATATCATTATTCTCTTCATCTTAATGCAAATTCTTGTGGCTACAGACGCATAGAATACGCCAGTATAGCATTAACTTGTTCGAAAGAAAGGTTATATGTCTGGAAAAGAGATAATGTCAAGGTAATAGGGTCCCATCCCCTATTAAAAAGTTAGTGCCGTAACTGGATTAACCTCTTGGAGAATTTGTACCGTTAGATACGCTTTAAGCTCGAAAGAGTTAAAGTAAAATAGTCCTTGTTTAGGTCGAAAGACGCTTGGATTTACCATCGAATACAATTCTCTATAAGCACATGCATGTCTGAATTCCGCATAACTCATAGCCAATAGAGACGTACAACTCATAAGGTGGACATAATCCCAACTTCTCAATTCTCATCGTTTACATCTTACTAAACATTCTTTCTTTTTGCTTTGCTATTTTCAGTTTTTACTCTATTATTTTTGGTTACACGTTACAATCCCCCCTTTTTACGAGACTTGCACTAAAAGTCTAGTAATCTTTGCTTACTTGTTGACCAAGCTATTCCCTGTGGGATCAATACCCAACCCAGTTGGGTTCTATATTTGACAAATGACCGCTTTACACTCCTACGAGAGCTGTAGATTGAGAGTTATCAATCACGCATGAACCCCGAGCTCTGCCCCAAAACCGTGGGCTATAGCACACCGATTTGGCTCGAAAATGTCCCGTTCGTGTCGTTTCGCCCGTTTGTCCACACAAATAGCCAAAATAATTTAAACGGAAAGTACTGTGATGATCCTAACCTCCTTGTCATGCCTCGATCAATTTTCAATGCATAGTACACCCGAAACTCGAGCCCACTCCCAAAACCGTGGGCTATAGCAATCCCAATTTGGCCAAAAAATGCCCCATTCGCGCCGTTTCGCTCGTTTGTTCACCCAAATGGCCACAAAATTTAAACAGACTATATAGGGATGATCCCTAACCTCTCAGGCAGGCCCTGGTCGATTATTGCCCTCCTGAATGCTCGGACCCTCCCACCCCCGAAACCGTGGCCTATAACACTCGGATTTGGCCCAAACATGTCTCATTCACGCCGTTTCGCCCGTTAGTCCTCCTAAATGGACACAAAAATTTGAACGGACCACACTGGGATGATCCCCAACCTACTTGGCATGCCTCAGTCAATTTTCAGCCCACTGCGCGCCCAAATTCGGGGCCCACCCCTAAAACCGTGGGCTATAGCTCACCGATTTGGCCCAAAAATGCACCATTCGCGCCGTTTCGCCCGTTTGTCCTCCCAAATGGCCACAAAAATTTAAACGGACCACACTCAGACGATCCCCAACTTCCCTGGCATGCCCTGGTTGATTTTTGGCCCACAGCACGCCCTGACCCAGGCCCACCCTCGAAACCGTCCGTTATAGCACACTAAGTTGGCTCGAAAATGCCCCGTTCGCGCTGTTATGCCCGTTTAACCACCCAAATAGCCACAAAAATTTAAACAGACCACACGAGGATGATTCCCAACCTCCATAGCATGTATCGATCGATTTTTGACCCACAGCACGTGCGAACCTCAGGCCCACCCCCATAATCGTGGGCTATAGCACACCGATTTAGCCTGAAAATGCCCCGTTCATGCCGTTTTGCCCATTTGTCCACGCAAATTGCCACAAAAATTTAAAAGGACCACATTGGAATGATCCCCAACCTCCCCAATACGTCTTGATCAAATTTCGGCCCACAGCACGCTCGAAATCTGGGCCCACCCCCAAACCATTGGCTATATCACACCGATTTAGCCCGAGAATACCTCGTTCGCGCTGTTTCATCTGTTTGTCCACCCAAATGGCCACAAAAATTTTAAATAGACAACACTGTGATGACCCCCAACCTCCCTGGCATGCCCCGGTCGATTTTCGGCCCACAGCACGCTCGAACCCCAGGCCCACCCCCAAAACCGTGGGCTATAGCACACCGATTTGGCCCAAAAATGCCCCATTCGCGCCGTTTTGCCCGTTTGTCCACCCAACTGTCCACAAAAATTTAAACGAACCACACTGAGATGATCCCCAACTTCCCTGCCAATCCCTGATCGATTTTCGGCCCACAGGATTCCCGGACCCCAGGCCCATCTCGAAAATTGTGGGCTATAGCATACCGATTTGGCCTAAAAATGCCTCATTCACGTTGTTTTGCTTGTTTGTCCTCCTAAATGGCCACAAAAATTTAACGGTACCATACTAGGATGATCCCCAACCTCCCTGGCATGCCCTGGTCAATTTTTGTCCCACAGTATGCCCGGAGCCCTGGCCCACCCTTGAAATCGTGGTCTATAGCACACCGATTTGGCCCAAAAATGTCCCATTTGTGTTGTTTCACCCGTTTGTCCACCCAAATAGCCACGAAAATTTAAACAGAACACACTGGGATGATCCTCAATCTCTCTGACACGCCCTGGTCGATTTTTAACCCACAACATGCTCGGACCCTGGGCCCACCATTAAAATCGTGGGCTATAGCACACCAATTTGACTCGAAAACCCATTCGCGCTGTTTCACCCGTTTTTCCTCCCAAATGTCCATGAAAAAAAAAATGGTCCACATTTGGATGATCCCCAAACTACCTGGCACGCCCCGAATGATTTTCCCCGTTCGAGTCGTTTCGCCCGTTTGTCCACCCAACTAGCCATGAAAATTTAAACGGACCATATTGGGATGATCCCCAACCTCTCTTCCATGTCTCGATCTATTTTTAGCCGACATCAAGGATGGACCACAGGCCCACCCGCGAAACCGTGGGCGATAGCACACCGATTTGGCCCAAAAATGCCCCATTCGCGTTGTTTTGCTCGTTTGTCCATCCAAATGTCCATAAAAATTTAAACAAACCACACTGGGATGATCCCCAACCTCCCTAGCATTCCCCGATCAATGTTTGGCCCACAGAATGACCGAACTCGCCCACCGCCGAAACCGTGGGCTATAGCACACCATTTTTTCCAAAAAATGCCTCATTCGTGCCATTTTGCCCGTTTGTCCTCCTAAATGGCTACAACAATTTAAATGGACTAGACAGGGATGATCCCCAACCTCCCTGGCACACCCCAATCGATTTTCAGCCCACTGCACGCCAGGACCCTAGGCCCACTACCGCATTTGTCAACCCAAATGGCCACAAAAATCTAAACAGACAACACTGGGATAATCCCAACCTCCCTGGTAAGTCCCGATAAATTTTTGGCCCACAGAACTCTCGGACCCTCCCACCCCCAAAATCGTGGGCTATAGTACACCGATTTTTCCCAAAAATGCCTCGTTCACGCCATTTCGCTCGTTTGTCCTACCAAATAGCTATGAAAATTTAAAAGGACCATACTGAGATATTCTTCAACCTCCCTGGCTCACCCCGGATGATTTTCAGACCACGGCGCACCCGGACCCTAGGCCCACCCCTGAAACCGTGGGCTATAGCACATCGATTTGGCTCGAAAATGCCCTGTTTATGTCGTTTCTCCCGTTTGTCCACCCAAATTGCAACAAAAATTTAAATAGACAACACTGGGATGATCCCTAACATCCCTGGCACGTCCCGGTTGATTTTCGGCCCACAACACTCCTGGACACCAGGCCTATCCCCAAAACCATGGGCTATTGCATACCAATTTGGCCTAAAAATGCCCCATTCGCGCTATTTCGCCCGTTTGTCCATCCAAATGGCCAAAAAAATTTAAACGGAGCACACTGGGATGATCCCCAACCTCCCTGTATGCCTCGGTCGATTTTTATCCCACAGCACACCCGAACCCTGAGCCGACCCCCAAAATCATAGGCCATTGCACACCAATTTAGCCTGAAAATGCCCAGTACGCGCCGTTTCACCTGTTTGTCCACCCAAATGGCCACAAAAATTTAAACGGACCACACATGGATGAACCGCAACTCCCTGGAATGCCCCGATCAATTTTCGGCCCATAGAACACCCGGACCCCAGGCCCACCCCCAAAACCGTGGGCTATAGCACATCGATTTGTCCCAAAAATGCCCCATTTGCGCTGTTTCGCCTGTTTATCCACCCAAATATCCACTAAAATTTAAATGTAACACACGGGGATGATCCCCAACCTCCTGGAACGTCCCAATTGATTTTTGACTCACAGCACGCCTGAACTCCGGGCCCACCCCCAAAACCATGGGCTATAGAACACCAATTTGGCCTGAAAATGCTTCATTCGCGCCGTTTCACCCGGTTGTCCATGCAAATTTCAACTAAAATTTAAACGGACCACACTGGGATAATACCCAACCTCCCTGGTACGCGCCAGTCAAATTTCGACCCACAGCACGCTCGAACCCTGGTCCTACCCCCGAAACCATGGGCCATAGCACACCGATTTGGCAAGAAAATGTCCCGTTTATGCCGTTTCGCCAGTTTGTCCACCCAAATGGCCATAAAAATTTAAATGGACAACACTGTGATGATCCCCAACCTCCCTAGCATGTCCCGATTGATTTTCGGCCAACAGCACGCCCGAACCTCGGGCCCACCCCCAAAACTGGTGGCTATAGCACACCGATTTGGCCTAAAAATGCCCTGTTCGTGCTGTTTTGCCCGTTTGCCCACCCAAATGGCAATTAAAATTTAAACAGACCACACTAGGATGATCCTCAACTTCCCTGGCAAGCCCCGCTCAATTTTTTGCCCACAACACGCCTGGACACCTGGCCCACCCCCAAAACCGTGGGCTATAGCACACCGATTTGGCCTGAAAATGCCCCGTTCATATTATTTCGCTTGTTTGTCCTCCTAAATGGCCACAAAAATTTAAACGGAGCATACTGGGACTATCCTCAAACATCCTGGCACACCCCGGTCAATTTTTGGCCCACTGTATGTCCGGACCCTCGGCCCACACCTAAAACCGTGGGCTAGAGCACACCGATTTGGCCCGAAAATGCCCGTACGCGCTGTTTCTCCCGTTTGTCCACCCAAATAGCCAAGAAAACTTAAACGGATCACACTGGAATGATCCCCAACGTCCTTGGCATGCCTCGATCAATTTTTAGCCCACAGTACGCCCGAAACCTAGGCCCACCCCCGAAATCGTAAGCCGTACCACACTGATTTGGCTTGAAAATTCCCAGTTTGTGCTATTTCACCCATTTGTCCACCCAAATGTCCACAAAAATATAAACAAACCATACTGGGATGATCCCCAACCTCCCTGGCATGCCCCAATTGACTTTTGGGCCACCGCACGCCCGGATCCCGCGCCTACCCCCAAAATCATGGGCTATAGCACACCGATTTAGCCCGAAAATGCCTCATTCGTGTTGTTACCCCCGTTTATCCACCCAAATGGGCACGAAAATTTAAATGAACCTCACTGGGATGATCCCTAACCTCCCTGGAATATCCCGATCGATTTTCGACGTACAACACGCACGAATCCCGAGCCCACACTCAAAACCGTGGGCTATAGCACACTGATTTGGCATGAAAATGCCCCGTTCGCGCCGTTTCGCCCATTTGTCCATCCAAATTGCCACAAAAATTTAAATGGACCACATTAGGATGATCCCAACCTCCTTGGTATGCCCCAGTCGAATTTCAGCCCACAGCATGCCCGGACCCCGGGCCCACCCCCGAAACCATGGGCTATAGCACACTGATTTCTCCCAAAAATGCCAAGTTTGTGCCGTTTCGCCTGTTCGTCCACCCAAATGGCATCGAAAATTTAAATAGATAATATTGGGATGATCCCCAACCTCCCTGTCATTCCCCGGTCAATTTTCGGTCCACAGCATGCCCGAACCCCGGGCCCACCCCCAAAACCGTGGGCTATAACATATCGATTTGGCCTGAAAATGCCCCGTTTGAGCCATTTTGCCAGTTTGTCTAGCCATATGGCCACGGAAATTTAAACATACCACACTGGGATGATCCCCAATCTCCCTACCTCGCCTCGGTGTATTTTTCACCCATATCACGTATGTACCCCGACCCTCCCCCTAAACTGTGGGCTATAGAAAACCGATTTGGGATGAAAATGCCCCATTTGCATCATTTTGCCCGTTTGTCCAACCAAATAGACACAAAAATTTAAACGGACCACACTGGGATGATCCCCAATCTCCTTAACTCACCCCAATCTATTTTTGGCCCACATCACGCATGGACCCCTGGACCACCCCCGAAACCGTAGGCTATAGCACACTATTTGGCCAGAAAATACACCGTTCGCATCGTTTCGCACGTTTGTCCACCCAAATGGCCACAAAAATTTTAACGGACTATACTGGGATGATCCCCAACCTACCTGGCATGCCTCGATCGATTTTCGACGCACAGTACACCCGAAACTCGGGGACACCTCCAAAACCGTGGGCTATAGCTCATCGATTTGGCCTGAAAATGCCCTATTCGTGTTGTTTCGCCCGTTTGTCCACCCAAATGGCCACGAAAATAAAAACAGACCACACTGGGATGACCCTAACCTTTTTGGCACGCCTCGGTCAATTTTCAGCCCACAGCACGCCTGAAACCCAGGCCCACCCCGAATCCGTAAGCCATACCACACCGATTTAGCTTGAAAATTCCCAGTTCGCGCTGTTTCACCCGTTTGTCCACCCAAATGGCCACAAAAATTTAAACGGACCATACTGGGATGATCCCAAACCTCCCTGGCATGATGCAATTGATTTTTGGGCCACAGAACGCCCGGACCCCGGGCCTACCCCCAGAATTGTGGGCTATAGCACACCAATTTGCCTAAAAAATGCCCCATTCACACCGTTTCACCCGTTTATCAACCCAAATGGCAACAAAAATTTAAACGGACCACACTGGGATAATCCCCAACCTCCCTGGAATATCCCAATCAATTTTTGAACCACAACACACACGAACCCCGGGCCCACCCTTAAAACCATGGGCTATAGCACACCGATTTGGCCAAAAAATGCCCCGTTTGTGCCGTTTTGCCCGTTTGTCCACCTAAATTGCCACGAAAATTTAAACGGAATACATTGGGATGATCCCCAACCTCCATGGTATGACCCGATCAAATCTTGTCCAACAACACACCCCGAACCTTGGGCCCACCCCCAAAATCATGGGCTATAGCACACCAATTTGGCCCAAAAATGCCCTATTCGTGCCGTTTTTCCTGTTTGTCCATTCAAATGGCCACAAAAATTTAAATAGACAATACTGGGATGATCCCCAACATCCTTGGCATGTCTCGATTTATTTTCGGCCCACAACACATTCGGAACATGGGCCCACCCCCAAAATCGTGGGCTATAACATATCGATTTAGCTTGAAAATACCCCGGTTGAACCATTTCGTCCATTTGTCCACCCAAATAGCCACGAAAATTTAAATGTACCACAATGGGATGATCCCCAATCTCCCTACCTCTCTCCGGTCTATTTTTGTCCAACATCACACATGGACCCCGAGCCCACCCCCTAAACCGTGGGCTATAAAACACCGATTTGGGCTGAAAATGCCCCGTTCGAATTGTTTTGACCGTTTGACCACCCAAACAGACACAAAAATTTAAACGAACCACAGTGGGATGATCCCCAATCTCCCTAGCTCACCCCAATCTAATTTTAGCCCACATCACGCACAGGCCTTGGTTGGAAGGATAAAAGAATCCAAACTTGATATTGGAGGATGTTGTATGAATATGCATGACATGTGAATATAATTGGAGTATAAGAGGGTTAAGGTGATACCCTTTATGGTGTAATTAAGTCTTACTACTTAACCACTAGTTTGGTGAATTCAAATAATTGAATTGTGACGTTTGGTTGCTAATACTAGATTGCTATATATGTTCATTGTAGATAAGTAATCTGAAAAGACGAGAAGTCCATTTGGGACTAGTATTGAAGGTTGACAGTCAGGTATGTAAAGCATACTCTATACCATACCTTTGGCATGAAAGTGAACAATTGTTCTATTAAGAAAGTTTCCAAAGTTATTCAATAACATGTGATGCATAATGGTTTTGTATGATGTCCTACGTTACCAATGAACTTGTTTCCACCCTACATGATGTCAAGACATTCCAATACTTACTTGTTTTCCAAATCTTACATGTTTATTGCACTAGTGAATGTCATAAGGTATCCGGTTACTCAAAAAAGATCCATGTGCTATTAATGACTCCAAAACATTTCATTGATATACCAATAAGTTCCTACTTCATTGTTATGGCATTGATGACTCCAAAACACTTCATTGATGTGCCAATGAGTTCTTACTTCATTATTATTGCATTGATGGTCTATTTATATGTCTCTTATTGATGTATCATTGTTTCAAAGTATCAAAAATGTAGTGGCGACCGAAATAACAATCTCAAAGATTAATTGAACTGAGTGATGGAAGTTCTCTCTTATCGGATGGTATCCCAGGGGCATAAGCCTATCATGGGTCGATCCCTATTTATGTTTTTATGGGTGGTATCCCAGGGGCATAAGCCTATCATGGGTCGATCCCAGTTGATATGTACTGGAGGCAGCCTAATGGTCACAGTACAGTACAGTAATGATTACAAAGATGATAAGAACGAAGGTAAAGTGATTGAATAAATACAATGTACAGGTTTTCACAAGTTCTAGTAAGTGTGGTCCACTCCTGTTACGATTTATTCACTTGTTTCTGATTTCTATTGAGCTCCTATATCATATGTGATTATCTACAACTTTACATACACAATACATATTTCGTACTGACGTCCCCCACGGGGGACCTACATTTCATGCTGCAGGCACAGATACCTCAGCTCATACACCGCACAAGTAGGAGCCAGGATATCCAGCTACTTTTGGTGAGCTCCAGTTTGCTTCGGGGCTTTCCGTGTCATATCCAGTCACTTTTGGTATTGTATAGAATTTTGTTATATGGCGGGGTGTGTCCCGACCTTAGTTAAACTCTGTGTATTGTCGAGAGGCTTTGTAGACCTAATGTACAGTCAAGGTGGTGTTTTGTTAATAGAAGTGATGGCTCTAACGGCCAAGTATTGTATATACATATATATGTGTACTCGATCATACACAGGTGATTATTTCCTTTTATATGCGACATGATGCTGTCCGAATTTTGGGTTGTCATAGAGGTATGCATGGAAGTATAAGGTTATGAGCTGGTTATCTCGGGCCTCCTCGATTACGGGTGCCAGTCCGCCCCATAGGATTTGAGGCATGACAGGTCCACCACCAGAGTTTCCTCTGGCTTCTCCCCGCTCAGGCATATTTCACCATCTTTCGGGTCCCGACAGGTATGCTCACACTCGAACCCTTCTCAGAAGATCAAGGTCGGTCGGCGGTGCACCACTCGGGGGTATCCCACCAATCAGCTTCCTTATGCCTTACGGGTTTACTCGCCCATTGACTCACAAAAACATGTCAGACACCTTGGTCAGTGTTTCAAGACAGGTCGAATGGGGAGCCCACATGCCAGCGTCCGTAGCGCGCAGATGTCGAAGCACGCCGGAGGTGTGCGCTGACTTCCACAATCGAGGAGACGGCGTTCCACGAGCGTATCGAGAGCCTGGGCTTTGGACGTCCCCCCAATACACGCTGGTCCACACCCCGAGTTGATCGGCGAACCGGCTCGTCACCATTCCACATTTGACCGGGGCACATCGCCTGCCCCTATCCGCTTCCCTCCCGATAATTTAAAGCACTCTTTGACTCTTTTTTCAAAGTCCTTTTGATGTTGGGCGTATTTATACCCCTAAGAACCATAATTTACCCATATTTTAGCTATGTTTTGAGGATAAAATATATAATTCCTGCCCTTTTAGTCCATTTTCCTTTAAGTGAGCTAACCTATGTGATTAGCATGTTTTCAGGTATTAATGATGAAGATTTCAGCACTTTGTGGACCTTTGGGCAGCAAAGGAAAACTTCATATAAGAGGGAAGGCAGCTTTTGGAAGCTGTTGGACTGAATGTGACGCATGGAGAATTTGTCCCGGGCAAAATTAGTATTTCTAAATACATAGGGATGCAGCAATAACTTAGTAGACAAGGATATTATAAAAACCCTATTTCTGAATTTTTCAGCAGCATTGATCAATTATCATTAGTCATTATTCAGTTTACAGATTCTGTAAGTTTTGGACAGAGAAACACGGCTCACACTTGGAAACGGCTAGAGAAAAAATGTTATTCTCTTTATGACGCTAAGAAAACTTCCATCGCCAAGATTGTTCTAGGTTGTGGTATGATGATTATGTCTATTTTGATTTCCGTCGTATCCATGAGTAGCTAAACTTCTCTGTTAGGGTTATGGAGACCTTGTAAGATACTATTTGTTGCTATGAGTTTGTGAATTCTTGATGTGTATGCTACTTATATCATTACTCTCTTCGTTTTAATTAAATTCTCATGGTTGCAAACATAGAGAACATGCCATTATAGCATTAACTTGTTCGGGAGAAAATTTACATGTTTGGAAAAGAGAGTGTG